>VONZ01000015.1:3147500-3369082 GCA_012976165.1 Labeo catla | reverse complement strand
TACTATTCTACAACTGGGAAACATTTTTACACTGAATGGCTGAATGTATGAATCGTCTCAGATTTCATCAGTGTGTTTTCAATAGCAAAATGTATTTAACAAGATATCATTTTAAATGTTTCTTTATGCATTTGATGAATAATTAAAGTTGATGACAAGGTGTTACATTTGTGAAAACTAATACAACATCACACACTCCACATACTTAATTGCAAATGTCTCTAGCAAACTGACATTGTAAATAACCAAATCAAATTAAATGCTACTTTCTTATTCTATTTCTTATGCGTTTACTTTAAAATACATGTGGCTGTTTCCAAGAATAATCTTGGGTAGAAAATTGATTCTGTCATTTTTGGAAACAAGCTTGTATTCCATTATCAAAACCGGTGTTGGTTTAAAAGGAGAACAATCAAGCCTGACAGTGTAATCATCACATATTGACATTTGCAGCAGAAGCAAACACAAGACTAACAAAACAAAAATTTCCATCAGATCCCTCCTATGTGTCCTTTTTTTTTTTTTTTTTGTACCGTTTACACTAGCTCAAATCATTTTTGTCTAGCATCATTCTTTGACTTCTGAATGTACTATTTGTTCATGTCTCTTCCATTGGTGTCCTTCATCTTTTTTAAGGTCATCTTTAAAAAGCTCAATCACATTAAGATAATGATCAACACTGAAATAAGAGTTTATAGGGCTATGAATGGCGCTTTCAGAAAAAAAAACAGCCTGCTGAGAGGCTTCTTAATGTAAGTGGCCAATTAACAAGAAAGAAAAAGGTTTGAAAGGGGCTGTATATTGGTATCATCTAGGACAGAGGTCTTTTTATAGAGAATGCGTCAGGATTTCCATAGAAAGCAATTGTGGATCATTTTTAGGGCAATACAATATCGTACCAAAATTTGGGATCGGTAAGATTTTCTAATGATTTTAAAGTCTGTTATGTTTATAAAGGCTGCACTTATGTAATCAAAAATACAGCATACACTGTTACAACATTAATACACGACAAGGAACAATAGGTGTGTTTGACATGAACTACGGCTACAGACAGCGGTCAACGAGAGTAGCCGAGAGCAGTCGCTGAAAATGGAGCTGTTAAGTTGGACACTGTCTGCTCTCTTTAGAGACGCTCTCGTGGTGTTTGCTTACTCTATCACAGATGAAGTGAATTAAATGCAGTATTTGTCAAATACACAAAAGCGTTTTCATGAGCAACAGAAACACTTTTCATATACTGCTTAATACAGCGCCATATGAACAAGAATTATGTTCAACATAGACATATTCTATTTAAATAGGAATGAAGTTGGGTTATATATGCTTTTATCAGTGTTTTATGACAAACGTAACTCAATATAACATTGCGACTACAGTAAAAACACTTCTACTGTTCTAAAAACACAGATTTGTAAGCATTATCGGGCTTGAGGATGTTAGAATAAACCCGAAACACACGTGATCTTTGTCATGCAGTGAATCTGGCCAATAGCGAAACAGCCATGTCGTCATCAGAGCTCCTGCAACCGCTCTGAAGAAACTGCGCCGGCTGAGTCAGTCGAACACACCTAATGGCTACATGAGGGCTATATATACCAAACAAAGAGGGTAACATGACACAAACCAACCAATGAGCAAACAGACACATGACTAAAGCAACCAATCAGAACATAGGGGTGTTCGACTCAAATTCTGACTTGAAGCAGTGCATGCCAGTTAGAAATTTTGTCCGACTTGAGGCAGCACCGATGCCTTGTGACTGTCACGTGTGGCATCAAAATGTGTACATAAAAGTATGTACACATACTTAGATATGACCACTTTGCTATATGAAAATAAGACTTAAAATGGCATAAAAACATGTCTACATTTTTTTTAGCAAGTAATCAGCTTGGTGAAATTTAAAGTAAGTTTCTGTGTCTGTGACCAATATTTTCCAAGTTTTGATGACTGATAATCCAAAAACTCAAAAATAGTTAACTTAAAAAAAGAATAGCTGAACATACACTAAAAAAAATATTTGGGTTTTATTGGGTTTATTATTATTTATTTATTGGGTTTTATCATTTTATTGGGTTATTTTTAATATTTTTACCCAGGTTCTGGGTCATTTTTAATGCTGGGTTGTAATTTTTTTTTTTTATTCCCAACCACTGGGTTGAGCCTGTCTCTGACAAAACAACCCAGTTGCTGAGTTACAGTCAGTCAGACCATGGGCTTTTTGAGTCCTCTACAGGAGAGAGCGGTTCTCAGCGCTGCCACACTTCTTAAGTAAAATAAAGGTCTGTATACATTTTATTTCATTTATAAAGTCTTTACTGTGCTGTAAATTGTATTATATTATGCAACGCAACATAAGGACGAGATGTCTGTCAGCTGCATCAGCAGCGGTTGTTTCACAGGATGGAAACGCCTTTTGCCTTGGATAAAATAAATGGATAATATTCATTATTGTACTGAGTTTAATCTTAAACTATGTTCTCTAATGTCAGTACTGCTTGTTTATGGGCAGTTTTTGGAGTCAGTCATGGGATCTTTCAGCTACGAGTGAAACGCTAGGCCGCGGTCTGAAGTTCGCATTTAACCCAGTGAACAGCAGCCCTTCACAGGCTCAGATTTCGGCGACACACCGGCATAAGAATTAGCAAATTTGGTATAAAACAATTACGAGAACAGTTGAATAAACTAAAATTTCTACTTGTTAAACAAGTTTAAATATATGTAATATAGTAAACTATGCTGTATTCACCCAAATAAATTCGATTTGTCTTGTATTTTGGCCATGTGTTTTTGCTTAATAATAAATGTTCATCTTTTGATTATTACTGTTGTTATAAGTTCCAGTTCATTTTAAACCAGCAATATAATAATTTTTAAACAATAGTTGACTTAAATAAAATAACCCAACCAGCTGGGTCAAAATAACCCAGCATGTGTTCTGTTCAATATTTACTCAGCGCTGGGTTGCCAAATAACCCAAGAGTGTAAATTCACAAATAAAATATATAGTTTAAAGTGTTACTGCATTGAGTTATGTTGAAATAAATGTAAAATGCTTAAAAACATTAAATTGATGTTATTCACACTTGGCTTTAATAAACAGAATATTGATTGCAATGTTAATGTAAAAAAAATATAAAATAGAATTTTTTTTTTCTGACAGTGTAAGTAATGTTTATTTAACCAAGAAAATGTGATATGAATTTACTTTTGATTTAAAAAAAAAAAAATCATATTTCAGAACACTGCACACCACTGAAAATGTCACAAGACAGATTGAGTCATTTGTGCAAAATATCAAAGCCCTATACATCAGGCCAAGTCTGGTTACAACCAACAATTAGTAGCAGTTTTAACCGCCATGCAAATACATGGGACCCCCTGCTGGACCCTGGTTTAAACCTGGTTTGAAATAGTCAGGCTATACAATATTATGATAATAAGCAGCAGAAACTAAGCCCTGTCTCATCATATTCACATCTATAATATTTAACATTTTACCACTTAAGTCTCTGTAAGACCAGATGGCTGCTCTTTTGTGGCCTGGTCCTGAATATGCACGACACAGCACATGTGGGGAATGAGAGGATGTACTGATACGCTAACCTTGCAAGAGAAACCATCCCTCTTGTGAATCCATCTATTCATCTTCTCTGTCCTTGGGCCGCTGGCGTCATAACCTGGACTAGCTACATGTAAGATCCCAAAGGAGCCCATTCTAGGCTATAATAAACCAGCGGTGTGCAGATAAGACTCAACATGTGCAGCCGACTCTACTGGGTAGCATTTTTGTGATGGTGAAAACAATACTAATCTGATCACTTGATAAGCAGAGCAACCATATAGTGTGCTGAGATGGAAAAAAGGGTTTGTTGAGGGGAAAAAATATAATAAATATAATTCAAATATGGATGATTTATTTCGGCCACATAATTTTCTTGCAATTCTGACTTTTTAAAAAAAAAATATGAACTCAGAATTGTAAGAAAAAAAACTGAACATTTTCTCTGAATTTTAAGCTTAAATTTCACAATTAGTTTTTTTGTTTGTTTGTTTGTTTGTTTGTTTGTTTCCAACATGGATAAAAAAAAAAAGTATAACATAATTGTATCACACAATTATGAACTGCAAGTTTATATCTCATAATTCTGACTTCATTCGCTCACAATTCTGAATTGTGAAAAAAAAACAGTCCAAATTGTGCAATATAAACAAACTGTGCAATATAAAAAAAAAAATCTGAATTATGAGATAAAAAGTACCTGGAAACAAGCTTTTAAATTAAAACTGAAATTTAAATTCTTAAAAATTGTTTTCAGTAATTAAATTACAGTTGTAAAAACTTTTCAAAGCAAACCATTAAATATGCCCTAGTAAAAAAGTAACAGATTTAAAATGCAATTATTGTATACTAAGAATAGTTCAAGTATATTAACATATTTACACATTTTTTTTTTTTTTAAATATAAAAATTGTAATTAAACTTTATTTGGAGTACTACCTGTGCACAATGCACATTTCTTAATATTAAGCCTAAAATATGTTTAATCTCACTATTGATTAGGATTGTATGATCCTTAAATATTTTGCATTTAAAGTGTACCTAAAGCATACTTGCGATAGCTCCACTTTAGCATAATCAAATATGCTTAAGTATATCTTTAGTTGGACTTCAGCACTACTTCTGCACAATTAAAGTGCATTAAGTACAAAGTTAGTTGTTCCAATTTAGCAGACTTTAAATATACCGGTTTACTATACTAAGTACAACTGCAGGGTATTTTTAGTACATAATATGTAAATGTATTTTTAGTATACTTACATGAAATAAATGTATTTTAAATACATTCTAGTATATTTATTTTTTAGGGTGGTAAAGTGGAAATACAGCATACAAATTTACCAACCACATCAGCAGCACACAAAAGAAAACATGCTGCATTCATTAAATATTGTGTGAGCCTTTCACTGATTTTATCATCTATTTTATAGTATGACGTTATCACCGAATGCTAATATGCATACCTACTGACTGCAAGCAGGGATATATATCTGTCTAGTGTGATGAAAGGAAAGTTACAGCCTATGTTCCGTTCACTCCAGGAAGTCACAAGAGAGATCAAAAATAAAAGTAAGAGGGAGGGGAAAATAAAAAAAAAATAACTTTACAGTATCACAGTCATGACACACACTAGAGAGCTACACAAGGCCCAGCTCAAAACAAACATATCAAGTGCCACAGTAGACTGTGTGAAAGGGAGCAAACAGAAGGGGAAAAAACATTGAGAATATAGACATGAATATAGAAATGCAAAAGTCAGTGCTGCATTGCCTCCTCTAAGCTCAATGTCCAATTTTTAAAACCCTGTCCCATTAATAAAACAGCTGCCAGTAATTGCTAGGATTAATTACAAAAGGGACTCTCCTTTGGTATATGAGACAGGGCGTGCAGAAGGGCAACAGTGATCAGTTCTTTCATTACCCACTGGATATGTCTGCAGCTTTTCAAACAGATGAATGTACTAGACATAAAATTCGAAAAAATAGATAGCCTTAGACTGACAATCGTATACAATATAGCAGCATCAATGCCATGTTGAAACTGTCAGGTTTAATAATGTTAAATACATTTTTTTGGTTCATTCCAAGATAATTCTGACTTTTTTCCTTGAAACTGCAAGTTTATATCTCGCAATTCTGACCTTTTTTCCGCAGTTCTGACTGAGATACAAACTTGCAATTGCGAGTTTTAAAGTCAAATTTTGAGGGAGGAAAAAAATGATATGTTCTCAGAATTGCGAGTTTATATCTCACAATTCTGGACTTAATTACATTTGTTATTCAGTGGCGGAAACAGGCTTCCATACTTCTTTAAATTATGTATATTATGTCAGAGATGAATCCAGATAAATTAAACACACAGTAGAGCACAAAAGTCTCCAAGAATCTGGGATTCGGAAATGTGATTTAAACATGGAAAAAAGCAAAGAATATAATAGTAACTTTCAGGTTTGTAAGCAAAGAAATCACAACAATAATATTAATATTATTATTTTTAATAAATGTTTCATAATTTTTAGTTTTTCAGCTCAACTTTTCACTCAAACTGATATGCTGATAATATAATTCATCAGGAAAACTTAAATATGAAAAATTGAAAAAGAACCATTTTCAGACATTTGGATTCCACAGATATATTCTGCTCAGTGTTGTTATTGTTTACTAAAACTACTCAAAATGATTTTCCGTCATTAAAACAAAGTTGAAATAAAACATATTATTAGGGCTGGGTGATAAGGCCAAAAAATGATCACGATAATTATTTGTCGATATCAATAATTATCGCGATAAATGTCAAATTTTTATTTCTTTCAAGTTTAAAGGCAGATTTTTGCTACAATGTGAGAGTTATGAAAAACATATGGTTAATTGTTTCAGACTTTATGGTCAGAACATGACAAACACTTCATGTTTTTGGATTCTTCAACACTTTTCCAGTCATTTTTCCCTTAACAAAATAAATATCTTAATAGGAAAAAAAAATATTTCTAGGTTCTGCATGTTCTCATGAGTAATATTGTTTCAAATCAAGAAACAGGTTTGTGTTGCCTGATAATGTTATTATTAATATAACTTGTGCTTTGTTTCTTAGAAATACACATTTGATAGTAGTGTTAGGATGCAGATGTAGATTTATACTCATTATTAAAATCAGTAATTTCTGTAAAAATTGTGGCAACCTTATTTTTATATTGTGAAATTTAATTATTCTGGCTTTTTTTTTTTTTTTTAATTAGCCATTGGTCTTCCATAGTAGCATACATTTAGATAATGATAATCACAGTTAAAACCACAAATATAGCACCTCAATACCATGGTAAAAATGTAATATGGTTTCTAGATATCTGTATGAAAAACTGTAGTCTAAATACATTTAGTATAAATGCATAAAGGCTATAGCTTAATTACAAAAATACTGTAATTACATTTCATTACTCCTCCTTCAATACATTTAATATATGTCTACATTAATATTATTATAAAATTCGACACTAATACCCACATTTCTGCCATAATACCATGGTGCAGTTTGTGCTACTACAGTAAATCTATGGTAAATGATGGCTGTGCACAATGTTTCTCCTGTTTATCAGTGCTGTATCATCTGTCTATAAACTGAGTTATTTGTGTTCTTTGCTGAATTCAAGCATTTTTACAGAAATTACTGATTTTGATAATGAGTATAAATCTACATCTGCATCCTAACACTACTATCAAATGTGTATTTCTAAGAAACAAAGCACAAGTTATATTATTAATAACATTATCAGGCAACACAAACCTGTTTCTTGATTTGAAACAATATTACTCATGAGAACATGCAGAACTAAGAAATATTTTTTTCCTATTAAGATATTTATTTTGTTACCTTGCAAATAAACTGAAATAAATAAGCTAATAAAAAGTCATTTATATAACAAAAATCACACAAACTAAAACTTAAATCATTTTAAATGTTCTTACATTTTTTGATTTTATTATTGATTTTTTATTATTATTTTAATTCATTTTATGTACAGCACTTTGAATTACCATTGTACTTACCAATTACCAACTGAAAATATTACTAAATACTACAATAGTGTATAAATAATACTGAAATAACACTGGTGACAAAACAGACCAAAACAAGACTGTGATAATAGAGATGTTCAAACTGTTCAGTGATAAAACACTGAAAACACACATTCAGATGCAACCTGTTTAAGACAGCATAGTCCCACAACCCATATGTCTATACCTCACAGCCACGTTTTCATTCATGTCAAATTAAATATGGCACTTACCTTGACTAAAGTCCACGGGGTACATCATAAATCACTTATACTCTTAGTCGAAACAATAAAGCGCTGCACCCCGTGCACAGTCTCGGGCAATTTGCTGAGTAAACGGATCTCTATCACCCACTGTGCTTGACTTGGCATGTCAAATTATGGACGTAAGTCCTGCTATCTTCACTGTCTTTCTCCTTTTACAGATAGCCAAGAAACACAGTCCTCGGAGATTAGCCTCCATTCTCCGCAACTGATGAAACTCCTGTGTGACACATCTCGAATTAGGAAACTTTCTCTCATGTAACCCTATCAGAAAATGAAATCTCGCCTCATTCACTGTGAAGATCCCATGAACTGTTTGTGTCTGCTCTGTGTGCTGAGAATAGTGCCTGGTTAAAAAGGTTAGACTAGGGCAAAATGTCTCCCCAAGCTTTTTTTTTTCTAGTAGGATGGAGGATTTAATTTTTTACATGCTGTTTTTAAGCACATTATGGATCTGTTGAGCAGCTTAGAAGCTGGGATAGATTTATCGCCTTTGGACATGTTGCAGCCTGTCACGGTGAAGCTATGTTAGCCTCATCCTGTTAAATGTTTTACTTTTTTCCCTTCTAAATATTTACGAAATGCTCCCAAGAGCGAGTCCATCACACTGCAGCATCTCACTCTGCAAAATTATACTCTAAAAATACATGAGCTCAAATTAGATAGTAAACTCATTACATTAGTCTGAAGCCTTGCAGTGCTTCTCACATGAATTGAACTATAAACACAATGATTAATCATTTACCAAATATGATGAATGATTAATGTCATTTTCAAGATGCCGATACAACTAATCATATCTAAATACCTTCAGTGTCAAGGTATATTCAAATCACATCTCACTAATGGGTGATTTCCCGGACAGAGACTAAGCGCACTCACCGTGTATCATTCAAATGTGGATTAACAGTATTTATCTATCATTTAAAATCAGCAAAGTCACTGACTAATGTTTAAAAAAATTTAAGACAGGATTGTGGGTATCACATATCCAGATCTTTGACCATCGGCTGGTCCAAACTGCAGCTTAGGCTGGCTGATACCATGGGACGATCTGACCAAAATGATCAAAATAGAAAGAAAGGAAAAAAGAAAGAATGAATAAAAGATAGATACCTTGTGTTTCTGTTGCTGACTATGGAAGAGGGATCTTTGAACAGAGCTAAGTTGTACAGTAATTAGATTACTGAGTGGGTCGTCACTTAGACTTCTATTCACTCTGACCTCATTGTCTCAATGAAAACATCAATCAATGCATGGCTTTCACTGGGCTGATCCCTCCAGGAGCCCTCATGAACATTTCATGCAGACCTCTAAGGATTCATGGCTTTATTCCTCCCAATGAAGGCCTTTCTGTATACCATTCAGTTACACTTTTGGAATCACCTTTCGATTGCTTAATCAATAGTTTCTCAGATGTTTACATTAGCTCAGGAAGTGAATCTTAGCATAAAAATGATTTCAAATTTGTCATTCGGCTGACACCTTTATCCTAAATAACTCAGAGTACAGCTATTACATGAACAATGGGAGGTTAAGTGTCTTGCTCAAGGGCACATGATGATAGTTTATAGATTTCCCTTTGTGCAGGGTCAGATCAGATCGAACCTTTAACAACTAGGCTACATCACTAAGTGTTTTAAAATGAATTTACTAAACGGTTTAATTTATTTGTATCTGGAGCCAAATGTCTGGAACTGTAGGTCAGTGCTATTTGTGTAGGCACACACTAATTTGTGTTAAAGATCTAAGGTAAAAAATCAAGTGTAAAATTTCTCATAAGCTAATGGAAACATGGAAATCGTAAATGATAATTCGTATGCATTTTATGTAAATGTGGTTCTACAAACCGTACATTTACTTAAGTTTTTCCAGGCACTAAAACATTATCTTTCAATTTTTGTTCTGGAAGTGGACTCCTAGTTTAAGGGGGATAAAAAGGCATTGATACGAATATCTTAATGATATAAAAGATACGTAAATATTTTAAGTTCCCCTTCAGTCGTTTCACTACGACGTTACATATGGGAACTCGCCTGAGTGACCAATCACCTCTGAGCTTTACAGAAAAGGCCAATGAAATTGGCGAGTGGAGTTTGCGTGCAACGCCACTCCCCCGTACATACGGGTATATAAGATGGCGGCGCGCATCCACTCATTCAGATTTTCGCTTCGGAGCCTCACCGCAACGAGCTGCTTTCTACAGAAAAAAGAAACCCCTGCAGAGTTACGCTCTCTCACTTGAAGATCCTGCGAGCCGGCTGCCTCCACGAAGGAACGTGCCGGCTTCCTCGCGTTCCAGCGAGCCTGACCGCACAGATTGTGCTGCGTCCTCCCTGGGCGAACCGGGATCTAAAAGAGCAATTTCCTTACGGTCGTCGAGAGCCATTGTCCCGGTATGGCTTTCCGACCGTGCGTTTCTGGGTGCGGTAGTTTCCTCACCTCCGTTGACGGTCATGATCGCTGTCTCACGTGCCTGGGCCGAGCGCACGTAGAGGCAGCGTTTGTGGATGGTTCGTGCGTTCATTGCGAGCGTATGTCCATGGCCACGTTGAGGTCCCGCCTCTCGTTCGCGAGACGGCTCCCCTCGTCGTCTTCCCGAGGTAGTTCGGCGAGCCGTAAAGGCTTTACGGCTGCTTCGGCGAGGCGCTTGGGGGACCTCCAGGTGACGGTGCAGAATGTCCCGCCGGCTGATACCCCGCGGGCTTCCGCTCCACCGCGTGGTCCCGTGGTGATGCCCAAACAGACCGCTCCCCCGTCTAAAAGCGGGCCCAGCGTCTCTTTTGGTGCTCCCCCGGAGGAAGAGATGTCTATCTCAGCATCAGAGGGTGAACGGTCGGCAGATGAGGCGGGCACTTCGGCGGAGCAGCGCCCCTCTGCGGTCGCTGCTCCGTCTGAGGCGGACGCCGAACTGTCGGCCATGCTCCTCCGGGCCGCCAAGGGGATCGGGCTGGAGGTCCCGAAGGTGCCTCCTCCCGATCCTTCGAGGCTGGATGATTGGTTTCTGGGGACGAGGTCTGCGGCGCCGCCGCGCTCGCCCCCAGTCCCTTTCTTCCCGGAGGTGCACGATGAGCTGGTTAAGGCGTGGCGGGCCCCTCATTCGGCTCGTTCACGCCTTACCTCCTCAGCCCTCGCTACCCTTGATGGCGGGGCGGCCAGGGGGTACGAGGGGGTCCCTCAGGTTGAGCGTGCGGTTGCGGTGCATTTATGCCCGCAAGACGCCGCCACCTGGCGGGGCTCTCCGCGCCTCCCGTCCAAAGCCTGTAGGCTTTCGTCGGCTCTGACCGGCAAAGCCTACAGTGCTGCGGCCCAGGCCGCCACCGCCCTGCACGCCATGGCCACCCTGCAGGTCTATCAGGCCAAGGCGTTAAAAGAACTGCACAAGGGTAGTCCTGACCAAGCGGTTTTGCAGGAGCTGCGTGCGGCGACCGACTTCGCCCTCCGGGCGACTAAAGTCACGGCGCGGTCCCTTGGTCAGGTGATGTCCACACTCGTGGTCCAGGAGCGCCACCTCTGGCTGAACCTGGCGCAGATGGCAGATGTCGACAAAGCACGCTTTCTCGACGCTCCCGTCTCCCAGGCCGGCCTCTTCGGCGACACTGTCGAGGACTTTGCCCAGCAGTTCTCGGCAGTCCAGAAGCAGACTGAGGCGATCAGTCACATCTTGCCCCGGCGTGCGACTCCCACGAAGTCCCCGGGTGCCCAGCCTCAGCCTGCTCGTCGCCGAGGGCGCCCCCCTGCGGCCCCCAAGAAGCAAGAAATACCTGCTCCGTCTCCGGCTGAGGCCCACGATGCGCGCCTCGCCGCCAGACGTCGTGGCCGCCGCAGGGGAGCGGCGCCGCCCGCTGCTCAGGAGCCCCCTCATACACCTAAGACCCGCAGGTCTGCGCGGCGCTCCTGACACGGGCAGCCTGGAGATGATGGAAGCTGCTCTTCGGGGGACGACAACATCTGCCCCCCCGCCCCCGGTGGAGGGCCGGGGCCGTCTGTGCGCTCAGCTGCCGTCGACCTACGGGTCGGCGGT
Source organism: Labeo catla (assembly GCA_012976165.1). Taxonomy (NCBI): domain Eukaryota; kingdom Metazoa; phylum Chordata; class Actinopteri; order Cypriniformes; family Cyprinidae; genus Labeo; species Labeo catla. The sequence continues at coordinate 3,357,178 of VONZ01000015.1, read as the reverse complement.
ACCCACCCACTCACAGAAAGAGCAATTTTCCACATCTCTGGGCCAAGTGCCCCGAGTTCTGTTCCTGTCAGACAAGATGTCTCCTCGGGTTCGGACTCGGAGCCAACATTCGCCAGCGCGGGAACCTGGGAGGAAGGTAAGTGCTGCTCAGAGCGGCCAGACTGCTCTCCAGGACGTTCATCCTTCTGGGACCAGTCCCCTTCCCCTTCCCGCAGGCCGCCCCACCGCGGTCACGTCGGTCAACGCTCCGCTGATCCCACTGGTGACCAGGCTCGCAGCCTGGCTAGAGCTGCCCAGCCCGTCCCGGTGGTTGATCCGGACGGTACGTCTCGGCTACGCGATTCAGTTCGCCAGGCGCCCGCCCAAATTCAGAGGCGTCCTTTTCACCTCTGTCCACTCGGACACGGATGCCTCTGTCCTGCGTGCGGAGATTGCTGTCTTACTGGCGAAAGACGCAATCGAGCCTGTCCCTCCAGCCGAGATGAGGTCGGGGTTCTACAGCCCTTACTTCATCGTGCCCAAGAAGAGCGGTGGGTTACGACCAATCCTGGATCTTCGAGTTTTGAATCGGTCCCTTCTCAGGCTGCCGTTCAAAATGCTCACTTCGAGGCGTATCCTTTCGTGCGTTCGACACCAGGATTGGTTTGCGGCCATAGACCTGAAGGACGCGTACTTTCACGTCTCGATTTTGCCTCGACACAGACCCTTTCTACGGTTTGCTTTCGAGGGTCGAGCGTATCAGTACAAGGTGCTCCCATTTGGCCTGTCCCTGTCCCCCCGCGTCTTTACGAAGGTCGCCGAGGGTGCCCTGACTCCGCTATGGCGGAAGGGCGTTCGCATCCTCAACTATCTCGACGACTGGCTCATCATGGCTCACTCGCGAGATCTGTTGTGCGAACACAGGGACCTGGTGCTTCAGCACCTCAGCCATCTGGGCCTTCGGGTCAACCGAGAGAAGAGCAAACTCTCCCCAGTGCAGAGGATCTCTTTTCTCGGTATGGAGCTGGACTCGGTCAATATGACAGCCTGCCTCACCAACGAGCGCACGCAGTCAGTGCTGAACTGCCTGAAATCATTCAGGCACAAAACAGCGGTCCCTCTCAAAACATTTCAGAGGCTCCTGGGGCATATGGCAGCTGCAGCCGCGGTAACGCCGCTGGGCTTGCTTCATATGAGACCGCTTCAGCGCTGGCTACACGATCGAGTCCCGAGATGGGCATGGCACCGTGGCACACTCCGGATTGGCGTTTCCCCGCAGTGTCGCCGCCTATTCAGCCCGTGGTCAGACCCTGCCTTCCTACGGGCCGGAGTCCCCTTAGGACAGGTCTCCAGGCATGTTGTGGTTTACACAGATGCCTCCACCACGGGTTGGGGTGCTGTATGCAACGGGCAAGCAGCCTCGGGCTCCTGGACAGGACCTCGACTGCTTTGGCACATCAACTGCCTGGAGTTGCTAGCAGTGCTTCTCGCGCTGCGTCGGTTTCTTCCGATGCTCCGCCACAAGCACGTGCTTGTCCGCACGGACAACACTGCGACCGTAGCGTACATCAACCGCCAGGGTGGTCTACGCTCCCGTCGTATGTCGCAACTCGCCCGCCATCTGCTCCTGTGGAGTCAGACGCGGCTGAAATCGCTGCGCGCCGTTCATATACCAGGGGAGCTCAACCGTGCAGCCGACCAGCTCTCACGGCAGCCCACCCACCCTGGAGAATGGCGACTCCACCCCCAGACAGTCCAGCTGATTTGGAGTCGATTCGGCAAGGCCCAGATAGATCTGTTTGCCTCCCCGGAATCCTCCCACTGCCAGCTCTACTACTCCCTCAGCGAGGCTCCCCTCGGCAGGGACGCACTGGCACACAGCTGGCCTCCGGGGCCCAAGTACGCCTTTCCCCCAGTGAGCCTCCTTGCACAGACCCTGTGCAAGATCAGGGAGGACGGGGAGCAGGTTCTGCTGGTTGCGCCATACTGGCCCACCCGGACCTGGTTCGTCGACCTCACGCTCCTCGCGACAGCCCCTCCCTGGAAGATTCCCCTGAGGAAGGACCTTCCCGATCTATGGAACCTGCACGTGTGGCTTCTGGACGGGACACGGTAGACCTCGCCGGCCTTCCACAGGCCGTGATAGAAACTATCACTCAGTCTAGAGCCCCCTCCACGAGGCAGGCCTACGCACTGAGGTGGGGTCTCTTTGTTGACTGGTGTGCCTCCCGTGGGGAGGACCCACAGAGATGTCCGATCGCAGTAGTGCTTTCCTTCCTGCAAGAGAAGTTGGAGCGTAGGCTGTCTCCTTCAACTCTCAAAGTGTATGTCGCGGCCATCGCGGCATATCACGATGCAGTCGATGGAACATCCATCGGGAAGCATCAACTGGTCGTGAGGTTCCTCAGAGGTGCGAGAAGGGTTAATCCCCCTAGACCGCACCTTGTACCCTCTTGGGATCTCTCCGTCGCCCTTCGGGGCCTGCGGGGACCTCCCTTCGAGCCGCTGGTTTCAGTCGAGCTTAAATTCCTGTCGCTTAAGACAGCGCTCCTGACCGCGCTCGCCTCCATCAAGAGGGTCGGGGACCTACAAGCCTTCTCTGTCAACGAAGCGTGCCTGGAGTTCGGGCCGGCTGATTCTCACGTTATCCTGAGACCCCGGCCCGGTTACGTGCCCAAGGTTCCCACCACACCCTTCCGGGATCAGGTGGTGAACCTGCAAGCTCTGCCCCCGGAGGAGGCAGACCCGGCCTTAGCGTTGCTGTGTCCCGTTCGTGCCTTACGGGTTTACGTGGACCGCACCCGGAGCTTCAGACGCTCCGAGCAGCTCTTTGTTTGCTTCGGAGGACAGCAGAAGGGAAATGCTGTCTCCAAGCAGAGGTTGGCCCATTGGGTGGTAGATGCCATCTCCCTGGCCTACGAAAGCCAGGGGGAGCCGTGCCCCCTAGGAGTTCGAGCTCACTCCACTCGTAGTGTTGCCTCCTCCTATGCGCTGGCGCACGGCGCCTCGCTAGCAGACATCTGCAGAGCTGCGGGCTGGGCGACACCTAACACCTTCGCGAGATTCTATAATCTCCGCGTCGAGCCCGTGTCCTCCCGTGTGTTAAGGTAACATCAGGTAATTTGCGGGAGGCCGGCAGGTGTCGGCTTGCTGCGCCATTCCCACGGGATCCGTGCGCTATCTCCCAGTATGTTCCCTCCGGCGAACCTGGGTCCTCCATGCCCCGCAGTCAGGACTAGATGCGGAGTAGTCCGCGACTGTGCTCCGACTGGGTCTCCTTCGCCCAGAAGGTTGTGGCAACATGTCTCAGTATTTCTCCACAGTCAGCCAGAAGGCTGTGTTTTCCCTCATACATCTATAACAGATTAGATGTATTCAATTTCTTTATTCCACATGCCTAAACCACATGTGCTCCGCCCCCCCAACCCATGCTTCAGTACATCTGGCACCCCTATGGGGCCCCTCTACTGGTCCCTAGGGCGTTGGGAAGGTTACGTAGTGACTCCACTTTCCGACACGTCCGCCTGTCGGCACTTGGTGTCTTGCGTAACGCAGCCTCAGGGTTGTGGCCTTTTCCATGGGTCTGTTCCCATATGTAACGTCGTAGTGAAACGACTGAAGGGGAACGTCTAGGTTACGTACGTAACCCTCGTTCCCTGAAGGAGGGAACGTTACATCCCCTGCCACAACCCTAGGCTGCGCTGACGCCGGGCTGCGGCTCGGCTCCTCAGCAAAAACCTGAATGAGTGGATGCGCGCCGCCATCTTATATACCCGTATGTACGGGGGAGTGGCGTTGCACGCAAACTCCACTCGCCAATTTCATTGGCCTTTTCTGTAAAGCTCAGAGGTGATTGGTCACTCAGGCGAGTTCCCATATGTAACGTCTCCGTTCCCTCCTTCAGGGAACGAGGGTTACGTACGTAACCTAGACGTTTTTTTTAAGCGATTTGTGTTTTAAAAGGTGAAATATGCCTAAACTATACATATGAACAATGAGACCAGGCTGAAAAAAGAGTGTGGATTTATTGAAACAGGTGTTGAGATGTACATATGTATGTGACAAATGAATAAATGTGAGTGTGTGATACTGGTCAAATATGTCATTATGCTTTTGTTGGTGCCTTTTTATAGCCTTTGATGTGATACAGTCAGAACTAAAGACCTATGCAGTTTTATATGAGTTTGCATGCACCACTGAAGACTTTGTGGAGCTGCTTTACATAATTGTTGATTCACCTTTTACCACACTAATCTACTGGAACCTGATGAAGAATTCCAGATGAAAAATTTGAAGTGATTAGAGCTAATGAAGTATGAGAGATGATCATTTCTGAAGTCAGTCAATTGGAAGTACAAACACAGTAGGCTACTTGCAAAACGGAGCTAAAACCTCACAGCAAGAGGTTTACTGCCAGGCCTTTTCTACACAACCAGTGATACCGTACAGCAAAACAGTGTCATACTCAGCATAGCATAGGTTGCATTTGATTCCTTTACACATATTGCCTATCTATTGCATAAAAAAAAAAAGAGTACCACAAGCAGAGCGATACAATTACAAACAGTGAAACGGCTGTTGAAGTTCTGCTGGACTCTAATATCGGATTCTTATTAGCCAATCAGATTTGAGGACCAGAAAGTTCTAACTGTTCTATTAATTGTTGTGTATATATAAATACATCTATATCAGAGGCTGCGCTAGACTTTAACATTGTCTGTCATTTTGAAAATATGGTAGGGCTGGGTTAAAAAAAAAATCTATTTCTCGATTTTAATAGATTTTTATTTTAATGAACTAGTATCTATTCTTAAATCCCAATTGATCTTTTGGTCTGTGTTGTTTTTAGTTGATGTATGAACAGTACAATACAGTACAGTAGGTAGCAATAAATACCATTTTGGCACTCTTTAATGTGGCGTGATAGATCGCTGAAGCTAAAGTGGGTAGGCTACTCACCTGTGTGTAATCAAACGCATAGCAAAAGATTCGTGACAGTTTCATTTTTGTTCTGGATCTCAAGCTCTGCTGCCACACTGGAGTGTACTCGCCACCAACTGGACAGGGGTGGGAATTACAGCTACAATTTACAATAGATCACCCTCAGTATAATCCGTCAAAGTGATGGACGGCCTTCAGATTTTTCCATCACTGATAAAAAAATTCAGTCAGACAATTTTCGGTTAACGCAACCTCTATCTATCATCTATCTATCTATCTATCTATCTATCTATCTATCTATCTGCCTATCTGTCTGTCTGTCTGTCTGTCTGTCTGTGTAACGCCACGCCAGCAGAGGGAGCCCTTGGCTGAATACCGTCTGTTACCGCTTCCTCTGCTTCTTCTATTGTTACTTTCTGTTTGGCAGCCATATAAGGATGGCCATGCCAAACAGGCCCTTGCAAAGTATTGTTTTGGTGTTTCGGACTCTACCAAGCATTGTTCCATTGTTTTCTTCATTACCATTGCTATTGTCATTGTCATTGTTTAGTTCCATAGCCTTGTTTCATTTGATACTTTGGACTGCTCACTGACCTTTGACCTTTTTGTCTGTTTCTGGATTACGCTATTGTCTTGCCCTGGATATTACTGTTTGTTTGGAGACTCACCCTGCCTGTTTTGACCACGTTGTGTTTCAATTAAGCTCGCACTTGGATCTATCTTCATTGTCAAATCGAGTCCCATTACGTCTGTCTGTCTGTCTGTCTGTCTGTCTGTCTATCTAGTCATCCATCATCTATCCATCCATAAATAAACTTAGATTAGTAGATTTTGACTAATAACATGATTAATTGGAAATAAAAGTGAATCCCATTAATCACTGTTTCATACGTGAGATCTCTGTCCATGTCACTAATTACAGAATTTTTGTTGTACTGATTTTGAGAGTTCTTTTCTGATCAATAAGCAACTGTGTGGTACGTGTAGGATATTATCTTATGGAAATCACTCTTTTACAACATCACCATGGTAACCACCATTAATGCATTTCAGTGCTATGAAATAATTAGATGTAGATTTAAACTGAACCTTTTGCATAATATTTAAGATGAATCCCAATTCAGATAATATCCATTTTATATAGTATGCAAGACTAGGATCAGTACACCCTTCAGTGCATTCCAAATCACAGTACACTGAAAACCATATTGTTTTTATCTTTTCAACCCTTTTTTTTGAAAGTGCTGAAAAATGACAGCGAATGAAAGGCCACAACATTAGTAATGTATATACTTCAGCTTGAGTATTTATGAATGTTAACGTACTACACTGATGCTAACATCTACAGAACATGACAAATGGGTCTGTAACACAGTTTTGCCACGTTATTTTTAGTGTGCTGTATGAAAGTATGAAAATTAGGATTCAGCCACAGTCATTAGACAAACCAAGAGTACCAAGTAAATATTAATCCATACACTGAAAAAACAAAAATAAGAATACTTTTTTCTGCAAGTTTATGCACATTTTCACACAATAAAATCCTTATTGGTAAGTTAAATAAAATTTATTAAGTAAGTACATAATTTTTTATTTTTAGATAGCTTTTTTAAATTAATTTATCTTACTTTTAGATAGAAACTTGTAGTTTGCCACACACAAACATTACCACAGCTATATTTATTGAACAAAGCAACAAACGCCATAAACAACCTATGGTAACCACAAAAAAAACCCAATAATAATAATAAATAAAAAAAAAAAAATTCAGAAACTCTTTTAACCCCTAAATGCATACCTTGACTCTTTAACAACCCAGGTTGTCATTTACTATCCTTTCCCTCGTTCATTTTTTAAAGTTCAATGTAAAAACATCAACTTTCTTAGTATTTCTCAATGTATTCGTATTCCCTTTATGCAGGCATAAAACAAAAGTATATCATCAGCACAGAAACCATTACAGAAATTCTAACTGTTACCACTATAAATACTATTACAAACATTATGAACCATCAACTATTATTCATTAAACCCATTAAAAATGGCTTCCTGTAATGTGTTTTGGGACATCTCCAATTACAATTTAGTGGTTTTAACAAGCCGCCAATAAAAGGTGGCAAATTACCAGTAGAGATCTACAGGGACCATTACAGTTTCTATTAAAACCAATACAATTCCTATTATAACCAGTAAAACCATTATCAATTCTGTAATGGTTTCTATTGTTTGTTTTTTCAGCAGGGTGACCTGGCTTGAATGGCTTTACTGCAGAGCAATTACTGTATGCAATGAAATATAAGTGTCACTGCCATTTGATGGTGTATGTGGTGAATAAGCTGCCAGTGAATTGCAAATATGAGCCAGATGCTGAATGTACAGGGAAAATGCGCTCTGACAATGACAGTGATGGTAAAGTCATCTGCTCAAATTAAACCCTTCTAACTTTCAAAAGGTAACAAAATATGCTTTATTTTTATTGTAATTGTTATTAAAATATCAGGAGAATTTATGCTATTGCAGCAGTTAGAGATCCTTGTTGGATAGGTCTGGGTCGCTAAAGACACGAATATGTAATAATCATTGGCAAAACATCTATGCATTTAAGGGTTAAACATAACTGACATAACTGAATATAACACTAGCAGGTCTTTGCCTTTACTTAGTTATGCATTTCAATGGAACAAAAATGATTCATGTAGTCCCAACACATATGAATTGAGTAAACTTCAATATTACATATTGATATAGTCAGTTAAAACACACAAGCACTTTACTCAGAGTTTTCTGCCTCTTTAACACACACACACAAACTTCTTTTCACCCGCTGTGAGCAAGTGCAGCCAAGTCCTGCAACTTCAACAAGGTCACATTCTGGCCCACATAATCCATCTCAGTTATCAGTCTCTGCCATCCTATATTGCCATAATATGAAGAATAGGATGTTTTGGCACCTTTGTTTATGAATATATTTATGGCTACAGTTATCACATTCATTGAAGCAAAGGTGAAAGCATACAAATGGCCTGTTGTACACAATTTACATCCAATTCAGCAATAATCTCTAGGAGCTTTTGGTGCTCTTGTACATGAACGGATGGTAGTATCGTTTATAAGCAATCTGAAAGATAAAATTAAATGCCTAAACTGCCATAACTCCTGCATACACTATGTTAGTGAGGAACTGGTGATATTTTCTGTCCCCTAAAACTTGGCTGGTTCCTGCGATACAGATGATTTCAGGTTTTATCTTCCTCTTGGGAGCATTCGGTCTCAACAATGTACGCAAAACCTCATACATACCCACAGCAAAAGACAAAATCAATAAAGCTTAAGTGTGTAATATGTGTGCCACTTATGGGACCAAAGGGAAGCAAAAATAATGGTTTTCAGTTTTTTTTTTGCTGTCTTCCAAACCATTCCCTATTTTGCATAATTTGGTCCCGCTTCAAACTCTAAACTCTAAATCATATGAAAAAGAACTGTGTGACAATCTATGGTACTTAAACAATCAGAGACAGTGTTTACAGTCTTCAAGAAGTCAACCTAAGAATGGCTTACTTACAGTTCAGCACACTCAACTGGGACGTAAGAAAGTATTTTTAAAATTGAAAATATTACACACTTCAGCTTTGAAAACATGTCAAAAGATCAAAGAATTACACTCACAGAAGAAGCTGCTAAACAACTACTGTACGCTAGTTTATATTGTTGTGGGACATAGACCTACAAGACTTTATGATGTTTTGGTTGTTACTATTAAATTTTCAGCATCAATCTAGAAACACATATATAATGAATTTCAGATTCTGTGTTTTTCCCATAAAATCAAACAGAGCTCCTCAAAAACCTGAGGCAGAGACGCAGGAAGAAATTGAAGGAGAGAGAAAAGGTGTGAGAGATAGAGATCAAGAGAGGGAGGCGTAGAGATGAGAGATCAGAGAATCAGCATGTCAAACACAACAGTGAACAATGGGGACTGGAAGAATAGGACACAGGGCAAAAGGTCAGAGCAGTGGGAGACTGGACATACTTTTTGGAAAAAAAAAGGCCTACAGATGAGGGCTCGACAATTATCAGTCAAGCGTCTAATAACGCACAAACACACCCATACACAAAGCGTTTCAGAATTCAGCAGCAGATGATAAAAGAAGTCATGAATAATCAATAATGCTCACCAGAGGCCTTCTCTTGTATTCATACAATCACAGCTAATTCTGCCAGTCTACCGAACACTGTGCTGGGCCACTCTCTAAAGGTTAAACTTGTTTTATAAATAATGAAATTCTGTCAGGAGCTTGATACTTTAATACAGGCATATATGTACAACGCATACTGAAATACACACTGATTGTGACTAGGGATGCAAAGGTAGATCTTGTTCATTTCAGGCAGCTGAAAAATTCTAAAAAGAACCACCAAGATGCAAATAAAATTCTAAAAATGTGCATAAAACATTCCAAATTAAACAACTGAATTTTAATTGAAGCAGCAAGTACGATATAGTACCTTAAGCAAGTACAATTAAAATTAATTTTAAAAATCATAATGCCTAAACTATAATTTTAACTAGAAAATCTCATCTGGTAAGGCAAAATTTGAATGCTGACTTGACAATGTCTTGTTTAAAATGTTTTACACGGTTTTATTCCTGTCATTTCAATTCAACTGTGCCTCAGTAAGTCATGAATAATGAATGAGTTTAGAACACTGCGCTCTGTGCTGGAGAAAAGGTTTTGTGTAAGGCACAGTAGGTGCAATTTATGACCCTAGACTGGCTGTATACTGTAACTTCATGCCACACACACACACACACACACACACACACACACACACACACAGAGTACATCTTCAATCTGACAGGCCGACAAGCTCAAATTAGGGTGGAATTACAGGCTGCGGTATAATTTGTTATGTGCTGTCCACAAGCGTCACTCACACTGAAGACTCAAACACCTTTAGAAAATTACATAATTCACAAGCTAGCGCTCTGCAGACGACAAACTAAATTACACATATGCAACTGTATGTGGAGTAGAGTGACTGCAAAATTTGCCCATGCCAAAATCTGCTTTAATCAAAACTTACTTTACTTGTCCATGTAATATAACACAGAACATATGCAGTATAAGTAGGACACATACACAAGCATTCAAAAGTTCGTGGCCATAAGAAAGAAAGTCAAAAAAATCTATGCATTTACAGTTTAAATCAAAAGTGTATATACGCCTTGTAGAATCTGCAAAATGTTAATTATTTTACCAAAATAAGCTGGATCATACAAAATGCATGTTATGCATGTTACTGACCTGAATAAGATATATCACATAAAAGAGAAAATAATAGTTGAATATATAAAAGTGACCCCGTTCAAAAGTTTACATACAGTGTATGTTTTTTCAGCATTTTTCTTTATTTGAACCCTTTCCAACAATGACTGTATGATTTTGAGATCCATGTTTTTCACACTGAGGACAACTGATGGACTCATATGCAACTATTACAGAAGGTTCAAACGCTCACTGATGCTTGAGAAGGAAACACGATGGATTAAGAGACGGGGTGAAAACTTTTGGAATTTGAAGATCAGGGTAAATTTAACTTATTTCGTCTTCTGGGAAACATGTAAGTTTCTTCTGTAGCTTCTGAAGGGCAGTACTAAATGAAAAAGATATGATATTAAAAAAAAGAAAAAAGAAAAATCTACACATCTTCATTCTGTTCAAAAGTTTTCACCCCTGGCTCTTAATGCATCCTGTTTCCTTATGAAGCATCAGTGAGCGTTTGAACCTTTTGTAATAGTTGCATATGAGTCCCTCAGTCGTCCTCAGTGTAAAAAGATGGAGCTCAAAAGCATAAAGTCATTGTTGGAAAGGGTTCCAATGCACAAAAATTATTTTATGTGAAATATCTTATTCAGGTCAGTACTAAATAAAAAATAACATGCATTTTGTATGATCCCTCTTATTTTGGTAAAATAATTAACATTTAGCAGATTCCACAAGGTGTATGTAAACTTTTGACTTAAACTGTTTTTGATACAAAAATACAACAAAACGGTTATACTGTAAATATTTTGTTTTTACATTTTAAAACATGAATTTTCAGAAGCCATTACTCCAGTCTTCAGTATAATATGACTGGACTGGAGTAATGGTTGCTAAAATTCAGCTTTGCCATTACAGGAAACAATGACATTTTAAAATACATTAAAATTAAAAACAAGTATTATAAATTCTAATAATATTTCACTTTATTGCTATTTTTACTGTATTTGCAATCAAATCACTTTTGAGAGCCTTCTTTCAAAAACGTTCTATACATGGTCTCATATCCCTTAACCAATGCAGCACCATACGCAACATGACTTATATAAAATGACTGCCCATAGTATTACTGATCCCCTCTGTGCATAAAAGGTGGCAACAGTTATTTGAGTTGAAAAGATTTGCCGAACCCGTCGGGAGGTAGACACGAGGTTGAAAGATAACTCGTCAGACCATAATACTTTTTCCATTGCCCAGGGGTCCAGGTTTTACACTCAATACACCAGGTTATGTCTTTGTGTGTTGGCCTTGGAAACAAGAGGATTTGGAACAGCAGCCCTGCCATAAATTTGAGCTTTGTGAAGCTCATGACATACAGTTTTTTTTTTTTCTCTCTAGTGAAGAGGATTCAGGTTTGTGGTCATATTTGAGGAGCTACTTTTGTGGCACTTAGCAACTGTCCTGTCAAACATCCATCTATTCCTCTTGGGAAAGGCCAAAATGTTAAGTGAGGAATGAACTGCGCTTGCTGTTTATTTGCACACTCTGTCTGGAATATTTCAGTTGTTTCAGTTTTAATAAAGAAATTACTAAGTAACAGCACAAACGCAGCCACAAAATCATATCTGCATGGCATTTAAGTACAAAAGGAGAAGTTCACTTCCAGAATGAAAATTTCCTAATAATTTATTCACCCCCATGCCATCCAAGATGTTCATGTATTTCTTTCTTCAGTCAAAAAGAAATTAAGGTTTTGACGAAAACATTCCAGGAGTTTTCTCAAAGCAAACATGCAACAAAAATGAAGTTGTAGAAGAAAATGAGATGAAGTTTTTTGCCCTACCCTACCTTCTTCAAGCTAAGAACTAACGCACGTGACTTTTCCAACATGAAGTCATGCATGGGCATCACAGAACTAGTGTAAGATGAGCATTTGTGGTTAAAAAGTATATACATTTTTATTTTTTTAAGAAAATGGCTAATCGTTTCACTAGATAAGACACTTATTCCTTATCCACTTAAGACACTGGGATCATGTAGATCCCTTTGAAACTGCAGTTTGGACCTTCAACCTGCTGGCCACCACTGAAGTCCATTATGTGGAGAAATGAAATTAGAAGGAATGTTTCCTCAAAAAACATAATTTCTTCACAACTAAAGAAAGAAAGACATGAACATCTTGGATGACATGGGCTGAGTAAATATTCAAGAAATTTTCATTCTGGGAGTGAACTTCTCCTTTAAAAGTATAGCAATATATAAGCACCTAGTGGAAGGGATAATTCACTCAAACACGTAAATTTACCATTCACCCTCATGTTGTTCCAAACTTCTCTGATTTAATTTTTTCTGCTAAACACCAAAGAAGATATTGTAATATATATATATATATATGTATATATATATGTGTGTGATACTTTTGCACTGATAAGGGACAACACAAACTATGAAAACATATTTTATTACATAAACAGTTTATACAATGAAAAAAAAATAAGTTTTTGATTCATCAAAATATCCACCATTAGCAGCTATTACAGCTCTGCATAATCTGGGCCTAAATTCATTGTATTCTAAACTTAATTGGCAATCAATTGTTGAAGCTATTAAGGTGTGCTGACCCAAAAATCTTTTAAAAACCTGGGCCAAGTTTAAACCAGTAACCAGGCATCACAGCTGGCAAAGGGGCATGTCTGACTTTGACATGTATATATTCCCATTATTATTTAATCAAAATGAAAATAATTATTGCTGGTCTTCAATGATAATGTCAAGTTACTTTAATGTATTTGCACCAAAAAATGCTAAGGATATATGTTGATATCATCCAAAACCACACTTGGCCAGAGCAGTGTACATATTGTCACCTCAGAATTATAAGGTTCTATCTAACATTTTTGTCAAAATAGAGTCAAACAGGTTTGGAACACAAAATCTAGGTCAGAAAATGACCTAAGTATGACCTATGAAAATGACATACGTTCTATTTATTGTGAAATTATGCTACATTTTCAAAACTGTTTCACAACACATGAAGTACTTTGACTACGTTTCTGTGACCTATGAACTTGCAGTTCATATATTGACTAATTGGCCTCTCTGGAATTCTGTTAGTTGCCTCCATTTGCTTTGAAACTGATATATCAAAGTGGTAATTGTCAAACCTCCAGCATATCATACTGCCAATATAAAATCAACTATCCTTTGAAGCTGTGCTTGTGTGTGGTTATGTCAAATTACTTCAAAGTTTAACAAGTGATGTTTCTATAAATAGAAAAAAGTTCTCATCTATGCATCAAATGTGTTTTTTTGTTTTAACAAAATAAACATGGGGGAACAACATGTCCATGGGAATATGGTGTAAAAACAATGCGAAAAACATTAGGGCATTAACGACTGAAGGAATAGGGCGGTTTTATTTTTGAGCTTACAGTATGTTAAAGTGATAAGATATCACATTTTCCTTGATATTTTTAACATAGACATTGGTGTGCCATAAAAACATATGCTAATTTAAAAACTTCTGCTTATTTTACATGTGACAGAGGGTGTTTCTTAAAGGCTAAGCAGTAAAAAAAGCCAGACAGAGGGTGAAAAATCGGTATGAAAAACAAAATGATGACTGTTTTTGACATTAAACACTCTTTTAATGTTAGGGAAATGCTTAAAGGGAAAAAATAATAAATCATGATATGACCCCTTTTAAATACAGAACTAAAATGCATTTCATTTCCGACTGCTTCATTTCACACCTTGAAATTTGGAGCACACACAGAAGGAAAACACGTTTAAATGAAATGGCAATCCAAGTTTTGCACGAGGGAAGCGATAATGAAACTCTAATTTAATTTTGGCTCCGAAATGAGGTATGCATCGTGTCTTTCCGACCGCAGATTCTGCATCGTGTGCCTGAGACGGTGGCCCTATTCAGTGATCATCTCTCCATTAAATGTTTATGTTGTGGAACAAAGAGGAAAAGCTCATTAATGGTTAATCCATAATTCCCAAATGGAGGTCATACTACTCTAATGGGAGGCCTTAATAAGAACTCGCTGCTGTTGAGTTGAAGAAGGTGACAGATGAAGGATGCTTGAGTTCATTTAAGGATTGTGAGTGTGGTACAGCAAGTTTGAATTTTCTAGAGGCAACAAACAATGGATATATTCTTTTACCTGGATTGTCTTCAAAGAATACACGTCTTGGCTGGCGGTTCCCAACCAGACCAGCACTAAATTGCATGTATCAGCTTGAAAAGACTTTTCAGCAGGGAAGCCCATTGCCATCAGAGTGGAAAAGGTCATTTAATTTGAGGTACATCTCATTCATCCATTTCATCAGCCCATTTTTTGACAGATGCTTCAGATAAAAAATCCATCAGGCTGCTTTCCTCAAGTCTAAGCTACCATTGATGTCATGATGAATATTCTCTGATAAATCAAGCCTTTGTCATGTGAAGCACACCAGTGATATTCTGAGTGACAAGACAATGCCTCATAAAATAATAAAAGACTGAATCGTGAATCCCACTTACCAGCCTGCGTTGAACTCCACGTGGGCGTCAAAGAAGCCCACAACAGGAGCGGTGGCTGCGTTCCAGCCGTGAATCCTGGCCCGTATGAGTCCCTCTCTCTTACTGTTCCTCACGATCTTCACCAGGCCGGGATATCGCTTATTCACGTAATGATCCAGATTGAACTTCAGCTCCACTACGAGAGAAAACAGAGCATGTGAAGGAAGGAAATCCAAACCTCCTACATCAATAATAGGGACTTTGACATTAGTGTTTTCATTTTTTTCACACAATGTAGTTTCATGCTACACTGTGTTTCTCTCATGCTGTGTTGATTAATAATGGTTTTTGATCTTATACATTCATCATAAACATAAATGATCGAATTTCAAAAATCATCTAATAATCTAAATAATGAACCAAAGCTAAATGTTTTTGATTTGCATTTTTTTTGTGTGTGTATGCAATCAAACTCCAATTTTGTTAAATTAAACAAAAAGTGTGATTATGTTCATTACACTTTTTTTGGAAACATAAAATGCTACACTCTGGGTTCTGGGTTAAAAACAACTCAACTTGGGTTATTTGGCAAACCAGCGCTGGGTAAATATCGGACAGAACACATGGGGTTGGGTTAAATGTTTTTACCCAACACGCTGGGTAGTTTTATTTAAGTCAGCTATTGTTTAAAAATTATTATACTGCTGGCTTAAAATGGGCTGGAAATTAAAAACCGCACACAGAATTATAGAGGCAACAGCAATAATCAAAAGATGGACATTTATTATTAAGCAAGAACACCCATGGACAAAAATATAAGACAAACTGAATTTATTTGTGTGAATACAAGAGTGTTCACAATATTAAATACATTTAAACTCATTTAACAAGCATTTTAGAAAATAAAAAGGAGTTTAAGTGTATTCAACCGCTCTTTGTAATCACTTTTCGCGGAATAGTACTAATTCTCGTGCCGGTGTGTTGCCGAAATCTGAGCTGGTGATGGGCTTCTGTTCGCCGGGGGAACTACGTACTTCAGACCACCGTCTCACCGGTTGTGTAGAAAAAATAACCTAATTTTAATAACCGATTAAAAATGACCCAGCAGCTTAGTTACAGAAAAACTACCCAATACCTGAGTAAAAAATATAAAAAATAACCCAATAAAATGACCCAACAAGCTGGACCCAGCATTCGGGTTAAAAAAAAAAAAAAATTAAAAAATAACCCTGCATTTTTTAGAGTGCAGAAAAACTACCCAGCACCTGGGTAAAAATAGCTATTAAATATAGCTATTAAATCTTGTCTCTTAAAGGGGTAATTGGATGCCCATTTTCCACAAGTTGATATGATTCTTTAGGGTTTTACTGAAAAGTCTATAATATACTTTGGTTAACAATTCTCAGTGGTTTTGTAAAACAACACCCTTTTTACTTTGCCAAAATCAGCTCTGCAAAAATCATCTCATTCTGGTCGAGGCTGCTTTAAATGTTAATGAGCTCTGCTCACCCCGCCCCTCTCTTCTCTCTGTGGAGTGACAAGCCTGTTTACTTTAGTCGCATTTAGCCGAGTTTAGCCGCTAAACTTGTTAACTAGCACGTTATCAGGAAAAGCGATCGCAAAGATTCATAAAAAAACCATTTTACTCACTTCTGCTGTAAGTGAAGCTGGATCATGAATGATTCGCGTGAACATAAACGGATATATGTAGATCGGGAGGCACATTCCCTTCACAAATAAATGTAATCTACTGCATCTTCAGCGGCTCAGATGTCGGGAGTAAATGACAACCACTACGTTCATTATTACATCCAGCAACAGAACACCTCAATCGCTCAATCGGAAATATTCTTGTCTAACTTACATCCCTGCTCCGGCATCGAAACAAAGAGGGCGAACTGTTACAGCTGATCTGAGGTAAAACGCTTATGTCAATCAACTATCGTGGAAGTGGCCTCTGTTGGTGTGACGCCACAACAACAGGCATCTTGGAATGGCTCAATTTGAAAAAGGGGATATTATTTTTACAGATTCATTAAAAACCACTGCATGGATTTTTATCATTATAGGGTAGATTTGTACATACACTGCCAACACACATTAATGTTCAAACAACATGTTAAAGTGAACTTAACATCCAATGACCCCTTTAACAAGACACATTTGAAATGTGATGGATATGTCATCCAAACAAAACAAAAAAAATATCCTGTAATATAGCTATATGCAAATGTATATGTAAGTAAACAAATAAAATATTACTGAGAGTGTGAAAAGTGTGTTTTGAGTTTATTTTCTAGTCCTAAAATCTAAAGAAACACCTTATACTCTTATAAATAAACATTCTTTATTGGCATTCATGGTTCTATAAAGAACCTTCAACATCTATGAAACTTTTTCATTGCACAAAGGTTCTTAACAGTACAAAACATTCTTTACATTTTTAAAATGTTCTACACACTAGGAAAAAAATCTGTTCTGAACTGTTCACTGAAAGGTTATCTGGGGAACCAACAATAGTTGGTTTTAATTCCCCATTTGGAATCTTTATCGACTCACGATTCTAACTGAAAATAAACATTGAAAAAGCTTCCAAGTTCAAGAAAGAGGCTTGTGTTGAATTCTGTGCGATAAACTCAATAGCATAAAAGAAAAAAGAAGGTTTTAGTGGCACTATAGATGACATGGTAAATAAATCTGCCTGAATCTCCCCACTCCTTTAGTCTCTCAGAGTTAGCTATCTGTCCTCATTCAATAAGAACTCTGGGAGGTAAACAAATGGAGTGCAAGGAGAACACGCACACACTCGAGCGACAAACACACACATACACACACTCAAGGAAGATAGATGAGTGTTTGGGCTCTTTCCTGCAGGTTGCTGAGTGCTCTAGTTTCTATGGGGAGAGGAATAAGGAGGAACAGAGCACTCTTTAAGGCACTGATGCACACAACTACCTCCCCTCTCATTCATCAGCACAGAAGAACGATTAACATTTCAGTGTTTCAGTGCAATGGGAAACCATGGCACTGGACTTAATCACCCAAGAATATGATTTCAAATTATTTGACATAAAAGATGAGATGTTTTTATGTTTGCACATAAAGACTCACAGGCCACGTACACACTGTAAAGTTTCAGGAGTGACAACCGCATTTAAATACCATAGTGAATCCCCTAGATTATCATTTTATGTGTGTACAAAACGTGTTTGATTTCCACTATTTTTACGAAAGTAATATTACAGTGACCAAAGACTTGTTATGTTTGTCAATTTTATTTAAACCATCATCAACAGAGTCATCATGTTTTGTTTTTATTTGGAAGGCTATCTCACAGAGTGAGCTCAGGAAAGGTTGCCATATCAACTTATTATAAGCGAAGCTTAATAAGCGGCTTTGGGCTCATTGTTTGTGCTCCAGTTTATAGAGTTAATAAGGTAGGCAGATGTAGGCTGCTATATTTTGTTATGTGGCTTATTTCCAAGATAACACATTTGGATTTGAGTTTATTATGAGCTTATTCTTATTTGTTGTCAGTTTTTTTTTAGCAAGATCTGGCAACATTAATGAGTCAAAACGTACCCTGTGATTTCTTGCACCGCACATGCAGAAAAGATACAACTCTGACACACATTTAAATATGGCATTAACAACTAGTTGTTCTATTCGTTCTGTACACACTGCATAGTAGTTGCCACAACCTGATTTTTTTGTGAGTTGGGTCAGTTGTAGAATCCTAAACTACTGAACTGTGTGTTAACACAACAAGATTTGAACTGCTGTTCAAAAGTTTGGGATTTTTTGAAGATTTTTCATGTTTTTTTGTGCTCAAGATACAAGGCTGTATCTATTTGATCAAAAATACATTAAAAAAAAGTAATTTTGTGAAATATTTTTGCAATTTAAAATAACATTTTTTAATTTTAATATACCTTAAAATATAATTTATTTCTGTGAAGCAAAGCTGAATTTTCAGCATCACTACTCCAGTCTTCAGTGTCACATGATTCTTCAGAAATCATTCGAATATGCTGAGCTATAATCAAAGATGGAAACACTTATTCATATTTTTTGGGATCTGTGATACTTTTTTCAGGATTTTTTGATAAATAAAAAGTTAACAGGTTTTATTCAAAATAAAAATTTTGTGTTACAATATACACTACTTTTCAAAATATTGGGCTCAGTAATTTTTATTATTATTATTTTAAGAAATTAATACTTTTGTTCAGCAAGGATGTGTTAAACTGATAAAAAAATGATTTAAAAAAAAAAACTTTTTATTCATCAAAGAATCAAAGAAAAAGGTCTATCACAGGTTCCAAAAAATATTAAGCAGCATAACATTTTCAACACAAATAATAAATCAGCATATTAAAATTCAGTGCTGCATCACAAAAAATAAATTATATTCTAAAGTATATTAAAATTGGAAACCAATATTAGAAATTGCAATAATATTTCACAATATTTTTTTCTGTATTTTTGACATATACAGTCTTGATGAATATAAGAGACTCCATTAAAAATATTAAAAATTATACTGATGCCCACTACTGGACGACAGTGTATTTGAACATTATATTTGCACATTTCCACCTAAATTTCCATTGTGTTGTAAAAAGAAATATTATTCTCATTACTATTATAAGCAAATATAATACAATGATGTACACTGATATTGTACTTTACAATTTTAATAAAATATCTAATTTATTTTCCACTTTACAGAAATAACAATGAGCCAGAGCGAATACCTGTCAGGAAAATACAAATGAAAATGGTGTAATTTATATAATGTGTGTACGTTATATAAATTAGACCACTTTATTTTGTTTCTTGATTTAGTTTTCTTTTTCATTTTGGCGTGAAATGCAATTTTTGAGAGATATTTCTGTGAGACTGACCCAAGTCCAATAAAAGTGCCTGCTAGATGAATAAATGTAATGTGAATGTACAGTACATAAACATGTTAATAAATTATATTCACGCTGACTGCTTTTAATGTCAGCTCTGCTCCAGTTATTATAACACGGCCATATTAGGGCGGGCACAAAATGCAATTCAGTGTGTTGAACAGCATACACACACACACACGCACACAAATGTGTAGTGGAAAGTGATAGGATTCCCTCTGGTGCATTCTAAATGAGATTGAAATTAAGAATCATGAGGCAGAAATACTTTATAAACATTCACCAATCAATAAAGAACAAATATCCATCCATCATACTGTGAACAGAAAAGCAGAAATAAGTTCTGGAACACAGCAGATCAAAATTGAGCATTATGAAAATATTTGAAATGCATGCTGATCCTGACAGATGAGCTATGGCAGAGGGATTGCTTTGCTTTATTTAATCAACATAGAGGCTTTATCATTTTTCATATGCATATATCAAGAACTCTGGCTTGATATACAACCGCACACAATAACTAGTGAAGGCTACATATGGCACTGGAATAGCAATTAATGCAATTAAAGAAAGCCATTTTCCTCATGGATGCACATGTGTACGTGTGTGCCATTAGGCTTCTGCATCATCCACAAAAAAAATTAAAATTCAAAAGTTCTCATTTTGTCTTCCAAAGAATTAAAAGAAGAGAAAAGGGTCAAACACTAATTTTATCCACAGAATTTGGCCAACTATACAATTAAATTTCTAAAGCATTGTGAAGTTTGCTTTTGAGGATAAGGCTAGATGTCATTTACTAGCTGAATTCTCAAATAAAAAGACGTCCTTGAAAAGTATTAAACAAACTCTTCATCTAAAGGGCCCAAATTTATTTTCATTTGGATTGAAACCCATTATTATCTGTTTACAAGCGACGTCTAAATGAATTGAATTTCAAGGGCGCAATAGCACTCCATGTCTGATGAGATGAGAAAAATAGACGCGATATCCCTTAATATTATTCACAAGGTGAGAACGAATGTTACCCTGCATAACAGGATTCAGCTGAGATTAATCCAAACAGACAGGGATGATGGAGGGACAGAAAAGGAGGACAAAAACCTTATTGGCTTCAGTGAATAGCGTAACAAGAGAACGGCACTCTATTAAATGTCTTCATAATGGACAGAAGACTTAGAGAGACAGAGACACGCTCGCTAAGGTCAATTCATTATTCAAGTGGTGAGGGTGCCTGTACCTCCAGCCGTTTTTTGGGCGCAGACGCTAAACTGGAGACGACAAGCTACAGCGCTGAGAAAAGGTCAAGCAGGCAACCTTTGCATGTTAACAGTTTAATGTCAGCTGGAAGAAGCTAAAACATCAGCAGGAAATTAGCATATGAAATTAGAAACGCTCAGAGAAGCTGACTGTGTGAGATAACAGCAAATTGGGAAGATAGCGGTACTGCCAGAGTCATCCGTTCTCCACAACGCTCCACCTCGTTGGCATCTCTTTTTTCGTAAACAAGATTTAAAGGCAGATTTTTGCTTTTAAATGAAATTTGTGTGGTTTTAAACTACTCTCTATGGTCAGAACATGACCAAACACTTCACATTTTTTTAATTCTTTACACTTTTCCAATCATTTTTCGTCAACAAAATACATATCTGAACAGAAAAATGAACTTCTTAGTTTCTGCATGTTTTTAAGAGTGATATTGTTTCAAATCATGAAACAGTTTGCAGTGCAGGCTGCAATATTAACCCTTAAATGCATGACTGTTTCGCCAATTACATATTCGGGTCTTTAGTGATCCGGACCTATATATCCAGCACGGATGGATCTCTAAATAAACAATTTCAGAAGAATAATCAGAAAACAGACATTCTTTTATATATATATATATATATATATATATATATATATTATAAAAAATTATATATATATAAACAGACATTCTTATATATATATATATTTTTTTTTTCCTTGTTTTATTGTTTATAATGAATAGACAGAGGAATACTAAGAAAGCTGATGTCAAACTTTAAGAAATTCAGGATGGAGAGGGTAGTAAATGACGTCCCGGGTCGCTAAAGACCCAAGGTGAGCATTTAAGGGTTAATAATATTACATTTTGTCTCTTAGAAATGCACATTTGACAGTAGTTTGATTTAAGATGCAGATGTAAATTTATGTTCAACATCCAAACATCTGTAAAAATTGTAACAACCTAATTTTCATATGGTGAAATTTAATTATTCTAACTGTTTGAATTTATTAAAAGTAACTATTGTACTTCCCTAGTAGCATAAATTTGCATCGTGATAACTACAGTTAAAACCTCCAATTCCAAGCGCTTCACACTGGATTTCACAGCGCTGTTTAGTGGTTGGGTGACCAATACTTATCAGTGAGCGAACGGATCTGCTCTGCTTTGCACTGCCGTTTGAACTCTAAGCCGAGTGGACAAATGGTCAGTGTGGCACTCTTCAAATAAGTAGCGCTGTTTGTTGCAATTTTGATGCATAAACATTATATCAAACATTTATCAAGCTCTTGTTATCGTCTTATTGAAGAAAATTATGTCGTCATAATTATCGTTTTATCACCCAGGTTATCGCGCACGTTTATCAATAAACCATATAAATCATAATAATGAGTCTTTACTTGCCTACATAGCCTTATAAGCGCTCAAAAAAAGCTTGCCACAGCGCAAAGGCAGATACAATAATTATGCATGTGTCAGGGAAAAACAGCAAGCGGACTGCATTAATGTTTTAATAATTTATTGATAAACTAGTGCTTCTTTGTTTTCGGCTTAAAAGATGAAGTCGGCAACACTGACTCGTTAGTGATGCGCATCTATGCATGTTTCAGAAATTTGTGTGGTTTTACGGATTACATAATCTGAGAATATTTGTATTCTATTTGAACTGGTTCATTAAAAGTAGACATTTCAATCTCTCTATATATATACAATATTTTACATGTCTGTAAGGCAAGTATGCACAGAGTTTCGAAGTGATACGCTCAAAAATCACTGAGACAGAGATAGCAAGAAGGCGAATATTGTTTGCTTTATTTTACAAAAGCATGTTTTGTTGTTGTTCTGAGCTATTTTTGAGATTTGAAAGACGCATTACTTTTATCTGTATGACCAAAAATGACAGAGTATTTTGCAGTGAGTGGGCTACCACTGAGCTTCCACACTTCACACAGACACTTGAATAGCACACATTTTGGTCTATTTAAATTATCGTTACTACTTTTCTGTGCCTTGAACATTTCAGTTGTGTTGCTGTGTATGCAAGGTCAAAAAGCTTTTGGATTTAATCAAAAATATCTGCATTTGTGTTCCCAACATGAATGAAGGTCTTTGGTCTTTGGGAGTAATTAATGACAGTTTTCATTTTTGGGTGACCCTTTAAATGTAGGACTCCAGAGAATCAGGAAAATGTTTTAAAAAGTATCATTTTAATTCTCCCAAAATGAACCAATTTGCTAAAACACATTCCACACAATACTTCAGAGAGTGGCACTGTGTCAAATGGCACACTCTGCACAGACTTGTGGTCTCATGGCCTTTGTTCAAGCATGTCCATAAGGTCCAGGAGCCTATAGGATATCCCATTTATCATTTTATGATTCAGAAGGATGCTCATGAGCGCCCCCTGTGCAGCCACTACGTGCCCTCAATCCTGAGCCAAACCTGCACTCACATGAACCACTACCCAACAGTGATGCAGAGGATTCTAGAAGAGAGTGGTTAATTATTGCTCCACCTTGCTTAGTTTTAAGGCTGTATGCGATAAATAACGTGACACAGAAAACATATTTTCACGTTACACTGAAAAAATAGTTCATTACTGAAAAAGCTACACTATTTTGAGAACAGCTGAGGTGCTGTCACACCAGTGACAAATGTTAAGACACATCCAGTCTCTACTTTTAGTAAGTCCAACACTTCAGCGCAGTTTGACCAGATAAAACAACTGCAAAACATACAGCGTCAGTGGGAACTGTACAGTAAATAATGTCTCAAAGAAAAATGAACAATCTGTCTTTCCTTTTAAAGGTTATTTATAAACCTTGAGCAGTGTGCAAGAGTACACACCTAAAGGTTTACTCTTGCAGTGTTTGTCTCTTGCTGTTTATTTTTCCATTTTTTTGTTAGTCGTTAAGCGCAGTCTCTAACCAAGCAACAAAAATGTTTGTTTGCTCAGACAAAACAAAGACTGTTACGGCATACCAAAACAGGTTAGTCATATTTTATCCGGGGATGCTATTTTGCGTTTATTCATGCAGCATTTTATGTTCACTTTTGTTATAAAAGCGTTCATGTCTGGAGAAACTGGTAAACATTTAGCTGTTATATTCGGAGAAAATAAAACTATCAACAAATAAAAAGAGTAAAGGAAACACAAAGGGATGCGTCCCTACCGCTGTCACTGTTGTCGTCCACCAGAATGATTTCTTTAAGCACGTGTGCCGGGGTGTGGTTGACCACGCTGTGTACAGACCGCAGGATGACAGAAAGAGCTTCATTCACAAAGATGAAGACGACAGAGATCTGGGGAAGGTCATCAGGGTAGGTCAACTGCTTACACCTGGAGAGAAACACAGACATCAGTGTATTCAGTTTGCAGCTTTATAGTCAGAACTAGGGTCGTGATGATAAATCGATGCATCGCAATTCATGGATCAATTCTGAGATTTTCCTAACGCATTGCGATTCTGAGCTTAGTTTTTACAACAGCTGATGACGTTCTAATCTAGTTTTTAACCACACACTTAAATGCTCTCAAAGAAGAACGCTTAAGTGTGTCATGCAGTTCATACAATTCCACCTCAGCTCTGAATTCTTTTATGACGTGAGATTAGTGTAAACACAGCCCACTCTTAACACCCTTGTAATTCGCTTCAAACTTTTTGAACTTTATGAATGATTACTTTAGGTTCAGGTGTGTAAGGAATTGGAAGCAAGCGGAGTACGGCTGTTTCTAAAGCATGCAGTGCCATCTGCTGTTAAGCTTATAATGAAAGCATTTCAGCATTTTGGAAAGCATATTTACACTGTCTGAACTATTCCCTGTCCCCTATATAGGGCACTCTGTGCTATTAACCATACAGAACACAGTATGTTCTGTGACACAGCATTCTGTGAACAAGTGACCTATTTCAGCCGTAGCTTCAGTGTCTATTTATAATGCAGGGGGCAGGACACAGATTCTAGAGAGCATTTGATTGGACAGAATATCTGATGAGAAGCTGAAGTGCAGGGCTGTGTCATCAAAATCGTTGATCCATACTGGTGAAAGTTAGAGATGGTAAGTTTTGAATGCTTATATCTTCTAAACGCAAATTTTGTCATTGTTTTGGACGACACTAGCTTATCGATAACCTTAAGGCTAATATATTAATACTAAAAACCATAAAACGTAAATTTTGATTTCTTTCCCCACCAGCTGTTTTTTTTATAAGTTGTCAGCCACCGCCAGCAAGTTTCTAGTATTCTAGCTTAATGTATTCTTTTTTATCAACACTTATGGGCAATATGGGCAAGCTTCATAAAAAAAAAAATAGAAAAAATAATAAAAATAAAAAGCTGTGTCGGGATCAGATTTACAACGATCAAAACATAGATGGAGTAGATCGCTTCCATCAACAGCCCCAAAGCGTGCACAATCCTATACACACTCCTGAGTCCATTTCATTCAGTAACATTGGGAAGTTTTGATTTATATGTTATTTAATGTTTGATGATCACGTTATTTTTAGGGCTGTCAGTTTAACGTGTTAATTTAATTAATTTGTTATGAAAAAAATTCAGATTTAGTTTCTTATTTAGAGTATAATTTCATTAAACTTATTTAGAGTATTATTTAATGTAAAAATATTAATTAAAAAAAAAAAAAAATGAATAATAATAATAATAATAATAAACATTAAATGGATCGTTCACCAAAAAAAAAATAAATTCTTTCATCATTTACTGGTCATTTATGAAAATCATTTATGAAAAATGCCACAAAAGGCTGCATCTTTCTCCACACTGTGAGCAGAAGGGCTGTCGTCAAACAGAGATTTTTCTGGTCGGCTAGTAGTCACTCATTTTAAGCATTAGTTGACTAATAGTTGCATGTTTAATAATAAACCATAAAAATAATAATGAGCCTTTAATTGCCTACATAGCCTAATAAGCACTCAAACTAAAAAGCTTGCCATAGCATACCGGAAGACATAATAAATATGAATGTGTCAGGGAAAAACAGCAAGGAGACTGCAATAACATTTTATTTAATCTATTGATAAACTAGTGCTTTCTTTGTTTTCAGTTTAAGAGATAAAGTCGGCGACACTGACTCGTCATCTCTGCAGTAGTGATGCACCTGTATGCATGGTTCACATGGATTACATAATCTGAGAATATTTGTTTTCCATTTGAATTGGTTCATTTGAAAGTAGACATTTCACTCCATAGATATATTTTTCATGTCTGTAAGGCCTGTATGGCAGAAAGCTGATCCTGTTTACTTTAATTATTTTACAAAAGCACAATGTTTCGTTGTCATTGTAAGTGCACACAAATACACGTAGTCTTTACAGAATCGAAAGATGGATTACTCTTATCTGTATGACCAAAAATGAGTATTTTAAGAGCAAGCGACCAGCAAGTGTGATATGTTCAGCTTCCACACTCCGCACACTTCAATAGTGCACATTTTACTAGTTTAACATTAGATTGAGCGACAATGTAAAGTTGCTACTACTTACATATTTTAGATGACAAGCCAAATTTGAGGTTGATAAATGATTGGTGAGCGTTTGCATGTCCTGCCCGATGTACTATATAACCAAATACACCAGCCGTTAATGATCTGTCCATCACGTCCTGTGGATTTTTTTTTTCTGTGACTAAATGACAACTAAACTTCTTCTTTAGTCGACTATTAGGGGGACTATTAGGACTTGAATATGTTTACTAACTTGTAACTATTAATAACTATTAAGATAACAGAGATATTCTGTTCATTATAAGCACATGATGCACAAATGCTAGAGCTCTTTAAAGCTGAATGGATTCTGATTGGCTGTCAATGATCTGATCATTTATCATCTTGAAAAAAACTATTTTTTGAAAGTGATTACAACAATATTGTTCCTCTGTGTCGTTTGTAGTCTTACTGAGAAAAGTCATATTTTGTTGAAGTACCAACCTGGATTACTTTCAACAGCATGTGTTGCACACATATCTCTATTTATAGCTGGAATATAGCAGATTATGCTCTGGCTAAGATGGAAATGCTGAAACGCAAAGCATTTCATTACATTTAGGAGCCCTGGAGGAGTTCTTATATTAGTACAAAGTACATCAACGCTAAAAACTGAAAATACAACCTGACATTTCAAAACTTCTGATTTTTTTCTTGCCACTAATAAATATGTGCATATTTACTGTGTTGATAACACTTTCTGCATTCTAGCTATTGACAACCCTGACACGCCACTAAAAAGCCTAAATTCGTTTCCACATTTACCCTATTCTTTTGGGGGGGGAAATTGAAGCATGCCAATATAGGCTTTACTGCTCACAGTAAATGCTGACTGGTTACTACAGCAACCATAAGTTCTTGATCAACATCTCACTGTGAAATCCCTCCCTCCAGCCATCCTGAGCTCTGGGAAAACAGCACGAGCCTCTTGCCCGTATGGACTTACTCTCAGCTCTTTTAATATGGCTGAGGATTATAGGGCTCAGGAATAGGTTATATTTCATAAAACACGATTACAGAGACTAGGTTTGGCATTTAGCAGATTAAAATTCTGTGGGCAATCACATTATTGAGGAATACCAATGTTGTTAGCTCACAAAAAGGTATACTGAACAAATAAGTAATCAAATTATATACAACCAAGACAATACCAGCATACATGTCCATCGATACTGCATAAAAAATCATTTTGAGCTGGAGGATGATTTTGTTACAGTATATACAGTTGTGATAGAATTGTTACAGTATGTAAGTATATTTATAACTTTTTGAATGAAAATTTTATGCATTACT
Source organism: Labeo catla (assembly GCA_012976165.1). Taxonomy (NCBI): domain Eukaryota; kingdom Metazoa; phylum Chordata; class Actinopteri; order Cypriniformes; family Cyprinidae; genus Labeo; species Labeo catla. Next base: position 3,329,523 of record VONZ01000015.1, on the reverse strand, counting down.
TTACTAGTTACCTATATATATTCTTGAATAAAAGAGTTGTGGCAAATAAAAATACAAAAAATCTTACATTAAATTTTTTGACATGTCTTTATATATATACACATATATATATAAGCAGAAATATCTGTGTATGTTAGGCATTCAGTACACTGATAGCATTCAGTCTTACCCAATAATGAGGATTTGTTTTCATTCATACTGCAAAACAACAATTACAGTTCACAGATGACTAATGGTCCACTAAAACAATGAGTGTGGCAATTTTTGCATGGGCATTTCCGTCATTATAGCCCCCATAAATTATTTTCCATGACAATTTAAGGAGAGCAGGTAATTGTGCCTAGTCTAGCACAATCACACTATCACGCTAACACAAATACTAGTTGTTTGTGCTGAATCCTGAATATGGTAAAGCCTTTTTCTGGAATAACAAGCAAAAAATCTCTATCTGACAGATATCACTGAAATACTGTCCTGAGAAATCACACAAGTCTCTGTTTTAGCCCAAGGCTCTGTAAACAGCAAAAAGGATCTGACCGTGGAGGGTTATAGCCCTCAGAAAACCTGGAATCGTGCCTGTGCCTGTCAGTCATATTATGCATTGGGGTTTGCTGCATTGTCTTTGAGGGATGGAGATTTAGAGATGAGGTATGCGGCTGAAGTGATGGGAAGCGGTCTAATTCAATGGCATAGTCTAAAATAGAGAAGTTAGCAAAATGCCTATTAGGCTAACTTTGCTTACAGCAGCATTAAATTGTCCTCTATAGTTGGGTAACATCTAAGGACCTTAATCAGCAGTGTGTAAATCGATGTAAAAAACATTCTTGTGTAAAATGCTAAACAGTTTATGCAAGAATGGATTTATGGATTTACAATAAATTCGTTTTGCCCATCATGAATATGAACTATTTGAGTCTCTCAAAATAGTTTAAATTATATAAAAGTATTTGCCATACTAAGACTTTCTCAAGCCCGTTCAACTTGAATTTTTTTTTTTTTTAAGTCAGACTTTTTTCCCCTTACAGACATGGATAATGTTCGTTGAGACCCCCTGCTGCCAGTCAATAACATTTAATGGCTCTGCTCCTCTCAGTGAAAATCCCCACACCCAATCTGGAGCAACAGCTTTCCCTGTGTGAACACACACACTTGCACCCGAACACCCACACGTGTGAAAGAGCCACATAGTCTTTGTGAGTCAGTAACGGTGATGTTCAGTGTTTTAACTGCAGGTGGAGAACAGCCGGTCCTGAAATGACGCAACACTACCAAAACACTGTTCACTAATTCCAGCTAGTTGCCAAGAAAACCTCTTATTTTCATTTAGTGTGATGTACTAACATAACTAAAACAGAAATCAAATTCAAGAAAATCTATATAGGCACATCAGAAAAAAAAAAAAATCCCCAAAACAAATATACAAAATCACAAAAAGCTCAAATTTACACTAAAACTTCAAACGAATGAAAACTATAATAGTATCTCAATTAAAATAACACTTATATAAGCAGTGATGATATACTTCACCTTTAAAAAAGACCTATTATGCTCCTTTTTACAATATGTAATATAAGTCTCTGGTGTCCCCAGAATGTGTATGTTAAGTTTCAGCTCAAAATACCCCACAGATCTTTTATATAATTTTATATCATGTCAAATTTGCTCTTCTTTGGGTGTGAGCAAAAACATGCAGTTTTCGTGTGTGCACCTTTAAATGCAAATCAACTGCTGTTTCTGCACCTTTCCAGAAGGGAGCTGAGCCTTTACAGCTCACGCTTCAGATAGTCCATCAACAACAAAACTGAAGAATCTCATGCAGCCAGAATGTCAGAAATTATTCATGAAATATGCAGACAGTGATAGTTTTCAGAATAAAACTAACAACATACAGCCAAGGTCAAAAGTTTACAGCCCCCTTTCAGAATCATTCAAATGTTAATAATTTTACCAAAATAAAAGGGGTCATACAAAATGGATGTTACTGTTTATTTAGTACTGACCTGAATAAAATATTTCACATAAAAGACGCTAACATGTAGTCCAGAAGAGAAAATAATAGTTTAATTTATAAAAATGACCCAGTTCAAAAGTTTACATCTCCTTGATTCTTAATACTGTGTTGATGCCTGAATGATCCACAGTTGTGTTTTTTTGTTTAGTGATAGTTATTCATGAGTCCCTTGTTTGTCCTGAACAGTTAAACTGCCTGCTGTTCTTCAGAAAAATCCTTCAGATCCCACAAATTCTTTGGTTTTCCAGCATTTTTGTGTATTTGAACCCTTTCCAACAATGACTGTATGATTTTGAGATCCATCTTTTCACAGTGAGGACAACTGAGGGACTCATATGCAACTATTACAGAAGGTCAAATGCTCACTGATGTTCTGGAAGGAAACATGATGCTGTAAGAACTGGGGGTGAAAACTTTTTGAATTTGAAGATCAGGGTAAATTTAACTTATTTTGTTTTTTTGGGAAACATGTAACTATATTCTGTAGCCTCTGAAGGCCAGGACTAAATGATATGATATTTAGGCAAAATAAGAAAAATGTACACATCTTCATTCTGTTCAAAAGTTTTCACCCCTTGCTCTTAATGCATGGTTTTTCCTTCTGGAGCATCAGTGTCATTTAACAGGCATTTTTATCCAAACTACAGAGGCTCAAAACTCAAATCATGTCCAAATTATCAGTTCTTGGATGTTAATCATGGGCAGCAGGCCATGAAAGCAAAAAATAAAAGCAAACATATTTATGGAATATTGCTTATATCAGCTAGACTGTGCTAAAGCATCCAGTGCATAAAAACAAAATATTATGATAGTTTCACCAGTGACAGCTGTGCAAATATCATTCAAAGCTATTTATAACAGTCCTCTAATACCACGTAGTTCTGCAGCCACAGCAGCATAAGGAAAGTTTGATTGATCAGGCCATTAAAGCATTTTTTTTTCGCTTCCCAGCAGGTTGCTGTTTTTCCAATCCCTTATTTTTTTCTTCCTCAATTGCTCATGCAAAGCACCATGAATACAAAACTGATGTCACCAGCAGTATTTTTCCACAAAATGTGCATGAATACATAAAATAAATCCAAGTAAATCCTTCTACATGTAATCACAGGAGTGAAAAGCACCGCCATGTTCAGGTGAAACAGCCAAAACAACAATGCAACGTCACGACAAGCCTATTTTTTTAATTGTGCATTATGCAACACACTGTTAAGCAATTTTCCCTACCTTACAAAATAATTGTTTTATGTCCTCTAACAGCTATTAATGCAATATATATTAATTTACAATTGACTTGTCTGTATGTGCATTTCAAATGTCAGAGATGCTTTTTCCTACACAATGTGGGCTGCACCGTGTCGGCTATTCATTTAGCTTCACGACCATAAGTAATTTTACACTTTCATTGCTCTAGTTACTACCTGCAATCTAGGCCATTGCTCAAGTCTGAATTTGTACAGCTGGACAGGGGCAGGCAGCTACAGGCTGTAACAGGATGAGAGATGGACTCATCCGTGTGAAATAGAGCCAAAGCTGGCTGTCCAGTTATCATAATTTGACCTGGAACAAAGCATGACAGAAACAGACATCTAGATTAAGATGTATCCCTATCTCTCTCCTTTTCGCTCTTTTTTTTCTCTCTGCCTCTTTCTGAATCATTTCTCTCTGTAAGACTTCACATTAACCTCTAACACTTCCTCTGCGCTCTGGTTCGAGTCTGGAAGCAGCTTGCTGATTGTAATCATATACCTTTACTAAAAAAACCTTGTCACTGCACTGTTTTCACTGAAAACATCTCATCGGCACAAGAATGAGTGTTGATAGTTCTCAGCACCCTTTAGATCTCATTACCTCTAAATCACAAAAAGTACAATCCATCTACTCTTTTATAAGTCGTCTCAAGATGTAAACACATTCCTGATGCCATACGCACAATGTGACAATTTATTTCATTCATTTGTAAACGTTCAATCTTTTTACATACAGTTTCCTCCGTCATCCTCTCCTGAGTCAATAATAAAATGGCTCCTTGATGTAGTTAAATCGATTTGTTTTCTTCGGTTGGTGGTAAATTAATTTGCGTCAAGTACTTTGAGCTAAGGTCGGCTTGACCTTTTTAAGAGACTACTTTTCTTGTGGCTGCATAAAAATATGTGGCCTTTGTTTGAGAAAGCACATCAATTAGACCTTCGACCAGAGAGACTGAGAAACCGGGAGATATGCAATTAAACATACATTAAAGAGAAACGGCCATTAGTGCAACTGCCCCTTCTGGACATCAAAGACCTTTGGAGAATGACTCCTCAATTAGCCAAGAAACACACCAACAACTGTTTGCAGAGCATCAGCGTCAGAAACACAAACCACTCTGAGGCTCAGTGCTGCTGGCTGAATGTAACTGATTGTGTCCTCTACAGAACAGGATCAAAAGACCACTGGGCTCTGGGGCACAAATGCCACAAAGACCAAATCCACCCAGCAATGAAATACACAAACACATCCATAAACCTCATGTAAAGATGTCTGCACACTATAGCTGCTGAAACATTTTTAATGTTTGAAGTGTGTGTAAAGCCAATTCAGAGAATTGTTTCTAAACACATTATGTTATAAACGTACTGCTACAACACATTACAAAGACTGTGAACTACATACTACTGAATTGTGAAGTTAGACCGTTAAAGGGCTCACGAACGGCGTTTGTTTTTTTTATTTTGTACTGTTCTCTGCGATCCACTTATGATGTTATCAAGATTTTTACATCAAAAAACATCACACTTTAGAAGTAAAAGGCTATTTTCTGGCCTGTTTTTAACCCCCCTTAGCAGAACGCTCTGTTTGAATAGGCATGGCAGATTGTAAACTCAAAGGTAAACAACACCCACTGCTATGATTGAACAGCATACATTCATTCGTCATAAATGGACGCCACTGTGATTTAGGCTTAAAACACATAAAATACTCAGTACATATCAAACGATTAGAAGAGACAAAGCAATAGTAACCATGTAATGAACACAGTTACTCACACTTTTGTTGCAACATTACTGTCAGATTCAATATAGGGTGGCACAGCATCGTCTTTTAGCTTCAATCTTTTTGAAAATTCCACGTCGAATTGTGGCGCTCCAGTTACTGACGTAACCTAAGTTACCTATGGGTACTTGTAAACGAATCCGCGGTAAAATAAAGTAAACAAAGGACCGAGTTCTTACTGACACGGTCTAGAACTTCATTAAAAATAAACTCTTTTTCCACAAATTGCCACTGCAGAGCATCCTGTTGTTTTCAGAGCCACCTTTATCATTTGGTTTTTGTGTATACCTGCACGTTCGCCTCTCCCGTAAACACTATGCGTGAAACGGTGGGCGGGGCTAAACAGGCAGCAATGTTGATCTTCTTCTGTGGAAGCGGTGGTTATCTATCTATTACATCATAGAGTAGAACATTCCAAAAGCTTTCATTTTGGCAGATTGCCTTTAGTATAAGCTGTTTTTAGACAGGATGTTTTTTTTTAGTACAGTGACCTCTTATATGACAAAAGATCAAGGGAAGTCATGACTTCTTTAAATAGTTTTTCACTACATTAGTATTCAGGATTTTTTGGGCGGGTCTGAAATTATGTTTTGATAATGCAATGATGCCACTCAGCATGGCACCTCCCCAAATGGTGTTGCCAAATCCGTGTTTTTCCCACAGAATTGGGCTACTTTAACATTGTTGCTGCGGGTTGTTTTTGATGTCTGCGGGTTGAATCGACCCCAATAATGTCATATTTAGACCCTGAAATGTGAATTTACCAGGGGAACCCTGACAAAAAAACTTGTACTTTATCTCCCGGAACTCGATTTCTAGTTTTGAGTAGCAATTGGGCAGGTTTTGTTGTGAAAATCTTGCAACCCTGCACTGTAGGACAAAGTACATTGAGAGCTATAGAGAGCAGACGGCTCCTTATACTTTTGAATTGCTCTTGCGGTATTTTGATGTCATACACCGATTGGTCTTGCACAGCACTGCTTTAAGTTGAATGCACCTAATAACTGCAGTGCATTAGCATCAGTGGTTCCCCCTGCTCCATCGTGAGTTATGGTCATTACCGTTAGTTACTACAGCCTACAGTTTGCTTGCTAGCTATGCCTTCATCATGTATAAACATATTATCTTTTGTATGGCTGTGTAAATCCAATTAAGATGCTAGAGGCATCCATTCAGGTTGTAGCGGTATTTGACAGTTGAGAGAGACAGCAGCTTTCCCACGAGTCAGGGCTGCCAGGTTTTCACAACAAAACCCACCCAATTGCTACTCAAAACTAGCCCAATCGTGTTTCAGAGGGGGTCCCCCAGTAATATTTGCATTCCAGAGTGTAAAATACATGATTTTTGCCAGGGATCCCTTTTACATGTTGTTTGAACATTAATGTGTGTTGGCAGTGTATGTACACATCTACCCTATAATGATAAAAATCCATGCAGTGGTTTTTAATGAATCCGTAAAAATAATATCCCCTTTTTCAAATCGAGCCATTCTCAGATGTCGGTGTGGTGTCACACCAACAGAGGCCGCTCCCACGATAGTTGATTGACATGAGCGTTTTACCTCAGACCTTCCTTAAATCAGCTGTAACAATTCGACCTCCATTGTTTCAATGCTAGAGCAGGGACGTAAGTTAGACAAGAATATCTCCGATTGAGCGATTGAGGTGTTGCTGGATGTAATAATGAACGTAGTGGTCGTCATTTACTCCCGACATCTGAGCCGTTGAAGATGCAGTGGATTACGTTTGTTTGTGAAGGAAATGCGCCTCCCGATCTACATATATCCGTCTATGTTCGCGCGAATCATTCGCGATCCAGCTTCACTTATAGCAGAAGTGAGTATTAGGGTTTTTTTATGAATCTTTGCGATCACCTTTCCTAATAATGTGCTAGTTAGCAAGTTTAGCAGCTAAACGCGGCTAAATGCGGCTAAAGTAAACAGGCTTGTCACTCCACAAAGAGAAGGTCAGATAAAAAACTGAACGATATTGTGAAGAACAGATTTACACTATTAGAGAAAAGCAGCCTAGATAGTAGGTTCTGGTCACACATTTAATGAGAATAAATGTCCTTGCATGTCAATGTGAAATGAATAGTTCTTTATCTGGTGCAGATCATTTATTTTAACAATTCAAAATATCTAATTGCAGTTGTTTTGGTCCACTAACAGAAAAAATATATCTAAAAGAATAAATGCTTCATTTGTGATTTCTTTTTAGGCATTGCTGCCTTACCTTTTTTTTTTAAGAAATTAATACTTTTATTCAGCAAGGAAGCATTAAATTAATGAAAAGTGACAGTAAATACATTTAAAATTCTTACGTCCTATTCATCAAAGAATTAAGAAGTTTACACAAAAATATTAAGCAGGACAACAGTTTTCAACACTGATAATAATAATAAATGTTTCTTGAGCAGCAAATCAGCATATTAGAATGATTTCTAAAGGATCATGTGGCACTGAAGACTGGAGTAATGATGCTGAAAATAAAAAAAAAGAGATTAAAACAGAAAAAAAGTTATTTAAAATTAATAGTATTTCACAACATTACAATTTTACTGTATTGTTGATAAAATAATGCAGCATTAATAAACATAAGAGATTTATTTTCTTTTTTAAAATCATTTTAAAAATCCAAAAAAAAGTGTATATACTGTACATTGTATATTTTCGCACTGCACAAGAGAATGATACAAACACATTTCACACTGTTAAAAGAAAGATTGTGACAGTGAGGACTGCAAGCAGACATGTTCTTTTTAATTTTTCATGTTTCTTACCAAACAAGGAGCCTATGAATTATTTACCACGCTTCTACCCTGTTCTACCGTGTTAAAGAAATCATTACAATTATGTTTCCATTCTTATACCAAGAACGAGGCATATAACAGGACCTTCTCCTCAAGCAGCGCGAGGGTCAGATTTGTGATGCTTTGGATTGTGCAAGTCACAAGGAGATATCTTAGGTAACACATGTTTGTGTACAGGAGCGTGAATGATTTTGTTTATCAGGGATGCAAGCAGGAAGCATTATTGCCAAGACGAAAGCACACAATGAATCGTGATTTATCCACAGCTTGAATCACAGCAACTTCAAGGGGATTCAGAATAGCAATTGCAAGACAGCCTCCATCATCTACAATGGCCTAAAATTAGACAGACCCATCAGTGTGGAAAAAAAAACAAGCTTTGTCCAGAATATTTTCAAATGTATCAACAGAAAAGCTGGATACGTCGGTTACCTCGTCTCAATCACTGGATCTGTGCTTTGGGTCATGTTCTAAATATATAACTTCTTATGAATGACCATTAATATTCCAGTGCTGTTTCTAAGGTCGTTTTTCCCCATATAAAATACCCCTGGACTGTTGCTGCATTATTAACATTCCTACCATTAACACTATCCTAGTGGGCAGGGATACTATTCCACACAGTAATATTTCCTTTGTCAAACACAATGCTTTTTCACTGCTAGCTATTGACTCTATTAATGTGATTCTTCCCTGAAGGGCGTTGTAATGCTAAAATGTGGGAAGTGATTCAGCCAGTGGGCTATTTATAAACCCCTTTCCTTTGTATAACACTGTCTGAAAATCAACCCTGCAGTGTAGTTGGTTTTAAAGGGCCATGGCATTTATGTCAGGATAAGTCAAAGCAGCAAATAAAGTCGCATTTTGTTGCGTTCCACCCCAAATTTTCTTTTTCCTCCAGAAAATATCACAAAGTCAATGTTCTCAAATATCTTGTAAACATCACTGTAAATAATTAAAGCGATTGTTTACCCCAAAATGAAAATTCTGCCATGATTTATTCACACTTTTTTCCCCAAAATGTTTAAGGATAAATTAAAATATTCTGAAAGATAATATTCTGAAAAATAATCTTAATGGGGTCAATATTACTTATGGTATGAACTAAACAAAATGAAAATATAAATAAATAAATATGTAGTGGCAGAATTTTCCAATTCCTATCTAATCTAATTCCATAATATTTTCATTGCACAAGCTAGCGTTCTTATATTTACTTAAAACTTAATGCATTCATAAAAATGTTATTTTTAATAAATAAAATATTAATATTTCATATAACTGAAAGTGAAACTGAAACTGTAATACAAATTATAAAAAATAATATAAAACAAATAGAAATAATAAAAAAACAACAACAAAAATAATGAGAACAGAAAAAACAAAACAAAACACTGCCAAAACCCACAACTTTACTAGAAAAAATTAAAACCGAAAAATATAAACTAATATAATATAATATAATACTGGCAAAACCGACTGCTTTACCAAAAAGAAAAAAATTAAAACAGAAAAAAAAGAATATATAATATAATATAACATAATATATTAATATTATTAATATAATAACACTGACAAAAACCCACAACATTAACAAACAAAAAAAATTAAAACAAAAAAAATTATATATAATATAATATAATATATTAATATTATTAATATAATAACACTGACAAAAACCCACAACTTTAACAAAAAAAAATATGGCAAAACCCACATGCATCAGGCAGAAATTAAAACACTGACATTTAGTTTAACTTTATGTGTAACTCAAAACTAAACTAAAATAAAGACTATATAAACATTAAATAACACAAAAATCAAAAAAAATTACAAAACCATACAACAAAAATTACTAAAAAAAAACAAAAAAAATTGCAGTTTTTTTTGAAATAGTAGTGTGTGACCGACTAGAACAAATGCCTTTGCACATTGCGGCTTGACGTCTATTCTTCTCTCAACCTCCAAGGGCATGTTCTGTGTTTAAAGTCACTGCAGCATACTCACTTTTTGGGCCTGTAGTCCGGAATGTTCCTGTCCAAGGAGATGCGGTCGCTCAGTTGGGCGTTGTAGCCGTACTCCTCGTACCTCCCTTCACTCTCTCGGCTGTCCTCCCCCAGCGTGGCAGCTGCGCCGCCCTGTCCTAGACCTCCAGGACCCTCCACCAGACCCATGGGCTTGGCTAGACCTGTGAAGCAATGTGGGGAAAAAAAGATTTGACTTCGGTTAACATGACAAAGGTCAGGATATCCCATAAGTACGGAAAAGCGAAACCGAGTTCATTACTGCGGGAGAACCCACCGGTGACACGCAAATCACAACTGCTGAACATGAGTACAGAGCGATAATTGGATGTTGGACACCAAGACACCACCTTCGCCTTTTGTCACCTCTTTCTTACAGACCTCCCGGGGGGAAAAGGTGGAAAGGAAGCGAACTGTGCTTAAAAGGTTGACAGTACAGACTTCTTTCCCTTTGGAAATACACCTAAAATGTCCAATCTATTCTCTGGCTCTATGTTAATTGGAATGGGATTGATGCAAGGGCTGTTTCCGGCACAAGGCACATCAAACGCTGCACATTTTGATACACAAAGAACAAGGCAAAAAAGACTAAATGCATTTTATCAGATAGTGAATGAGTGCCAGACGGTTGTTCTTAATTACAATCATTAGTCTGTCTGTTGAATATTCGTGGACTGCTTAAGTTTTTTGGTAGGAGTAATTGACAAGCCTGGATTTAAACCTTTGCCGTGCTCTTTAAATGGGATGAAACAAGTGTAACAGACCCATTAAAGATGCTGTTTCATTTTGACATTTAAAAGAGCAAAATGATGTGTTTCACTGAATTATTAACGGCTACATAAAAATTCTATCACGTTTCAGAAATAACTGTATGATCCAAGGATGTTCATTTTAAAGCTCTGAATTACAAAAGCGTTTATCACATGCTTCTAAAATGGTTCTGCATTGAAAGACAGAAATATCTTGCTCCTAATTATATTTTACTTGTTCTATTCATAAACTGTGCCGTTGCACTTCAGAATATCAATCTGCATTTAAAAATTCTTTAATAATAGTTCATATGTGGCATGTTTGAAGCTGCTGCCCAATTGCAAACAAAGAATGTATGAAAACTGTACATTCTATATTAATGTTGCTACATAGCTTGGCAACCAGCCTACAGCCAATTATTATTATTATTATTAGACATTTATATTTTTCTTTAAACTTCTGTCTTTTTATTTTCTCTTGCTGTCATATTCTAAAAGCCATATAAATGTATTGTCAGTGACAGTTTATATATAATACATTAATATAGTTTAAAACTACCTAATAAATACCTACCTAATAATTCATTACAAAGTACTCAGTGTAGTAGAGTGGGAAAAAGAAAGGTTTTAGAGTGAACAAACCATCAAAACAATTAAACTGTTGTTGTTTTTTGTTATTTAATATTAAGAAAATGATGGTATATAACAAATAAAATATTAGATGAAAAACCTATTGGAAATTACAAATTAGAAATTTTACCCTGGCAACTAAATGAAATAAGTTTAATTTGAAGAAGTAAAAAACAAAAAATAAATAAAATAAAAAATATACCCAAAAGCTAATAAAACTTACAAAAACAATCATAAAAAATAAATATTTTTTGTTATTTAGTATTAATAAAATGATGTTATATAACAAACTATTAGATGTATTAAATATTAGATGAAAACTTAAACTTAAGTTACCCTGGCACTAAAATGAAACTAAAATTACAAATAAATAAAAAAATAAAAAATAAGTTAAAAAAAAATATAAATATATATATATATAAAAGAAAAATAATTTAAAAAAATTAACATTAAGAATATGATCATTTTAACATTAAGAATGATAGTATGTAACAAATAAAGTATAAGATGAAAAAACCTACAAAATAAAACTAATACCCTGCATGGCAACTAATTGAAGTAAGTTTAAACTGAACTAAAATTACAAAAAAAAAGAAGTTAAATTGAAATAAAGAAAATCAAAATATATATATAAAAAAATAAATGTAAAAAATATTTAACCCCCAATAACTAAATCAAATATTTTTTGATATTTAACATAAAGTATTAGATGAAAACATTATGACAAATAAAGTATTAGATGAAAAACTTAAAAATGAAAAATAACACCCTGGCAACTAACTGATAAAAGTTTACATTTTATGAACAAAAATTACTAAAAATTAAAAAATGAGTTAAATAGAAAAAAAGAAAAAATCGAAATATTAATAAATAAATAAATAAAGCTTAAATAAAAATTAAAATTGAAAACTGAAAATAAAAACCAACTCAAAATAGAACAATAGTACACTAAAATAACGCTGACCAGAAAACATCATAGAATCAATGTCACCACTAAACTGTAAATTCACAAGTAGCTCACTGCTTTATTTTTATTGTGCACAGAAATTATATTTCATGAATCTAAGCAAGACACTGAGTGTCCATGTTTCTCAAAACCACACAATCTACCAGCAAAAAGCTTCTTTGATCATAAGTTTACCCTTTCCCAAACATCATTAGAACTGATATGAATCATTACAGAATTATTCTAAGTGTTTTTTGAGAAGGTCTGCTTGGATGGTTTGGCTATGGGGAGTAACCGTGCTTGGCAAACGAATGTAGAAATTGCGTTTTGGAACCCAATCCAGTCGCTTTCACAAACACCAGTTGGTGCAGCATTAAACCCTATTCCACCCTCCACCCTGCAATCTAGACTTGCACCACAAATGGCTCCGTCCCATCTGATCTACATAAAGCATCCCAAGGCTGTACCTCTCCTCCTGGCAGTCGTGACCTCCCAGAGTGTTGACTTGTCTTGGAGGCTGAGTTCTTGGATGAAGAGTTTTTCTCGCAAGCTGGAGCTGAAATGGTAATTCCTTTCTGTAACCGTCTGAGGTTTTGTGTCTCTTTCACTGTCATTGTTATTGCCATTGTCTCGAAGGCTGCCTCTGTTGGCTGTTTTGAGAGAATTCTATTACATAGCGGCCTGGCATTTTGACACTAATCCCTAAGAGCCAGCTGTCTATGGCAGAGAGAAACTACATATCACACTGACTTAATGCAGAGTTCTGCTAATACAACACGAAATGCTGAAAAGAAACATCATGTCATTTCCATTAACATAACATATATAACTCCAAAAGTTATCAAACAACGTTTTCGCCAACAATCTCTCTGATTTAAAAAAAACAAAACAGTCTAAACTGGTTTGGAGGGTTTTGCCCCTTTTGTCAAGTGCTGGCCAACAAACTAAACCAGCTGAAAACCAACTTGGCCAGGTTTTCTAGACCAAGGACATCCAATCATACTCCTGATATGGTATATTTTCTAAAATGAGACATCCTAGATGACATATACGGTAGACGTGATCTCAAGAGGAGCCTTTAAAATGAGACTACAGCTATAAACTACCAGGCAAGTGTATTCAAGCTGGTTGGAGCTAAACTCTGGTTCACTGTTTAATTCGCGTTGGAGCTAAAGCTGCTGGAGCTGTCCGAGTCCTTAGACTCAGAATTATATGTTTATTGGGATAGTTCACCCAAGAATGAAAATTCTGTCATTAATTACTCACCCTCATGTCATTCCAAACCTGTAAGACCTTTGTTTATCTACGGAACACAAATTAAAATATTTTTGATGAAATCTGAGAGTTTTCTGACCCTGCATAGACAGCAACGCAACTACCACGTTCAAGGCCCAGAAAGGTAGTAAGGACATTGTTAAAATAGTCCATTTATCCAGGCTGAGAGACAGTCTAAAACATTTTAAACCAAAAAAATAGGCTGGTTTAAGCAGGGATGGCCTCCACAATCTTAAAAATAAAGGTTCCTTATAAGCATAGATGGTTCCATGGAGAACCCTTAATACCATGAAAACGTTCAATGTATACAAAATTCGTTAGTTAGTAGAAAAAGGTTCTTTAGATGAATTAAAGGGATAGTTCACCCAAAAAAAACACCTCATGATTTACTCACCCTCAAGTCATCCAAGGTGCATATGACTTTCTTTTTTGCACATAAATACAATCGGAGTCATATTAAAAAATGTCTTGGCTTTTCCAAACTTTGTAATGGCAGTGGATGGGTGTTAAGATTTTGAAGCAAAATAAAGTGCATCCATCCATCATACAAAGTACTCCACACAGCTCCGGGAGGTTAATAAAGGCCTTCTGAAGTGAATCAATACATTTCTGTAAGAAAAATATCCGGTCACACTTTATTCTCGCTATTAACAAACCATTAACTACGACATTTGCCTCAGTAAACTCCTAATTTGCTGCTTATTAATAGTTAGTAAGGTAGTTGTTAAGTTTAGGTATTGGGTAGGATTAGGGATGTAGAATATGATAATGCAGAATATGTGCTTTATAAGTACTAATAAACAGTCAATATGTTAATAATAGGCATGCTAATAAGCAACTAGTTAAAGGAGAAGTTCACTTCCAGAACAAAAATTTACAGATAATATACTCACCCAGTTGTCATCCAAGATGTTCATGCCTTTCTTTGTTCAGTCGTAAAGAAATTATGTTTTTTTGAGGAAAACATTTCAGGAATTATCTCAATATAGTGGACTTCTATGGTGCCCGTGCGTTTGAACTTCCAAAATTTAGTTTAAATGCAGCTGCAAAGGGCTCTAAACGGCCCCAGCTGAGGAAAAAGGGTCTTATCTAGCGAAACTATCTGTCATTTTCTAAAAAAAATAAAAACATATACACTTTTTAACCTCAAATGCTCGTCTTGTCTAGCTATGCCATGCGCATATGCACTCAGTTTAATCCGGGTCAATACCGTTAGGGTTTATCAAAAAACTTCCATTTTATTTTCTCCTCCAACTTCAAAATCATCCTACATCGCTGTTAAGTACCATCCCAGTGTTTACAAATATCCATATTTAACCCTTTATAAACCTTAATCTCTAGCTTCCGCTATAACTGTCGTACACGTGTTCACAAGAAGGTGGAATACAGTTTTGGATGTAGGCATAGCTTAAGCTCTGGTGAAAAGTGATGAATGTGGAAGCACAAAAAAGAGAGTAAAACAAAACACTAGTCACAACTTTACAGTACAAAATGAGGATTTGTAAAAAAAAAAAAAACAAGTCAGAGGATTTCGATATAAGCCAAGAGGAGACTGGTTTTCCTTTGCTGTAAACAAAAATTGGTTCTCACGAGACTAGCATATTCTTACCAGAGCTTACACTATGCCTACGTCCTAAGTCATCCGCTGGAACGCCACTCTCTTGCG
Source organism: Labeo catla (assembly GCA_012976165.1). Classification (NCBI taxonomy): domain Eukaryota; kingdom Metazoa; phylum Chordata; class Actinopteri; order Cypriniformes; family Cyprinidae; genus Labeo; species Labeo catla. Next base: position 3,314,378 of record VONZ01000015.1, on the reverse strand, counting down.
TACACATGTACGACAGTTAGCGGAAGCTAGAGATGGAGCACCTTTTATGATGGATGGATGCCCTTTTTTTTTCAAAATCTCAACACCCATTCACTACCATTATAAAGTTCGGAAGAGCCAGAACATCTTTTTTAATATAACTCTGATTGTATTCATCTGAAAGAAGAAAGTCATATACACCTAGGATGGCTTGAGGGGGAGTAATTCATGGGGTAATTTTCATTTTTGGGTGAACTATCTCTTTAAAGCGGTCATCGGATGCCCATTTTCCACATGCTTGTATGACTCAGAGTCATAATGAAAAGTACTTTGGTTAAAATTTCATACTTTGGTTAAAATTTCTCAATGGTAGTGTAAAACACCCTTTTTACCTTTTTACAAAATCAGCTCTTTACACAACAACCCATTTGGTTGCATGTCTCTTTAAATACTAATGAGCTATGCTCACCCCACCCTTCTCTTCTGTGGGGTGACGAGCCATCCTGTTTACTTCAGCTGCATTTAGCTGTGAAATTTGCTACCTAGCACATTATTGGGAAAGGCGATTTGATTAATAAAAAACCCTTATACTCACTTCTTCTGTAGGTGAATGTGGATCATGAATGATTTGCAGAAACATAGACACATTTAGGTAGATCAGAGGGTGCATTCCCTTCAAAAACGAAAGTAACGGTAATCCTCTGCGTATTCAGCGGCTCAGATGTCAGGAATAAATGACGACTGCTATGATCATTATTACATTCAACAACAAAACACCTCAAACGCCTAGGAGCCATTCTTGTTCTATGTCCCAGCTCCGGCATCAAATCAATAGCGGTCGGACTGTTCACAGCTCACTCAGGGCAGGTCTAAGGTAAGACGGATATGTCCATCAACTATCATGAGAGCGGCCTTGGTCTGTGTGACATAACACAGCCAAGAAGCTGAGAATGGCTTGGTTTGAAAAAGGGGATATTACTTATAAATATTAAAAAAATACCACTGGGTGGATTTTTATCATTATGGGGTGGTTGTGTATACACGCTGCCAACACACATTTATGTTCAAACAATATGCAAAAGTGAGTTTTGCATGCAATGACCCCTTTAAATAGTCTCTAAAATAAGAAAAAAAATTTCTTTTAAGATATGCTTGCTGAAAGGTACTTTGGGAAAGCAAAAATGGTTCTTGTATGGGATCCCTGTGAAAAACCCTTTCGGAAACATTATTTTTAAAAGTGCAGATTTGGGGTTTTTTAATCTCCAAACTAGCTAGTGGACTGACATACTCAGATTATTTTAGTGACTGCTAATAAATTTGGCAAAGGAGATTGTTTTTTTTCCTGCTGTTCAGCTGAAAGTCACTACTTAATCTCTGTCTATGAAAATGTGCGTGTATGCATGTGTACGCTGATAATAATACGCTTTGAAGGCTGTAAAGAGACAGCAGTGATTACAGTGAGCTGAAAAAATTAAGTTACAAAGACTGATGGAAACATGCTCTGTTTGTGAACAAGCAATTACTTTGTAAAAAATAAAATATCTACAGCTCTCTTGCCACTATTTCAACCTCCAAATGAAAAGAGCACGATAGAGACTGGTGATTTGGAAGCTTCTAGTTTACAATTCTTGAGTAATAAGATAAAAAGGAAGTCTAGAGAAACTAATCAGCAGTTGCTTCTAAACCATTAGCACTGTTCAGTATTTTCTGCTCTACATAAAGAGTGACATAAACACATCAATTTATGAAATGCAGGGTAATGTATGAAAAGCAACAAACAAACATTGTTTAGTGATGTTTTAACAAATCTGACAAAGGCTCACCTGCATACTATTTATAAGGGAAATAAAATAAAATAAATCACCTTACTTGATGACCTTTGACCCTATACCATGATTCTTCATGACTCCTTTTATATGTAATTTTGCAATGGACACACAAGTAATTCAAATACATAGTTTTAAGAAAAAGAAGGAGAATAGGAATGATTATATCCTTGTTTTCAAATAACAGTTCTTTTTTTCCTGTGATTTAATAATTCATGCATCAGATGGTAATAAAAAATGCCCTGACCCAACTTTCTGTTTCTATAAGACATGCATCAGCAGATGAATTGTAATTGAACTCCCTTCCTTTCTGTTCCACGCAGTCAATAAAAAGAAATTTGTTCATATTAACAAAGTAAAGTAAAAAAAAATAAGACTCAAAAGCATAGGACATAATTCTTTTTTCTGAAAAAGTGAAGGACGTGTGTCTAAAATTCATGATCTCTGATTAGTGGGATAGAGTAAGTCTCTCTCTGTGACATTCTCTCTCTTACTGTAATGGACTGGCCTTTCCAGACTCATTATTTTAACAGGCTCCTCGGCAGTCTGTCTTTGAGAAATGGCTTATGAACACACCCTGTTAGCTACTTGTTGCAAAAGCTTTGAATTTCTTGACAGATACCTCCAATTCCACTTTCTTTTAAAAGCATATTCCATGCATGTGTATTTAGGCAGTTCAGAAACATGAATACTTCACTCATGATAAGCTATTACCGTCCTGAAAGCAAGGATATGGATCCAAGGCCAGAGGAACAGAGGTTACTATTTTATAGCTCACAAGACTCGAGTCATCAGTTTAAATTCAACTTTATCTTAAATGTACTTATAAAAACACCTTTTACCATGCATGTTGTTTGTCAACGTACTAACACAACTATGTACTATAAACAACACAGACAACCGATACAGGTCGCGACCCTTTCAGTCACTGGCTCGACCAATGCGGTTTAATCCGCTCTGTGTTTGCGGAGGTCTTTTAGTCATCTGTTCTGATCTAGTCGTGATACTACGAGTCATGTTTATCTCCTTCTTTCTCGTAAAGTTCTCTGACAGCATTCAGGCCCGCTGCACTTCACTCAGAATTGCTTTAAATTATGTAACAAGATTTCAAAAGAAAAAAAATGTTCTTACTGACCCTCTCTGGATTCCAGGATAAGAGATACTCCTTTTTGAGGTGATTTAAGGGAATGAATGAATATAAAAATGCATGTCAAAACTGATGCGAGAGCAGCATAAATATTCATGAGGAAAATGTGGTTAAGGGGACTGAATGGCAGGATTGGACAGTCCCCTTTAGAGGCCACTGTGAATGCATCAGACACTAAAATGTGCTGGGCCATAAAGCATCGATGGCAGTGAAATACCTACTCAGAAGCCTGATTTATAACCCAAATGCATAAAGTAAGACATGGCAATCAAAATAATATATAGTTGGAACATGTGAGTCATATAAATCAGACTATACAAATTCTTTCAATATAGTATCGATTATGTTATACATTGGAAGCAATTATTGATATTGTCATTTCTTCCATTGAATTTCAGTCTGACTCCAAATTACTAGAGCCATAGAAATTACATTATCAATAGTACCAGCACACTGTATCAAAACAATGTTGAGGCGGATGCACTTTTTATAGATGTATGGCAAACGGGACACCTACACAGCCTCAACCCTACAGGGGGTTGCTGCATGGTGTGATAAGCCACATACATACTGCCTAAACTTGCCTTTAAATACTAGATAGAAGCTTTATATAAGTGGAAAGTATATTTGATGTGATCCAATTTTATTTTTAATTTTTATTTACATCTTTGGCTAATTTTTTGTTTGTTTTTTTATTCAAAAGTTAAACCAAAATGACAATTCTGTCATCATTTCCTACAACGTGTTTGAGTAAATGACAAAAAAATAAATAGATAAATAAAATAAAAAACTTTTTAAAAGTCAGTGATGTCATTTAGTAAATTATGTGTTGTATTTATAATATTACATTTATACAGTATATTACAATATTTATTATCATACAGTATGTGGGAATCAAAAGTTTAAAAAAAAACATTCAAACATTTTGGGTCAGTAATAATAATAGTATATATATATATATATATATATAACGCCCCTGCGTTAGGTAAGAAATAATTGACGATGGGCTGTTGAATTCTTAGAAAATAATGTACACCCAATGTACACCCAAAGTAACTGCATTATTTTCGAAGAATTCAACAGACCGAAGTCAATTATTCTGCTTATACTACAGTTACCACACCTCAAGACATCAATCAGATGATATATTTCAAGGCATTCATCTGGTTTTTATCCTTAAAACTGTATCAAGAGTAGGATTAATTTCTTACATAGCTCTTACAATGCCTCCTTTGCTAATTCCAAAACATAATTTTAGACCTAGTAACGACGCTTGAGCTGTTGATAGCAGACTAATGCAGTTAATAATGAAGTTTAGACAGACAGACAGGCAGGCAGACATATGGAAAAAGAGCGAGCATCTCTCAAAAGTGATCGGCAGCAGCGTCTCTACTAACAGTGAAACTTTAAGTTAATTTTCTTAAGGAACAGTTCCGTTTTTACCTCGCTTAATCGTCAGAGCAGCACTAAAAAAAATTTGCGTGCATGTTAATGAGTGTGCAAACTGTATGTGTGTGCGTCTGTAAGGGAGAGAGAGTGGGAGACATAGAGAATTTGCTTTCCGTCCATAATAAAACGTAATTTTGTGGCAAAAACATGAAAATAATCATTTTTATCATATTGTTTACTGTATTTATTTGTTTGCATTTGTTTTTTTTTTTTGTTGTTTTAGGCTGTAAGGATGTTTGAAATACATGAAATCGTGTGACGAAGTGATATGGACATGCAGTGCGGTCTGGAACTATGTGAACTACGTCCAGCATGCGTTTCCATGAAAATAACTGCACACCTTAAAATGTTCGCCAGCCAATCAGATTCAAGCATTTAACAGCCCTGTAGTAGGAATATTTTTAACTCTGTTAAACTGGAAAAATTACTCAACTGCGTTAACACACTAATTTTGGCAGCACTAATTTAAATACATTAATGTTTCTAGTTCCGTTTTTAGCTTTCTATTCATCAAAGAAAGTTATTAACTGCTTTTAACATTGATAATAATATGAAATGTTTCTTGGGCACCAAATCCGCAATTTTAGAGTGACTTCTGAAAGATCATGTGACACTGAAGACTGGAGAAATGATGCTGAAAATTCAGCTTTGCATCACAGGAATAAATTGCATACAAAAGATAAAACATAAAAAGTTCAGCTTTCCCATCAAAGGAAAATATTTCCTAATATTACAGTTTTTACTGTTGTTTTGATCAAATAAATGCAGCCTTGCTGAGCAGAAGAGACTTCTTTTAAAAACATCAAAAAATCGTATCCAAACCTAAACTTTTGGTTGGTGATGTAGTCATCTTTGTTTATATCACTTCGCAGGTAGAAATCTGTTCAGTCTCCCGCATCTGTGTTTGCAGAGAAAAACCGAACTACAGCTGTAGAAATTAAGCACACTTTAGCGGTAATGCTCATGGTAGATCTGCTGCCTAATCAGGGGGCTAATTGCACATTCTCATAGCTCTGCATTTTTAATAGCAGTCAGATAAAGGGTCTTTTCACAATAATCCAGCATTTCTAAACAACTGTGTTAAAGATGACCTACTGTCTATCCCTGAATGGCTCTTTGCACTTTGCTTTTCACTGTTAAATGCACTTGTTAAGTTCGTCCAAATGGTAAATGGCATTACACTTCCTGCACTGATTACCTTAATTTGTGCTGTCATAGTTTATTGTGCTGTGTAGCTTTGTACAATGTAAATTAATTTGACTCCTGTGACTTAAAGTAATTGATTTCCATGCATTATTTAAGTAACTGCCAAACTATTCAGGTTTTATAGTAACATTTCCAATTTCCTCTCACACTTTAGTCTCACAGCTATCCCTCAAGGTCAGATTTAGTTGGGTGATGCAAAAATCAACACTTTTGCACTTTTTTTGATCGTTGCAGGTTAAAATAATGGTTTTGTTTAAAATTCCATCAGGTCACCTTCTTGCATATACAGTGCATGGTGATCACTGGCTGTCAAGATGCAATTGCAGTTTTTCCAAGCATGCCACTGGTGCCCTCTTGAAAAAAACAGGTGCACGATCATGCTGTGTACAATGAGACTCATTTAATGAATGCTGGTGGTGGCAAATGATGACACATCTGTCCATCTCAAACCAGAATTGTTGTCTGTGATAATGTTTTATACATTCTCTGGGAAATTATTCATGAAAATAATGGTCGCACAAAACATTTACAGCATATTTGCTATGATGTTTCAAGGGATGAGGGCAGCATCAACAACCAAACAATTACAGCTTTCTCGTAAAACTCACAGTGTCCTAGAAATGCAATTGGACCTTGCTGTAATCCTCTGGGCCTCATTGTCAGGACAATAAACAAGTGAAAAATGGACAATCACCTCAAATCACCTTTGGAAGCAAATACGGCGAACCAGAAATGTGAAAACCTTAAGGGAAAACCAATTCCAGTCTCAATATCACATACAGTCGGCGGATGCCTCGCACTATTGCACAAGTTTCATGCACATCAGATAAATATGTGTCGGAATAAAATGTATAACGGCCCCAACATCAAGAAGATTTGTGACAGACTGATGAATTCTACAGAGTGGAAAAGCCTCCGGGGGAAATATGTGGTGGCACTTGTGCAGAATGAAAGCCCTCTCAATCAGTAGGGCACATTAGAGGGCTTTTTTGTGAAGCAGTGCCTCTTGGCTTTCTTCCAAATGCAAGAAGGATAATTCAAACTGACAGAGTGACCCCCTTCATACACAAATGGTGCTGGTCTTACGGAATAACAATCAGATCAAATAGATGCGCTAAGAAAAGCAAACAGGGAGAGAGAGCTCTTTCAACAGATGTTTAAAGGAAAGATAGCACATCATGTGAACTATGACCTTCATATGTTCTCCAGAAGAAAATGCTTTGTAGTCTAGGAACATAATGATTAAGGAAATGGGCTCTAATATTCTAAGAAAAGAACTAGGAGGGAGCATGAGTGTATGGGAAGCAGTTGGATGATTTCTTTTTAAAGGCCCAGATAGAAGCTGATGATTATTTTCTGCACTGATTTTGGGGTAAAATCCATGGGATTATGTGGAATGGATTTAAAAAAGGTAAAATGTACTAAACAAAACTGACATTTGTTTCGGCGGCCGAAAGCATAATCAAATTAGCCAAAAATATATATACACACAGCTGACATAAAATTCTATAGAAATCTGTAGCTTTTATGTGAGCATGCACACTTTTATCCCAATCAAAGTTTTTCAAACATGATAAGAAATTTAGAATAATTGTACTATTTAAATAGTTTAATTATGATTCACTGCTGCTGTTTATTACATTATATTGTGCTTTTAAAAAGTAAGTAAACAGTCTGTAGATAAAAATTATTACAAATAATTTCATAAGGAGAGGTCAGTTTTGCGTTCCAGATTTAGACAAGCATGCAGAATTGCATGTTTATTAATACCTTATATTAATTCAAATTTGACCGTAAATATATGGGCATGACAGTACTCTAAAAGATGCATACTTTGTTTTCAATGCAACAAAACTTTCAGAACAACCCTCAAGTTAGAGATGCAGGATGCAATTTATTATTGTTGCAATCAGGCATTGCATCTTTGCTATTATACAGTCTAATTTCTCTGATAACACCTAATAGTTTATCAATAACATTATGAAACCACATAATGCCTTAACATATCATTACACTTAATCTGTTTGATTGATATGTTTTGATAGGTCAAATTAGGATTATGCGCACCTAATCCTGTCTTGCTCTTCTTGACATGTTTATTGCATCATAAACAAGTCAATATGAATTGTCATGTGGTAAAGTATGAGGATGACAATCCTTACACAAAGTGTAAAAAGCATATCTAAATGTCTATTAAGTACTGATCTATCATGCATTACATAATGCCTGTTAATGACTTATTAATGAAAGACAAAGATGCTTAAAGCCCACGTACCATTTAACTGGTTATAGACCACATCTTCAAGTCGCTCCAGCCTTTTGAGAATGGACTGTCTGTCCATGGAGTTCGTAACTTTGGCATTCCTGCCTCGCAGTCTCTGATCCGACAGCCTCCCGATCTGTACGAGCTCTTCGGATCGGTCCTGGATCCTGCAGTAGACGGAGAACAAGATGATCCCGACGAACACCAGAATGTTGACCGTCAGCAGAGTTTTGATCTTGCGTGCCACAGCCATTAAAGCCCGAGAGCGACACTGTCAGACCCCTAATATTGATCCATATGATCCGCTGTGGTGGGAGCTGTCCTTTCAGCACCACACACAACAACCCGCGCTCGCCGCAGTTTCACAAGCTTAACAGCTGATCAGCGAGCATAAATGATGATGCAAGTATATTTGATCTATAAGTAAAAACACGCAATAGTGGCTGCAATCAAACCCCACCGCCTCGGGTTGTTGTGCTGACCCCCATAACAAACGTTTAGAAATGTGTCAGAGCAGCCTACGGAGGTTACGCTCCGATTAAAAGCACGCGTTTAATCAAGCTGTGCACTCATGAGTCGAAAAGCACGAGATGTGCACGGTTCAGATGGCTCATTTTAAATGTCAGTGCATGTCAAACAGCGATCCTCCGTGTGCAGCATCCTTCAAGCGACTCGGTCAATCTGTTAAAGCAAAGATGCATCGCGCTCGGGCATCGAAGTAAGAAGCGATTTCAATGGCCGGGCAGATGCAATCCACAATCCTTATGCGACGAACGCAGGTGGAAGTAAAAAAGACGCTGTCAAGCGACGCTTTGCATGGCAGCGTTCTTCTCTCGCGCTCCCCGCATGCTCCCTCCCTCACATCCCGCTTTTCACGCGCTGCTCAGCGCTCTGGTGACGTCGGCAAACTCATAAATATTCAACAGACTGTGTGAGGGGATGAAAGGCTGGAATATGATAGATGATGAGGATAGCTGTTGGATTACATTCTAATGTTTTCACGGAGATTGGCCAATTGAATTACAACTCACAGAGTTTGTAGAAGAATAATGTTTTTGCAATTTTACCCTCAAGTGCAAATGTGACATTTCCATGGAGAGTGAACAATCGGTGGGTCGTTAACAAAATTAATAAATACATGAACTGTTATTTTGAGTTGAAATTACGTATCTTACTTGCAAATTACTGCAGGGCTTTAAATATAAGGAAAAAAATACATTTTATACCGTAAAATATACCATTATCATTCTTCAAACCAAGATACTTCCTTTTTCATTTTGAGTTCTCTCTTGTCGCTTGCCAGTTCGTTGTTCTTTTAACCTGTTTCTGTTTTATTGCTTTAACTGCGCACCCCTGTCAAAAGTTTTGTTTATCTTGAAGTAATACACAAGGCCTCCGAGAAGTATTTTCAAATGTTTCTGTAAGCACAAAGAGAGTTTACAGCAAGTCAGCCTACAAAAATGTATTAAATGTATATGCTTGTGAAGTGGCGTTCTTATTTTTAACGTATACCGCGGCCATTTGTAACTTTAATGTGTGTCGCTTCAGGTGTTGCCCACTTACAAAACGCTTGTTTTGCTGCTTGATATTGCAAACTGGTGTGTCTTACTATATTATAGTGTTTTCTTAATTATGAACACACTAGTTTGTAGTGCAAATTGTTTTACCATTTACTGCAGGTTGTGATTCTTCGCGTTATCTCCCTATAGCGGCTAATGAATCGGAAGTCTTGCCCATAGGCTTACTGTGGCGTTCCGGACAAGGTCGGAAGAGGGAACATCCGAGTTGAAGTGTCCCACTTCCAACTTAAGTTCCAGTCAATCACACGTCACATTATGGCTAAAATCAGAAGAAAAAAAACCAAAATAAACACTGCTGTTTATGATGTTAATAGCTAACTGTGGAAACACATCATCACAGTCTGCAAAAAGAGTACATTCTTTTAGTTTTTTTTACCTATAGCTGCTAATGAATCAGACGTCTGGCACATTCAAAGAAAAAAGCTTACTTATACTTCCACAAAATAAGGTGGATAGAAACTGTACACTACTCAAGAATTTCCATTATTTGACATAGTATATCGTACTATGTCATCGTACAAAACATAAGAAGTCTACTATCACTGGTTATCGCTTCATAATAGTTTTACATACAAATGCAAGAAATTAGAAAATATTACAAAATGTTTGCTTTGTTAATTTTTTTTTTATTAGTTGGCTAAATAGCTAAACATGCTTAGAGTGTCAAAAACACCTGTGTTGTCTCAGACAACTTATTGTGTCTGATAATACTTAAAGGAATTCAGACTATCAATGAATAATGACTTTCAGGTTATTCTTTACTAAGAACTTTTGTATGACTTTAGGAGACCTGGAACATAGGGCCTAAATCACATGGACCACCTTTATAATACTTTTAAGGTGTGATTCGTTGATCAAAAATACAGGAAATTTAATTGGCAAAAAAGTACCATAGTCTGTAGTCAATATTGTAGCAATATGTGACCCTGGGGCACAAAACCAGTCATAAGGGTAATTTTTTTTTTTTAAATTAAGATTTATACATAATTTGAAATCTGAATAATTAAGCTTTCCATTGATGTACTGTATGGCTTGGACAATATCTGTCTGAGATACAACTATTTGAAAATCTGGAATCTGAGAGTGCAAAAAAAATCTGAATAATATCTGAAGAAAATCACCATTAAAGTTGTCCAAATCATTGTATGTTACTATTAAAAAATTTTTAGTTTTGATATATTTAGGGTAGGAAAAGTACAAAATATCTTTATGTATCATGATCTTTACTTAATATCCTAATGATTTTTGGCATAACAGAAAAATCGATAATTTTGACCCATACCCATTTGACCCATTGTTGGTTATTGCTGCAAATATACCCATGCTACTTATGACTGGTTTTGTGGTTCAGGGTCACATATATGAAGCATACCAACCAAGCAGCTTTCTTTTCTTCAACACTGTAAATCCATGTGATCAATCTGAAGCCCCTGCAAAATAAGTCAATCTTTCACCCTTATTCAAAACTCCCAATCGCATGGCTTCCTATTGCAATTACTGTTAAAATTCACCAAACAACGGTAAATGTGACTGCACTTTTATAATGATTGGTCTGTTTTGAGGCTTGACATCTTCAGTTGTCATGTTAAAAAGAAACACCACTGCACTTGAAATACATTATTAAAAATTTCCACTCTAAAATGTGCAGTTTTATCACACAGCACAATGGCACAGATGTCACAAGTTTTGAGGGAGCGTGCAATTGGCATGCTGACTGTTGCCCGTGAACTGAATGTTAATTTCTCTACTATAAGCCGTCTCCAAAGGCGTTTCAGAGAATTTGGCAGTACATCCAACTGGCCTCACAACCATAGACCACGTGTAACCACACCAGCCCAGGACCTCCACATCCAGCATCTTCATCACCAAGATCGTCTGCGTCTGAGACCAGCCACCAGGACAGCTGCTGCAACAATCGGTTTGCATAACCAAAGAATTTCTGCACAAACTGTCAGAAACTGTCTCAAGGAAGCTCATCTGCATGCTTGTCGTCCTCATCGGGGTCTCGACCTGACTGCAGTTCGTCATTGTAACCGACTTGAATGGGCAAATGCTCACATTCGATGGCGTCTGGCACTTTGGAGAGGTGTTCTCTTCAAGGATGAATCCCGGTTTTCACTGTACAGGACAGATGGCAGACAGCGTGTATGGTGTCATGTGGGTGAGCGGTTTGCTGATGTCAACATTGTGGATCGAGTGGCCCATAGTGGCGATGGGTTATGGTATGGGCAGGTGTATGTTATGGACAACGAACACAGGTGCATTTTATTGATGGCATTGTGAATGCACAGAGATACCGTGACAAGATCCTGAGGCCCATTGTTGTGCCATTCATCCACGACCATCACCTCATGTTGCAGCATGATAATGCACAGCCCCATGTTGCAAGCACAATTCCTGGAAGCTGAAAACATCCCAGTTCTTGCATGGCCAGCATACTCACCGGACATGTCACCCATTGAGCATGTTTGGGATGCTCTGGATCGGCGTATAGGACAGTGTGTTCCAGTTCCTGCCAATATCCAGCAACTTCGCACAGCCATTGAAGAGGAGTGGACCAACATTCCACAGGCCACTATCAACAACCTGATCAACTCTATGCAAAGGAGATGTGTTGCACAGGCAAATGGTGGTCACACCAGATACTGACTGGACCCCCCAATACAGTAAAACTTCATATTTTAGAGTGGTCTTTTATTGTGGCCAGCCTAAGGCTCACCTGTGCAATAATCATGCTGTCTAATCAGCATCTTGATATGCCACACCTGTGAGGTGGATGGATTATCTCAGCAAAGGAGAAGTGCTCACTAACACAGATTTAGACAGATTTGTGAACAATATTTGAGAGAAATAGGCCTTTTGCGTACATAGAAAAAGTCTTAGATCTTTGAGTTCAGCTCATGAAAAATGGGGGCAAAATCAAAAGTGTTACGTTTATAATTTTGGTCAGTGTAGATGAGATGGCTTACTGTATTTGCAACAATGAAATTAAAATAAAAAGGGAAACTATAAAAATAAAACTAAATCCAAATATTAATACTGTAATAGTATCTCAATGATACTAAAATAACACTACAGTACAGTGGTTATGGTTAGGGAGCCAGGTTGTGGGTTCGAGTCCCAGGTCCGGCAGGGATTGAAGGTGAGGGGAGTGAGGGGTGTGTGTTCACTACTGTGTGTGTGCACTTGGATGGGTTAAATGCAGAGCACAAATTCCATGTATGGGTCACCATACTTGGTCACACGTCACGTTCTTTCCTTTCCTTTCCTTTCCTTCCTTGGATAACTGTATTCAATGCATGCAGAGAAACATACACTTTTATTTTCATATTTTATTTTATTTACAGCTACAGCTAGAGTGGGAACTGACAAAAACACATTTTACTGTCTTGTTTTTCCATACCTCATACTGCTGTTGAGATAGTCTTAACAAATACAGTGCCCATAGGCAACATCTGTATTGCTAGACTAATCAAATAAGTCATAAGTCAAGAGCAGGTGAAGAGGTATCCCGCTATATTAATCTTAAAAAAATCGTTAAAAAGATGGTGTTTGGGAAAACATTGCTCCCGGTTTGTGTTAAACTCAGATTTGTTCAGCCAGTCTGGCTGTGAAACAGAAGCTGCAAATGCTCACACAAATTCTACGATGAGCAAACCTTGCCTGGAGGTGTTGGGGTTTAATCCTCTCAAAGCAACTCATGCAGCCTCGGTTACATGGCGTTTTCAAAATAAAATAATAAATAATTTAAAGAATAAAGATAGGAAAAACTCAGGAGAATTGACTCAATAACATCCTAATGCATGCACATGCTGTTAGAGGGAGTTGGCCGTGAGTTGACTTCAAAAGCCAAACTGAAACAATGGTTCCCATGATGCTTTCAAAAAAAAAAAATCCTGTAGATTTACCTGTTTTTCCTCGCATTCTTTTATTTTTATTTCCGTTTCACCTACTTCAAAGCTACCATAGTCTTCTACCTACAAATAATAGAGTTCAACATGTAAGACAGGAGAAATGTGTTCATTTAATTCTGTCAATCACAATGCAATGCAAGGGTATATAAATGTAATATATAAATGACTTCACCCCAAATCTATTTTAAACATCATATAATCTATATGTAACCTTTAGGCATCTAGCAGTTGAAGCATGAAAGTAAAAACTGTTATGTGAGTTATGCATTGTCTCCACTATTATGCACAGATGAAGCTGATGGCTTGAGGTACTGCTGTACCCATGGTTAAAGATGATCACCTTATTAGTACGAATGTCACTAATGAAACATTATATGCTGCTGTTGCTATCAACTGTAACTTAGCAAGGCTATTTATTGGCAGAAAGACCAAAATAAACATTGTTTTGTGAACATTGTTTTGTCAGTGCACAACAAATGTGATGCTATGCAAACTATGTTGATTAGTATTTTATAAATTATAACATTAAAAACTGTTTATTCATCTTTCCTTTTTGACAATATATGGGCCGTTCTACAGAAAAACACATTTAAAAAGCATTTAAGTATTCAAAGCTTAGATGTTTATTAAGATCCTTCTATTATCTACAGTAATATTTAAAATATTAGCAAGCTTAATATATATAAAATCATCATTTATTGGGTACTTTCAGTTGGGAGGTGGCTGTCCTGAACTCTAACCCCAAAATTTCAACTTATGAAAATGATATTGAAATATTTTTTTCCATTGCTGTTTTTAAAAGTATCTTTTTGATTCTTTTAAAAAGTTAAAAAAATACATAATTATTTTATATTTGAAACTTTATGTAATTTTTCATGTCACTACCGAAACATAGTGTATTTCTTATTCTATTGGCCGAGACTGATTTTAACTAAAGCCATAATGTATGATGAGGAAATATTCATGTATCCCTCTCTCTCATAGCTACAAAGTGTGAGTATATATGTCTCATCATTTTAAAGGTAAATGTGTTTAAAAGTCTGAATGGAATGGAACGTCACCACTGACCACCTTTTTTCTGCAATTAAGCACACTTTTTTGAGAGTTATTTCATAACATTTAGTTTTTATATGTATACCACTGTTCAGAACTCTGCCAGCTAATCATGATTAGCTGATTAGCATCTTTGAGCTAGGTTCAAAAGTATCTAAAATTGTCACTACCAAAACAGTCACTATTGAAACATGTCATCATTGTTTTGGTAATGACAAAAGGGAACACATAATCCTCATATTTGGGGAAATAAACTAAAATTTACTACAGTAATGCAAGTTTGTGTACTTTTTTTGTAGTATGTTTCAGTAGTGTTTTAGTATGGGAGTTAAAATTCTGTAATGTGATGTGGTTGCTATCAAAGCATTACTGTCACTGCCGAAAATGTACTGTCACTACTGAAACATGGCATGTTTTGCCAAAAATAAAGTATACTAAATTATCACCTAAGATGTTATGATAGTTTTTGGTTCAGTGTATATTCAGACTAATGAATTCTTAACTTTGAAATCAGTATGATCAACTTTTTGCCTTTTACAAAGAAAAATTGGATTTAAAATACAACAAATCTCATAAATTACACTTGAAATATTGTTATAAATGTAACTTATGGATTCACATCTGGAAAAAAAAAAAATAAAAAATAAAATAGCAAAAATATACATCTACAATCTACATGTAAGCAAAATCTTAATAGGTCAATATCACCCTTCTAATTAAATTATTATTACTGTGTTTTGGTAGTGACAAATTCAGGGAGAAGACAAATATTCCAAAACTTTCTGAAAATTCAATATGAGAATGAACTGCACAATTACTAGAAATGTGTACTTTGGATATTATACAATTTGCATACATACACATTTTTGGAAAAAGACATTTTTTCAAGACGTTTCCAAGTCTGAGTAGAATGCCCCATATATGCCGATACGGTGCTGTGAGTAAAGATCTATACAGATGGAACTGGGGAAGATGAAGGGTTTCAGAGGAACTCTTCTAATGAGTGGTAACCAGCCATTTAGATGTAAAGCAGCAAGCTCATTGGCTGTGTTATGCAACATGAACCAATCAGCTTGTGCAAAGTAGTTTATAGCTGTGAATATCATCAGTTTGCGTTAACGACCTATCAGCCTGCACCATCTAGAGTTTCATGACAGAACTTGGCTTTTATTTTTACTCATCTAAGGATTATAAAAAAAACCCTCTTGAATTAAGTTGCATGTCTTCTTACTGTAGCTTAAGACATGTATGTCATTTGTTCTCATATGCGCAACAACAAGAACTGGCTGTCTTTGCAGAATTTAATTAGGTTTCCTGCCTAATGTGAATTGCATTACAGAAGATGCTGATTGGGTTTGTTAAGACGTCTGCTAAAACAGATGGGACTGGGAAATGCTTGCATTTTCTCCAAAACAATAGAAAGAACATGATTGGTGCTGATCGCCTATAGTTTCTGTGGTAATGTTGTTTTAACAGCAGTTTTCAGTTCACGAACAAATTCTAAAGAAACTGGGTAAAATATTTAACCATTTGAATCTATCAGTATGGTTCATCTCTTTTTTGAGCTACAGTTTTGTTTACAGGTATGTGACAAAGTGCCAAATTTCCTGGAAGTGGGCATTAAATGGAAACTGCAATTGTCTTTTCTTCTCTACTGTGATTTATATCTGAGTGAAAAAGCTTCTTGAACAAGAAAAAATGTAGGGCTGGACTTGATTTTTCTCCATTGGGAACTGATTGGATAATTGATGTTTGCTAATTGCTGCAGTGTAAGTGACAGTTTGCTGAAGGGGGTATTCCCTTCATTAAAGATTACAAGAGCACATGACTTGAAAAATAATGATGTTCACAAATCATTTATAAACAGTGCAATATTCTATAAAAGAACTGAATAATAATAAGATTTGAAATGTGAATACTAAATAAAAAGCAAATGTTCTTGACAATTTTTCTTCAGTTACATTTTGTGCTATTGTTGTTGCTTAAAGTTCATATTTTGCTGAGTTTCAATACTGCAAGATAAAAATGGAAATATACCTGAACCAAGTTTATCCTCAGTGACATGCTTTATTTTTGCTTTTACTCCACACAGAAGCTAAGAGCCGATGCCACTTGCCTTTCAGGGCTTTTAGCAGTATTAGCTCAAGGGGAAGCCAGTCTTTCCTTGTGCACCTAGTTGTCAGACACCAATCTCGGCAGACCTGAAAAGAAGAGAGTGAGTGAGTGAGAAGGAGTAAGAGTACTTAAGGGAGAGTTGAAGTAATATGTCTATACCTAGCAGCATCTCTGTAATTCAGACCACCGGCCTCTTCAACCCACGGTTGTTCTCAAATAACAAGCATATAATTAATCAGCAAATTGAGTAACTGCTACTTATCAGTTACTTAAGGTGCTTAATCAGCAAGCTACATTGGTTCGTTTCTATGTCTGTGGCAGAGGATGCCTTTCAAATGAACTAAAGTAAAATGACGTGACTAAACAAAACCTGCTGTGTTCAGTCTGCAATTTAAAAACACAAGGTTTTGCTTATAACTATGAAACGCATATTCCTTTACAGTATTTAAGGATTTACTGGTTACTGAACATTTACTAACATTATGATTTATTAGCCATTTAACATAAACATTCTTTGACGTATATGAACTGGGAGCATAATATTATATATTTACGTTTATTTTCAATTAGCAGAACCTTCTAGCCTTCTAGCCAGACAGACAGAGATAACATATGAATGACAGACAAAATGATAGAATGCCAGACAAACAGATAGAATGATGGAATGGCAGACAGACAGATAGAATGATATAATGTCAGACAGACAGAATAACAGACAGACAGACAGAAAGACAGATACTGACAGAGTCAGAATGATAGTGACAGACAAATAGAATGACAGAATGAGACAGACAGAACTATATTATGACAGACAGAATGATAGAGTGACAGACAGAATGACAGACAGACAGAAAAACTGACAAATAGAATGATATTATGACAGACGGAATGATAGAATGACAGACAGAGACAGAACAGACAAATAGAACATTACTATGACAGACAGACAGACAGAGAGAAAGAACGATAGAATGACAGACAGAATGATAGAATGACAGACAGAATAAAAGACAGACAGACAGATAGATAGAACAATACTATGACAGAATGATAACATGACAGACAGGACAATAGAATGACAGATGGAGGGATGACAGAATGACAAACTAATGGACATACAGATAGAAAAGTAGAATGACAGAGACAAAACAACAGAATGAGTGACAGACAGACAAAATGAAAGATAGACAGATAGAATGATACTATGACAGACAACGCTAGAATGACAGAATGAAAGAGTGACAGACAGAACCATAGAGTGACAAACAGACAGATAGAACGATAGAATGATAAACAGACAGACAGATAGAACATTACTATGACAGACAGACAGACAGACAGAAAGAACGATAGAAAGACAAACAGAATAAAAGACAAACTGACAGACAGAATGATAGAATAACAGACAGAATAAAAGACAGACAGACAGACAGATAGAACAATACTACGACAGACAGAATGATAACATGACAGACAGAACAATAGAATGACAGATGGAGGGATGACAGAATGACAAACTAATGAACATTACTATGACAGACAGACAGAATAACAGACAAACAGACAGACAGAACGATAGAAAGACAAACAGAATAAAAGACAAACTGACAGACAGAGCGATAGAATGACAGACAGAATGATAGAATAACAGACAGAATAAAAGACAGACAGACAGACAGATAGAACAATACTACGACAGACAGAATGATAACATGACAGACAGAACAATAGAATGACAGATGGAGGGATGACAGAATGACAAACTAATGAACATTACTATGACAGACAGACAGACAGACAGACAGACAGAAAGAACGATAGAATGACCGACAGAACAACAGACAGACAAATAGAACAATACTATGACAGACATACAGAATGACAGAATGTCAGATGGATAGAATGATAAATTGACAAACAGAACAATAGAATGATAGACAGACAGACAGTAGAATGATAGAGTGACACAGACAGATAGAATGATAGAGTGACAGACAGATAGAATGATAGAATGACCGAATAAAAGACAGACAGACAGAACAATACATATGACAGACAGACATACAGATAGAATGATAGAGTGACAGACAGATAGAATGATAGAATGACAGACAGAATAAAAGACAAACAGACAGAGAGAGACGATAGAATGACAGACAGAATAACAGACAGACAGACAGAGCGATAGAAAGACAAACAGAATAAAAGACAAACTGACAGACAGAACGATAGAATGACAGACAGAATGATAGAATAACAGACAGAATAAAAGACAGACAGACAGATAGATAGAACAATACTATGACAGACAGAATGATAACATGACAGACAGAACAATAGAATGACAGATGGAGGGATGACAGAATGACAAACTAATGGACATACAGATAGAAAAGTAGAATGACAGAGACAAAACAACAGAATGAGTGACAGACAGATAAAATGAAAGATAGACAGATAGAATGATACTATGACAGACAACGCTAGAATGACAGACAGAATGAAAGAGTGACAGACAGAACCATAGAATGACAAACAGACAGACAGAACGATAGAATGATAAACAGACAGATAGACAGAACGATACTATGACAGAAAGATAGAATGACAGAGGGACAGACAAAAAAGAACAAGAGTATGACATACAGAATGATAGAATGACAAACAGACAGAACGACAGATAGAACAATACTATGACAGACAGACAGTAACTGTAGAATGACAGAGAGACAGACTGATAGCTAGACAACCAAACAGACAGATAGACAAACACATGCACATAGAACAAAAGAATGTCAGACAGACAGATAGATAGACAAATAGATAGATAGATAGATAGATAGATAGATAGATAGATAGATAGATAGAAAGACAGATAGACAGATAGATAGATAGATGCATTCACCACAATGCAAGTCTACCCATATTACTCCATATTAGTGGCCTAGAAAAACCTTGTATTCTGAACTTTTTAGTGTAATACATAATGACACTAATCCACTGGAGTGTCTACAAGTCTGTGAGAGTTGTACATTATCACTTCCAGCTAGCCTGCAGCTACCAATTCAACCCCAACCCCTGTCTGCTTACATTACTGTGCTTATTAAGCATGCAAGAAGCATTATAAACTGCACTAAAAACAAGATTTTGTTTATTGACTTAATCAGATAATCTGGTAGTAGCGTACTGATTGAGGGCATCACAAAATGGACATACGATTACACCTTCACACTCAGCTTCCTCTCAAGACAGCTTCATTAATGATCAGTTTTAAACTATAAAGGCCTTACTCAACTAAAGAGCATAGGGCAAAGCTTAACTGTATGCAAATTATGCTCAAGCAACTGTCTGTTCTGCTGCAGTCTGCTGGCGAGAATGGAATAATTAACATTAGTGCCTTCAGATTTACATGCAAGCTGTTGCATTGCATTAAAGATCTGAATCCTTGACTGAAAAATCAAATTATGCTTTTGACATAAGTATATCGCTGTCTATATTATCTCCTGTTGTGTGTTGTGATTTAAATGCTGTGCATGATTACTTGAAATGTAAATGTAGAATTAAATGCTTTGCAAGGTTTAATTTGCATACATTGGATAATCTACTAATGAATATTTAATATGAATATTATACTATATAATAGTATATAACATTATAATACTATAATACTATATATTAATATAATATAATATTATATCTACTTTGACTAAGGTCTATAAGAAAGGTAATTTTTTACTTACAACTTTTGAATACACAGTGCCCTACATGCAGGTCATTCACTGGCCACTGGCCACATGTCCTTTAATGAGAGGCAGAGAGATAATGAAGATTATGATGGTGATTATTATGGTTATTTTTTAATTAGAAGCTTAAGATGGCTCACTAACTGAGAAGTACCAGTAGCGTCTGGCTGTGAGTTTGGCAAAAACCACAAGGAATTCTGCTGCAATTCCACTGCAAAAGTTTAAAACTGGCAGAAGCTGCACCTGCCTGCTAGTCACCAGGGAAACAGGCCAATATGTATGTGTGTGTGTGTGTGTGTGTAGAGAGAGAGGGGGAAAAAGAGTGTGTGTTTGGGGGGATGTGCATGCTCTCTGTCCATCTGTGGTCATCTATAGACCAGCTGTTATTGTCTTGACGGTTATGATGTGTTACATACACATCATGTTACTACAGACAGCAGAACAGACACATAACACCCATACATACAAACATGCACATATGGTCAAATCCCCTTCATCATTCCTTTAGCAGACAGTTGCGCACACACATGCACACACTCACATGAATCCCTCCACACACTCTCAGCCGAGAGAACAGTTGGGAGCTAGATATCAAACAGCGAGACTGAAATGCAGGATATTAGAGAACAACAGTGCGGCAAGCCAAGAGCCACACCCATCAAATAAACTCTCATCATCACACAATTACCACATAACACAATCACAGCCATATAGAGTTGCTGTATCACACAATTTTAACATAATCACATATCAACATCACACATTCACAACATCCCAGAAAACCCCCACTATTCCATCCTCACACAATCACAACAACATATAATCACATTGCAGTATTGCTCATTCGCATCATTATAAAATCACACAATCACAAACAGTATCACAACCTTGTATAACACAGCATCACACAACTACAGAATGATATCATACAATCACATGTTAGTATCACACAATGAAAAAAATCAATCATCACATAACATTAGTCACAGTGCATAACATATACCTTCAATCACGTCCATACACACTCAGAACATCCCAGAAAAAAAGTATTCCAGCATCACACAATCACAACAACATATAATCACACTGCAGTATTGCTCATTCGCATCAGTCTAACATCACACAATCACAATATCTTACAATATCACAACATTGTATAACATAGCATCACACAACAACAGAACGATATTATACAATCACAGGCCAGTATCACACAATTAAAAAAATCAGTCATTACATCATAAAGCATTAGTCACATTGCATAACATACCTTCACGAATCATATAACTTCAATCACATTATACAAACACAGCATAATAACATCACACACTCAATCACAATAACAATAACATTGCAGTATTGCTCATTTACATCATTCTAACATCACACAATCACAGGAACTTACAATTATTCAGGCAACACAACATCACAGCATCCCATAACATAATATCACATAACAACATCATATCATATAATCACATGCCAGTATCACACAATAAACAAATTAGACATCACATATTGACATTAATCACAGCAACGCATCACATAACTGCAACAATATCATAAAATCACAGCATAATAACATCACACACTCAGAACATCCTAGAAAAACCCTAGTATTGCAGCTTCACACAATCAGAACAACATATAATCACACTGCAGTATTGCACTTTCACATTATTCTAACATCATACAATCACGGTATCCTACAATTATTCCAACAATTTCATCACAACGTCCCATAACATCACATCACACAGCTACACAATTATATCATACAATCACATGCCAGTATTACACAATAAAAATTAAAATATCATGTAATAACATTAGTCACAATGAATCACATAACTTCAATCACATCATAACAAACACTGCACAATAACATCACACACTCTGAACATCCCAGAAAAAAACAGTATTTCAGGCATCACACAATTACAACAATATATGGGAACACAACATATGGGAACACTTCCCATAACACCCGATGTACTCAGATCCAGATCCGTATCCAGATCAGGTGGTCACTGCAGTCCCCCGGATTCAGTCCGTACCCAGCCCAGACGGTGGATCAGCACCTAGAGAGGACCTCTACAGCCCTGAATGTCAGCTGAGACCATGTCAACTAGATGAGCCCCAGAGACGGATCCCCAGTGAAGACCTCGTCACCTAGACGGCCATCGGCATAAGACCACGGGAACCAGATGAGTCCTCTGTGTCTGGCCAGAGGAGAACTGGCCCCCCGACTGAGCCTGGTTTCTCCCAAGGTTTTTTTTCTACATTCTGTCACCGATGGAGCTTTGGTTCCTTGCCGCTGTCGCCTCTGGCTTGCTATACTATTTGAACTGAACTGCGCTTTATGATGATATCATGCCTTTAACTGAAAGATGAGTGTACTGCATTACTGATGCACTATTTCCTATTTCTGTATAATTCTGTATTGTTAAAAGCGATATATAAATAAAGGTGACTTGACTTGACATATAATCACATTGCAGTATTGCTCATTCACATCATTCTAACATCACACAATCACAGTACCTTACAATTATTCAGACAATTCCATCACAACATCCTATAACATTACAACACACAACTACACAATGATATCATACAATCACATGCCACTATCACACAATAAAAAATTCAAACATCATGTAATGACATTAGTCACAATGCATCACATAACTTCATCACATCACACACACACGCAGCATAACCTCACACAATCACAACAACATACAATCAAATTGCAGTATTGTTCATTTCATTTTAACGTTACACAATCACAGTATCTTTCAATTATTCAGATAATTACATCACAACATCCCATAACAGCATCACAGAACTACAAAATGATATCATACAATCACATGCCAGTATCACACAATAAAAAAATCAAACATCACATAATGACATCAGTTACAATGCATCACATAACTTCAATCACATCACACAAACACAGCATAATAACGTCACACATTAAGAACATTCCAGAAAAACCCTTATATTCCAGCATCACATACTCAGAACAACATATAATCACATTGCAGAATTGTTCATCATTCTAACATGACAAATTCACAGTACCTTAGAATTATTCAATTACACCACAACATCCCATAACATAACATAACATATAACAAACATAACATAACATAACAGATTTTACAGTCACATGCCAGTATCACAATAATAAAAATCAACATCATACGATCACAGCATCTTAAATTGGTAAAATTCCAGCAACATCAACTACAAAATTCTAAATTCAGGCAATTACATCACAACATACCACAAAATAACATCATACTACTACACAATGATATCATGCCACAATTACAACATCATATTATCACATCCTAGCATCATACAAGCAACATTTCAACATCACACAGGTAGTAGCATTACTGTCATATAAAATATAACTTTTTAACATTAAATAATCACATTACACAGTTGCAATATCACAACACAGACACATTCTAAAATCGAAACACCCCCCAAAAATCACAGCATCGTACAGTCACACGGTAGCATCACACAATCACAACAGTGCACAATGGCAATGTGTCTCATCACATGACTGCAGCAATCACACAATAAATTATACAATCACAGCATAACCACACAAACACAACACAATCAGACATTTAATCACCAGTTACCACAGCACACAATCAAAACCAGAGCATTCTAGCATTGCACATAATATGATACCACTGCATTACTGGATCATGCAATCACAATAACATTCAAACATCACACAATCAAATCATCATACAATTTTTATTCAAATCAGAGCACCAGCATCAGACAAACATATTATATAAAATCAAAACGTGTAGAATCACATGGCAGGCACCACCCAGTATCAGCATTTCAATATCACACAGTCAAAATGTTACATAGTTGCAACATCTTACAAAGCAACTGCCACATATCATATCTCCCCACAATTATTCTGTATAATCACAGCATCACAACATTACAAAAATCACTACAGAGGAGTAATATAATGGACCCAGTGCCATTAACATGGCTTTTCTATAGTGTATACAGAAGCACTGCTTTGAGCAACCATTAATCTATTCTTTTTTTTTTTTGTATTTCCAAACGACGAGGCAATGCAGAAGAAAGGAAAGATCAAAGTAGTGTATAGCTCCTCTCTCACTTCCTCTGCCTTATCCTCCCCCACCCTGTCTTCATATGTGATTGTAATTAAAGATAGAGGCATCGCATGGCAGTCCTCGAAAAAATAATTAAGTAAAGTGACAGAGGGTGCTTGTGGCTTAAAAAGACAAAAGTTAGAGAAAAAGTTAAGGGTACTGAGGTCACATGGAGAAAGGAAGAATGAAGATGAACCGGGAGAGGACCTGCAGGTCGCTAATTGAGAGCAACTGCCCACTTTTTCAGCAGCTGTGCTTCCAGGAGTTATTCACAATCATGTTCTCCATGGGGATTAAAAAAAAAAAAAAAAATCAACAGAGAGCTTTTGAACCAAATCAACCAGCTCTGAGAATGAATATTAACATTACAAACTTGAAATAAAGAATATATGAAAATCATTGTCAAGGAGATTTGATTACGTCATTTAAAATGTTTCATGGAAGACTGACGTCATCACTAAGCTCTTTTCCGGCAATTTCTGTTTCCATAGTAACAGTGAGCTCTCTGATTGGTGGATCTTCATGATTCATGAGTAGTGTGGTACTTCACCAGTAATTAGGCTGTTAAACCTGATTTTTCTTTTCTTTCTTTCTTGTCTTTTTTTAAACTGAAATCTCATTGTCTGTCCTAAAGAGCTTATACATTCTTGTTAAAAAAACTATTTCTCTACTGAGAAAATGAATAAAACCTTAATGCTGCACTTTATTAAGGGAGGGTAAAAAGACAAAGAAAGAATGATCAACAAATGTGGACAAATGACATCTGACTCTGTCCATTCCTCTTAATGGAGACCTTAAAATGAGTTATCAAAGATTCTACAACTTATCACAAGAATACACTTCAAAACAGATATTTTCATCACCTCTCTTAAAAGTCTAATGCGCTTTTGTCATTCATCAAATGCAAAATGCACAGTCTGGTTAATCAACAAAGACTCTTCTGAAATGCACTATATGAACACTAGAATACAAGCTCTCACAATTTATCAACATGAGCTCCTCCTTTCAGGAAGAAAAGTCAATTGAAAGTTAATTTCAGTACACTTGATTAATGTTTTTGGAACATGGCCTCATGTTCCATTGTCTCATCAGAAAGCCTCAGACCATTGCTCTGCATAGGAAAATTTTGTTCTCATAAGCCAGCTGTATTGACAAAAAGCTGTTTTCAAGAATGTTCCTGGTTCTGTGTTAAATCTGCAATCAGGCACAGATCATCTGTTTATTCCCTAGAATGTTTCATAAACATCAGAGTTGCATTAATCCTACATTGCTTTATGGCTTTTTAAAAGCTTATGGCATTTAACTGGCACAACGTTATGTAAGAAGTTTATGATTAGAATTTTAAAAAACAAACTATGATTGCTGGTGAATGCTAGTTCTAAATGCAACAGCGAATATACTGAAGTTTCTGAATGCTAAAAAAAGAAACAGCACAGTGAATGCAAAGAGTATTTTAGAATATAAATAGTGCCATTATATGCAAATGAGAAACAAAGCATTTGCAGTATTACTGCTCAAAAAAATGTGCACTTTAAAAGCACAAGTCTAACATACTCTTTGATGTTTTTGCATGCAGTTTACATGATACACATGAATGGTGGTCTTTGAAAACCAATAAGGTAATGCCACTTCCATTCTTCTCATCCAGGCATCTTTTGCATTGCTATTGTCTTTCAAATATAAGATTTCTAGAAAATTAACCCTTAAATAGGTGCTACAGAAAAATAAACTACTTGTACTTTGTACATTTAAAATTATCCTAATATATGAGGTTCTTTTTGCTTGTCTCTTTCTGAGGCTCTGTTAATTTCTGCTTTCCATAATGAGCACTATACACACTAGGGAATTCACAATGTCACTAATAAGGTGTTGCAGACTTTTGCTACCATGCTGACCTCCTTTTGAGCATTTTACCTTTTTTTTAAATCCAAAATCTCCTTGTTTTTAAGCAAACATTTTAGACATGCTCTACATCAGGGAAGCCCAATCCTGTTCCTGGAAATCTACTGTCCTGTAAAGTTCAGCTCCAACCCTAATCAAACACACTTAAACCAGCTGATTTAAAGGCTACGTCTGAAAGCTGAAAAATGCTGCCTCCATGGGCAGCATAAAGAGGGAGGAAGCCAACAAGGCATGTCTAAATTTAACGATCGAGTCACATCCTGTAGACTGAGATACCTTCATCTGATGAATTTTAAAAGCAGCATAGATGCATCCTTTGCCGCCTGATGATATCCCATCCTGTGTGTTCGATTTCATGACATTTGAGCTTAAAAAAAAAAAAATGGCACCTATGTATATGTACATTTTTAACCAGCTTTTTCCACATCTGATGTTGTAGTAATTGGCACAAAATCACACCTGATATTGTAGTAATTCATTATTTACTTAGTTATCACACAAAGCACTCTCAATTTTGTTGTAGATCATTAAAATATTATGCAGCCTAGATCTTCAGGAGTCAGGAATCTCTGCAGGAAAGTAGATTTCCAGGAACATGTTTGGGGACTAAGGCCCAATCACACATAAACAGGTATTCTGTAGCCCTGTCTTTAAGTGATTAATATGGTTGATATAGTGATTAATATACAGTAAATTGTCAGGACTAACAACTTTATTCTGAGGGAAGCCCTGTTGTATGAACGAAACCGTACTGGGCTACTAGTCCATTGCAGTGTTGGGGAAAGTTACTTTTGAAAGTAATGCATTACAATATAGTTACTCCCTAAAAAAAGTAACTAATTCTGTTACTTAGTTACTTTTTATGGAAAGTAATGCGTTACTTTTTAAATCTGGGCAGGTCTTGCTTGTTTGTTCTTAATATAAAAAGTTCTATTTTTGGCAAATGTAAAAGCCTTTTCACACCAAAAGCCTCAGGCTTTGAGAAAAATAAATTCACGTCTGTACAGTAGACCGCAGAAGAAAAAATGTCAACTCTTCAGCAATAAAAACAGGAAAAGAAATGTTAGATTATCTTGAGTAATTATTGCTTATTAGTGTGATTGAATTGCATCATCGAAGGTCATTTAACGTATTTAATTATTGCAGGTTTGCGTCATATTCTGAGTTGAATTTCACTGTTTTTATTCATTTTGAGGAATACTGAATCAGTTTTTTGTGAGTGAGATGAATTAATGCATGTTCACATAACTAACATCTTACCCCCGATTTCTCTCAACATGGGGAAAGGAGAGCTTTTATTCAATAAATGGGGGGAAAAGTAACTGGCGTTACTTATTTGAAAAAAGTAACTCAGATATTTTCTTGTCAATTAAAAAGTAATGCGTTACTTTACTAGTTACTTGGAAAAAGTAATAATATTATGTAACTTGCGTTACTTGTAATGCGTTACCCCCAACACTGGTCCTCTGTCATGTCACACAGTGCAAGAGAGCCGCTCCGCACTGCACATATGCGTCTTGCGGGATTTCATGTGTAGGGCTTACAGGGACACAGATATGCACTGTGTTTCATCTGAAGTTTTAGATCCAATCGCTGTCTTCCACCCGAGCTGCTCCAGACAGTTTTGTGGTGTGTTTGTGACTCAAATGCTTTGCTCTTTACTGGTGTATAAAAGCTGCCGTTCGTTAATTAGAATTTGACAGATGAAACTGCGCCTCAGTTGAACTTTTGTTGTGTCAAATGCTATAAGACTTTGCAGTTTTGAACATCGCCATCTTTGATTTTACTTCAACCACTGTCACTATGATTACAGGTAATAGTCACAAACAGAATGCAGGATTAAGTTCAGTTGTGCCTGTTTAAACAGATAGTATTCAAGCCTCTACATTTCAAAACTGTCAATCCCAAACTGACAGTGTGAATGTAGCCTTGATCTAGATGAGGGGTGCCCAAACTCGGTCCTAGAGGGCTGATGTCCTGCAGAGTTTAGCTCCAACTAGCCTCAACACACCTGCTGGGAAATTTCAAGTATGCCTAGTAAGAGCTTGATTAGCTGCTTCAGGTACGCTAATAGGGGTTGGAGCTAAACTCTGCAGGACATCGGCCTTCCAGGACCGTGTTTGGGCACCCCTGATCTAGATCATTTAACAACTAGACTCATGCTGACTGGATTGGACACCCATTCACTATCATTCCTTCAGATTCCCAGCTCCATGTTGGTGCTGCTTCTCTTCAGTTCACCCCACTTATTTTCTATAGGGTTCAGGTCAGGGAACTGGGACGGCCATGGCAGAAGCTTCATTTTGTGTTGATTTTGATGTTTGTTTTGGATCATTGTATTGATGCAAAATCCAAGGTTTAGATCTGATAGAATCCATGATGCCATGTATCTGAACAAGACGTCCAGAAAAATAGGCCCACAACATTAAAGATCTAGCAGTATATTTAACAATGGGCATGGGATACTTTTTATCCCTGTTTGTACTGTATCAAACCAATCTAGTGGGTTTGCTGCCAAAAAGCTCTTTTTCTAGTTTTATCTGACCATAGAAGCCAGTCCTGTTTGAAGTTCCAGCTGTGTCTGACAACTGAATAAGCTGGAGTTTGTGGATGAGCAAGGAGGATTTTTTTTTAAACCCTCCCAAGCAAAATGGTGATGTACTGTAGGGGCTTTTTTTAGGCTTTCTGACCCCAAAACTCAACCATCATCTTTTCAGGCAGATTTTACATCTTTAGTTGACTGGAACTTCTTTATTATTGCCCTGATGGTAGAAATGGGGATTTCCAATGCTTTAGCTCTTTTTTTCACAGCCACTTTCTCTTTTGTGAAGCTCAACAATCTTGTTCTACACATCAAAACTATATTCTTTGGTTTTACTCCATGTGATGGATGATTAAGTGAATTTGGTGTTCCTCATATTTATAATCCTGTGGAACAAGAAGTCTTGGCTGAACAATTTCATGCTTCTAGTCACCCTGGTGTGTAAATATGAATTGGAATATACTTCAGAGATATTTTACTTATAAGGATTTCCAGGGGTGCCAATAATTTTGGCCAATATGAATTGGAGGAAAACATTCAATTCATAATGTGAGTTTCCCCCATGTTCAATTGTTTTACCTCGTTTTTTGAACGAAAGATCAAAAAGATAAATGATGCTGATTTATTTTCACACATTTTGCTCATATTTACCAAGGGTGCCAATATTAGAGGGCATTGTATGACCTTGGCCTTGCTGATGCTATGATCTACAAGTCAAGCTACAGGAACCTCAGCCTCTTTTAATAAAGCAGTTGGATCTCAACACCCACCACCAGCTGTGCCTAGCTGACTCGCTGCCCATTCTAGTTAATTAACTGTTAATGAGTTTAAGGTTAAAGACTTGCTGATCTCCCAGGCCAAGCAGAAGTCACCACGCCAATCTCAAGCCGAACTTAGCTTGAGGTTCCTTTCCGCAACAAGACTGCTCACTTGTTGTTCCTTATGACAGAAATAGGTCCCGTTAGACTTCATCCACAGTTCACTGATCGCCCTACTGCGCACAAAACTAAATTAGTTTTGAAAATTACAATCTCAAATCAGACTACAATACTGCATCCAGTAGTTTGTAAAGGTTTAAAAGGCACTAGGGTAATATTATGAGTGCTGGACAAAACTGTAAAAGTTTGTTGATTTAATTCTTTTAAAGCATTTGGTTTGAGGTAAACTAGATATTCATAAAAATAACAGCATATTCTACTTTATTTCCTTGTGATAATAATAATAATCAATTACTGTTGGACAATGAAACTACACACACATTGCTAGACTGTAGAACTTCTTGACTACAAAAACAGCAGTTGTCTATTCACTCGTTTTCTCTCTCTCTCTCACTTTTTCTTTTTCTCCAGCTGATTGGGTAAAGCTTGTTATCTGCAGCTGTCACTGCGAATCTCCCTCAGTGACTTGGCAGCGTGAGTATTAACCGTCTGAATCTATCTCATCTCATAGATTCTTCACACAGAGAGGTGTGCAGTACACAGCGTCTCTTAGCCAGATTAACTCCCTGTCATCAATCCTGTCCTGTCAGACTAGACCAGGTGAGGTCTGACTCTGATCTGATAATTCAGAGCATATGATGAGGCGTGACGAATAGTACTACAGTTTCAAACTGAGAATTGATCTCACATTGTGTACTTTTACTCTTATGTCACAGAACTGTTTGCTGAATCCAGTTGTAAGATTAAACGGAAATATAGGCACACTGGGGCTAGTTGTCACACTTTATACTACAGCAAATATTTGTCAGGGTATTATTTTTTTCAAGAATATATCCTAAAGACCCTGTAACTATTTCTCTGTGTGACAACTAGCCCCGGTCTCCCATATGAAGTACAAAATGTTACCTTTCCCACCAGGTATTTCATATGCGGCAGAACTGGGTCCAAAGCAATTCACAGTCGAGGAGCATTTCACAGTTCTTCCTATCCTGGGTTGCACCACCCCACAGAACATCTCTGATCTAATAAATCACTGTGTCATGGAGACTGATAGGGCAGTTGAGCGGGACGAAACAGAAACTTGTTTGAGAGGGTATATCTGCAAAGAAAAAGAGAGAAAATTCCTGTTTTATATTTCAGTGCAAGATTGTCTATGGTGATAAGCCACTAAGGCTTTGACTTCATAAACAATTTTACATACTGGTAATCAAAAGATCAGCTGCTATAGCACTTCTTTGTGACAAATATCTATTACAAGCATCATAATAGAGGGTTCTCAAGCCCAGATAGGGCATGCACACACTTGAGTGTTTTTGGTTTGAGGAGTCACAAGTTGTACAGACGTCCAATGATGCACAAGTGCAAAGTTTCTGTAATTAGTAAAGAGAATATGTATATAATCCATAATGAAGTCACTGCATTCTCTCTCTCTCTCTCTCTCTCTCTCTCTCTCTCTCTCTCTCTCTCTCTCTCTCTACACACACACACACACACACACACAGGCTTGTTTTTGTGAATTGCGGGGACTTTCCATAGACTTCTATAGATTTTATACTGACGATATTGTCTATCCCCTAACCCAACCCTAACCCTAAACCTAGCCCTCACAGAAAACATGTTTGCATCATTACACTTTCAGATAAACATCATTTACTATTTTTAATCATTTTTTAACATTGTGGGGACCGCAGGCCAGTACAGTACATACAGTACTGTATGTGTATTATACACAGTTTGTATATATAATATGTTGCTTTATAGTTTTCTGTTATGTGTTACACATAACAGATACAGTATGCATTACTGTTCATTAGTTTGGGGGGGTTATTTTTTTTTAGTATATTTTTATTTATTTATTTATTTTGAAAGAACGTCAGTTTGATCAAAAAATAGAGTAAAATAATAGTAATAATATAATTTAAAAATATTATTAATTAAATATTATATGTTGTAAAATGTAATTTATTCCTGGAAAGGCATACTTTTCAGCCATTATTTCAGAAATTATTTTAATATACAGATTTGGTGCACACTGAACATTTCTTGTTGTTGCCACAGTTGAAATTGGTTGTGGTGTTGAATTATTTTATTTAATTTTGTTTAATTTCATTTTATTTTTTCATTCTGTGCAAACAGAAATGCATTTTTTTTATATTTGAAAATATCTATCTATCTTTGTATTTTTTAAAAACATCAGTTTGATAAAAAAAATTAGTACCAATTATTGAAATCTAATCTAATAATATAATGTAATATAATGTAATATAATATAATTAATATAATATAATATAATTTGAAATTACTTATTTTCAGCAAGAAATTATTCATATATATGGATTTGGTGCACACTAAACATTTCTTGTTATTGCCACAGTTGGAATTGGTTGTGGTGTTTAATTATTTAATTTAATTTTATTTTTATTTTTTATTTTTTTTATTTTTTATTTTTTTTTTTTTTGTGGAAACAGAAATGCATTTTTTTCAGGAATGATTAGTAGAAAATTCAGATGAGCAATATATATATATATATATATATATATATATAAATAATTTAATAGTCTTACTTCACTTTTAATTAATTTAATGCATCATTTTTGAATAAAGGTATACTTTTTTTTAAAAGTTTTTTCTTTTTTTTTTTAAAAAAATCATGTGTGTTGTATGTGTTGTCCTGGTATTCCCTATGTTATGGGACCAATGTCCTCACAAGGATAGTAATGCCAGTAAATTTTAACCTTGTAAGGACATTTTTTATCCGAATGAGGAAGCAAGCTTATAAATCATACAGAATTATCTTTTTTAAAAATCTAAAAAATGCTTAAAGTTTTATGTGAGGGGTAGATTTAGGGTCAGGGGATAGAAAATACAGTCTGTACAGTATAAAAACCATTACGCCTATGAAATGTCCCCATAAAACATAGAAACCTGTGTGTGTGTGTGTGTGTGTGTGTGTGTGTGTGTGTGTATCTATTTCTATACCTATATCTATAATTTTGAGTTCTTACACACAGAATCCAGAGCACTAATAGGTTCTTGCTGCTGTGCAAAGCAAAATCAAATCTTTATCTTTCAACCATTCATCCTCCACATGCAAAAATAAACATATCAGACTTTTCTGAAAAAAATAAATAAATAAATAAAATTGGGGTGCAGAGACATGTTCTAATAGAAGCCATGCCGCTGATAGCAAGAGGAAACATCTCTTAATGAGAGGCATCGTCTCCCGCTGGGTCTTCAATTGACTGTGAGGGTCTTATTCTGCTCTCATACTTGGTGACAATATGTTAATTTTCTTGCGAATAGAAGTTCTCAGTGGAGTCGCTGTGCCGAGTCACCATGCCCTCAACTATTGCAATTTGCTGTTATCACATGAATTCATTCAAGGTCTAAGTGCTTATGGCCCAGATTGTTTGTTTAACCCCTGCAGTGCGTTTTTTTTTCGTAATTTTCTTCAAACTTCTTTGTCCAAAAACAGCTTTCTCAAACCAGAGTGGTTATATCACGCTGGTGTGCAAGATTGCTTTGTGCTTTAAAATCGTACTCCATGTGTGACGACACAGTCCACCTCTAATTAGTGTGCAATTTAGGCCACTTAAGCAGGAAACCTGTCGGTTAAATTCGAAGAGATTTGGATCGTGATTGCAGATGCCCAATGAATAGATGTATAGTCTCTAAATCAGGCTACATGCCTGGAAAATGGATCAATATGGCACAAAAGGCACTGCTGAAGCATGAGGTGTGCATGTGTATGGGGGTGGGGAACTGAAGAGAGAGTGGGGGAAGGCAGGCTTTTGATTGGTAGGGTCCACTAGAAACTAGAAGCAGTTGGCACTGGAGTTTCTGAAAATCCCAGATTATCCATACAGCAAAAATCCACGCAAGTCTCCATGAGAAGACTCATGTATGAGCTATCACAGCTGCTCATTGGAAGTAAGAACACTCAGGGAGTCTAACGGCATTGATTTCATATGGCGAAGGCAAGAAACATGCAACATGCTGTATATTTACCGTAGGGGGACTGAAACCCATCAATATGAGATGTTACTGGATGAATGGAGAAATGGGGGGAAAGCTAATGATTTTTTTCTGGAGAAGTTGCTCCCATATGATTTAGGAAATCATTTAAATAAATGTTCTCATGTTATAAAAATGCATCCATCACATATGAATGGTCTAAATACTTGGCCTAACATAAATCTACATTTAAATTTCTGCACTACCAAACAAACATGCAAAAATATTTACTGTTTTCCAACAGTCTGCCATTGGTCAAATATACAGACAGCCTCTCCTCAAATTCACAGCATTGCTGTGTTGTCACAGTGTTAACGCATTTCAGAGAATAAACGTATTAATGGATTATCCTTTAAATTTGTCTCTGCATATAAAGCTGGGAAAAAGAAAAATGATACAAATCAGAAGGGCTTAGTGCAATTATCAAATGCGATGTAATTAAAATAAGTATATGTTAAGAGAAGCTAAATGCTGCATTGAGTTCATTTACACGTGTGCATGTCATGATCCAATGCTTGTAATGACAAATGTTGCTTTAAGGGCTTCCTTTCCACCCAAATAAAAGATGAACAGTTGAATGTTTAAAAATGTAGAAAATTAAGATTAGTACTGCAATTAGTATTGTAACTTTATATTTTTTTTTTTTTACAGTAAATATATATATTTATATATTTTTAATTTTACAGTAAATATATATTTTTATAATAAATAATAATTTATTAAATGTATAAAATACAAACTATATGTATATGTATATATATATATATATATATATATATATATATTATTGCTAAGTTCTTCAACAGTAAGCACAGTAAACCTTGAGCTCTAAAAAAAAATGTGTGTTTAATAAATGTTCGTCTTTTGATTATTGCTGTTGCCTCTATAATTTTGTGTGAATTTTAACTTCCAGCCCATTTTAAGCCATCAATATAATAATTTTTAAATATAAAAATTCATTGATGCTCCAGAAGGAAACACAAGGCATTAGGAGCTGTCACACCCCTGTGGACTGTTTTGTGTGTCTTTCCCTGTGTATGCCCTTATTTGGCCTTTCCTGCTCCGTTTTCACTTATTTCGTCACTGCTTGATCGTTCGCACCTGTCTCCCCCTGACTGGTCTGTGTATTTAAGTTCGGTTGTTTCCACAGTTTGGTTGTCGGTTATTGTAATTGTCATACTCAGTCTGTTTAAGTCACTCCATGTCTGTTTATGTTACTCTGGTTTATTTCAAAGTCTGTTCGTGTCGTTTTTATTTTGGAATCCCTGCTGTTTCTGTCCGTTCCTGTTCGCTGTGTGGATTTACTAATAAATGTTAATTTGCTGGACCTCCTCGTCATACTCCTCATTCCCTGCACAACACGACATGACAGATGCTGGGGGGTAAAAACTTGAATTTGAAGATCAAGGTAAATTGTACTTAATTTCCAGGAAACATGCAAGTATACTTTAACAAAATAAGAAAAAATTGGACATCTTCATCCTGTTCAAAAGTTTTCACCCCCAGCTCTTAATGCATCATGTTTCCTTCTGGAGCATCAGTAAATGTTTAAACCTTTTTTTAATAGTTGTGTTTGAGTCCCTCAATTGTCCTTAGTGTAAAAAGATGGATCTCAAAATCATACAGTCACTGCCGGAAAAGGTTCAAATATGCAAAAGATGCTGGAAAACCAAAGAATCTGCAGGACCTGCAGGATTTTTCTGAAGAACAGTGCTCAGTTAAACCGTTCAGAACAAACAAGGGACTCATGAACAACCATCACAAAACAAAAAAACAAAACAGTAGATTGCAGGTAACCACACACAGTATTAAGTACCAAGAGTTTCCAAACTTTTGAAGGGGGTTATTTTAATAATTTCAGCTATTTTTTGGACTATATGTAAACATCTTTAATGTAAAATACCTTACTCAAGACAGTAATAAATATAAAATATAAATACAGTACTGTGTGTGTATATATATATATATATATATATATGTATAAGTATATCTGTTTTCCCTGAATTGTGCAGCACTCTATTTGACTTTCATTGTATGAACAAAAATGCACTGAGGATGACAGTGTTTATTTTTGGGTGAACTATCCCTTTTAATTAAGAATATATCATACCTCGAGACATTCCTTACCTTTGTGCAAGAAGTCCTAACAATTTACACATCAGCATGTTATAGAGGTATTATTGTTCTTTTACAGAAGCTGACGCTAATGTTTTTAGCATCCTTAGCCTAGGGCTTTCTCTGAGCTTTCACAATTTCCCCTCAGTTTATAGCTCCATTACTGCAGGCAATAACTGTGGCATTGCGGTGTTAATTCACTGGCAGTAAATTCAGCGATGGCAGTAAATGGTTCAGCGCCTCTGGACAGCACCAGGTATGTGTGCGGACACAAGCAGATTAGAATCCAGCTGAAATACTACTAGCGCATTCATACCACTCAGAGTCATAACAATGGATGTAATATAAGAGGTTGCTCAGGGTGTGATTTCAAGCTTGTTTCCCATAATTCCACACTGGTTATCATTTTACAGCTTGTTTGAACTTTGGATGCTACAACTAAACCCTGAGCTTATTATTTGGCATGACATTTAGGGAAGTACAGCATGGAG
Organism: Labeo catla; assembly: GCA_012976165.1. Taxonomy (NCBI): domain Eukaryota; kingdom Metazoa; phylum Chordata; class Actinopteri; order Cypriniformes; family Cyprinidae; genus Labeo; species Labeo catla. The sequence continues at coordinate 3,277,929 of VONZ01000015.1, read as the reverse complement.
TTATTGTGCCACAGAGACAAGAAATGGAGATTCATATCAGTATAAATTCAGAATAAGAGACTTCCGTAAAACATTTCCGGAACATTTTTCTCAACGCAAGCACACTATTGTACTTGACAATACAGCACATTTTTAAATCTTAGTCCTGTTGAACATACTTAAAAATCTTAATAAAGCAGAATTATAAGTTATATGTTGAAAATTATAAATACTACAATACATGTATTTATCAATTTCTAAAAAAAAGTACTTCACTAATGCACCCTTGCAGCAATGCATGCTTCTATTCAATTCTGAATTGCATTCTGACACATTTCAGAAACAATAACGGCAAAGATAAAGACGTTAGAGTTTCCTTCAACTCTCTTAGCCATCTTTATTCTATGTGTACATTCCATCATTATCTCCTTTCTGGTTTCATCATTTTCACCTCTAACTACTGCTGGTGTGTTCTTATTCCCATTTTCTTTATTGGCTTTCTGTTACTCTCTAGAGAGTGGGAGGAGAGTATTTGTCAGTGTCAGACATGCTTCACTGAGTTCTGGAGTGGACAGACCTTAAACTGAACTCAAACTTAGAAACCAGAACATATTCACACACACCTGACCCTCCCTCACACTCCTCACACACACATCAAAGGAGAGAAAATTAGCAGGAGGGAATCACAGTGAGTAGACAAGAAAGAAAATCCAATGTAGAATCGCCTGTACAAACATTCACTCACTCAGGGGTCAAATTTTTCTGTACATATGAGCGAAGATCACTCAATATATGAGGATTAGTTTTTTCATACTTCATCTTATTACTTTACCCCCCATCCCACCTCAGCCCGCCTTCCCTTAGCATTACCGCCTGAAATGAAATTATGATTCATTTAACGTACTTGTGTGAAGTAATTTAACTGTCACTAGGAGAAAACATTGACAAAGACAGGTTAATCTCTCACAATGCACGATTCTCTCCAGAGACCTCCCACAAAACTGCAAAGCTGCTGCTACTGTGATTAAATCAATATAGATTATATGTTCTTACTTGTATTTGATGTATATCTTTGGTAAAGTGTATTAACTTCCCTGATGTTTTGCTAACTTTTCTTATACATTTCTTCCAGAGGTTGCGCTAGACTTCAACATTGTCTGTCATTTTGACGAACAGGGTTGTAAAAATTCTGTCATAATCTATTATTACCCGTCATTTTAATGTTCATATTTTTAATTATATTAACATTTAATTGCTTTTATTTATGTTCACATTTTCGTTTTTAATCATGAACCTACAGGACGACAGCACAGTGTTTAAAAACAACAAAATATGCTAGGGCTGGGTAAAAACAACAACAAAAAACCAATATCGATTCTTAAATCACAATTGATTTCTTGGTCTATGCTGTTTTCAGTTGATGAATGAACAGTACATAGTGCGTCATACTTTTGATATGAAACAGTCTCAGATTTCAAATTCTGTCAATTTCCTTAGGAAATTCAAGCAATAAATACCGTTTTGGCGCTCTTTAATGTGGCGCGATAGATCGTTGTAGTTTCTGTGTACTCGCCTGTGCGTAATCAAACGCATAGGAAAACATTTGTGATAGTTTCAATTTTGTTCTGTATCCCGTGCTCTACTGCTACACTGGAGTGCACTCGGTGACACGGGTGGGAATTACAGCTACAATTTATCTACAATAAATACAGCTACAATACAGTAGATCACCCTCAGTGTAATCTGTCAAAATGACAGACGCCCTTCAGATTTTTCCGTCACTGATAAAAAATTTCAGTCAGTGATGGAGAATTTTCGGTTAACGCGACCTGTATTCAAAGCATTTTCATATATCCTGATTCTCCATCTTTGAAAAATATTACAGAATGAATGTATGTTTTTGCCTATTCAGTAAAATCAGTGGTGTCCAAAACAACACTGAATCCATTTGACTTCTATTGTATGGACAAAAACACACTGAGGATAACAATGTTTATTTTTGGGTGAACTGTCCCTTTAAGAATTTAATTATTAAAACATCATGCTTCGATTTAATGTACATTCTCCATCTTTGAAAAAATTACAGAATCAATACAAATCTAAGCTCTATTTGTAGCATTATTTACAGGGTTTGTACAGATAATGTAAAACTTCCAAGGACTTTTTAAGCACTAATTTTTTTTTTTTTGTAAGGACTTCAGTCAGAGATCTCACTTATAGAACGTCTTTCAAATTCTAAAAAAAGTGCAACTGTGCACTGCCCACAAGGCTATCGCTGCTGACAGATGTTTTCTACTGTTTATGAAAAAAAAAAACTTTTAAAAATCAGAAAAAAGATTGGCAAAATCTCTCCGAAATCTCTTTTAATTTGGTTTTTGCTAGTGAATTGCTTAAAATAAATGATCAAGGTCACGAGCTTGAATCACTCGGAGCAGTTCCTGTGTAAATGACTCAATTGATTTGGTTCATCTGTTCCTCTTTCAAGGCTTTCATCTGTTCATCTGTTTCCCCTTTCAGGGGTTTTCCAGACCTTAAATTTCAAAAAGTCAAATTCAAGTACTTCAAGCACTTTAAGCACCTTGTGCAAACCCTGTATTTAGTAAGCAGTAAATTCTATCATCAAACATTACAATAAAGACTTTTATATTGTTACAAAAAATTTGATTTTAAATAAATGCTGATCTTCTGAACTCTCCTCTTTTCCCCATCAAAATAACTTTTGCTCTTTTGAAAAACATTTACATTCTACAAAATATATTTTGTGTTCAACAGAAAGAAAACAAAAGCAATACAGGTTTGCAAAGACAAGAAAGGTGTCATTAATTGGTCAATCGTGGTATTCTCGTGAATGCACTGCAAAGACTGACACGGAGGAGAAGAAATTGTTGAATAAAGTCTCATAGCTTTATGAAATTACAGCTGAACCAATGAATATTTTAACAATGTTCTTACTACCTCTGGGCCTTAAACATGGTAGTTGCGTTGCTGTCTATGCAGAGTCAGAAAGCTCTCGGATTTCATCAAAAATATCTTAAATTGTGTTTTAAAGATGAACCAAGGTTTTACAGATCTGGAACAACATTTATAACATTTTGGGAGGGGTGAACTATCCCTTTAAGGCATTTATTTGTTCAAAAATACAGTAAAAACAGTGTGTATGTTTACATTTATCCTAGTGCATTTATGCCTTGGTCCATAGACTTCCAATTAGAGTAAACAAGATTTTTAACTTGTTTTTACAAACCGAAGGGATGAAATTACATCCTTTGGTAACCAGCAGCATGTCACAGATGCGATCAATAGAGGTGGACTTGTATCGAATCTGGACCATTCCTTTTGCATCCCCAATGCATACAGATTAATTTAATCAGACATTTTACTGACATCTTAAAACTACTGTTCAAAGCCTGATGTCACATATATCATGCCGTTTGACAACGCCAAATGGGGACGTGTGATGTGAGCTGGAAAGACATGGTGCATGTGTGATGACCCTGGTCCTATTCGCAACACCAGCCACACTGATAGAGCTATCGGGAATCATCACACTTCTCCAAGGGATGCTCATGTCATCTCGACATGACCAAATCTAAGGTGGCAGATTTGTCTCAGAGACATATGTGTCCCGGCAGTTCTTTGCTTATAATGTGTTACTTGAGGAGGATCTTTGACAGAATTTAAGTAGAATTATCACTATCCTTGAAACGGGTTCAAAATAGGGCCTGAAACACAAATTGCAGTAATGATCTTTCTTTTTAATCAAACATTTAGTGAAATCTTTATAAGTGCTATAATCGGGTCCCTGGTGCATCTACCAAGTCAGAAAACCCAGTGAACAACCCAGTACATTTTTTTGGTAAGCCCCACAGTGCTGTCATTCTGTTTTCGCAAGCGACAGCGGTGTACCAGTTCTAACAGCATGGCAAAAGTTCGAGCAAAGCATGCTAACTGTTCTGTCACTGACTGCACAGACAAGCACAGAACACTATTTAGAGTCCCAGCCTAAGAGTAGACAAGAGAGCAGTGGGATTACTGATTTATTTACTGTATATTACACAGATCTAATATAAACATGCAGTTTCTTTCCCAGCTGTTTACTTTCACAGACATAACCAACTGTTTTTGTAACTCATGTGTTTTTTTAACATAAACTTGTGTGTATTTGGCTATTTAAGCGCAATAAGACAGGAAAGAGAACTATATAATACACAATATTATCTAATATGGTTTAAAACGCATGATTTCAGCGCGATAGACATGATAATCAAAACCAAACAGATGTTTTTTAGCAAAGTATCTGAGCTACGAGCTGTAATGGCACAGCTCTATTCTGGAAATGGGGGCGGGGAGCAGCAGCTCATTTGCAATTTAAAGGGACATGCATTAAAACAGCTTATTTCTGCTTCAGAATAAGCATTTTCAAAACTATATAAAAAAAGATCTGTGGGGTATTTTGAGCTGAAACTTCACAGACATATTCTGGGAACACCTGAGACTTACATTACATCTCATAAAAAAGGACATAATAGATCTCAGGAGGTAAAACTAAATACTGCATGAGCAGTTTTAAAATTGGCTATGTTTTTGTCATTATTTGGGACATAAATAAGCATAATACATCTTTAAAAAATCTTTTTATTAGTAACAAGCACTTAAATCAAGCCTGTACTACTGTGAGCTGCCAAATTTGATTGATCATTCTATCTCGCAGGTTGAGCTGGACAAATTATAACACTCCAACACTAACAACTAAGGTAGAATTTTAGGTGATAGCAGACCAAAATCTATATATGATAACTGTGCATCCAATGATTTTTTTTAAAAAGTCATTGGAGACCAAAGCATAACATACTATTCATGGACTTTACTTATTCCTCACTTCCATTAACCAGTTACCATTCATTTTGAGGTTTAAAATAAGCTACACCGTCACTTTTAATTGAAATGGTAATTTATTATGTGGCATTTCGCCCATGTTTGTGTGCAATGTGAGAGTGAGCTTTAATTTGTCTGTAATCCTTAGATGAAACTGGGCCAGGTGTACAGGGAAAAGCAAAAGGAAAGCCTCAGCACTTTGAAAGTAATGTTCTCTATTGCATTACTGACAAGAATCAGGAGTCAGCCTCTGTAGTATTCTAGCACTACAATCTCAGAGTTTCCTCTATGTACTTTAGAAACTGTACAGGCACCCAAATACAGAAGCTCAAATTAAATAAACCATGCAGGCTTCATACGATACTACGCTCAAGACTCTATGATTTTTCCATTCTTATACTGCATTAGATGGGGCCACAAATGAGAACACAAGCATCGTTCATCCAATAGTGAAAAATTGCTGAAAATGTATTCACACTCATGCCATCCAAGATCTAGATGAGCTTGTTTCTTCATCAGAACAGATTTGGAGAAATTACACTTCCTCTGCAGTGAATGGGTGCCGTCGGAATGAGAATCTGATAAAAATATCACAATAATCCACATGACTCCAGTCCATCAATTAATGTCTTGTGAAAAGCGGCATGCTTGTTTTTAACTTTTAACCGTCCCTTCTGGCCAAAATATCCATAATTCATAATCCAATGTTTTCTTAATTGAAAAAAACCTCATATCAAAATCCACTGTCACATTCATTTAGAACCATTTTGAACTGTTTTGGCCTGCAAACGGTGCTTGGTCTGTTTATCACTCTCTTTTACACTTGAGAAAGCAATGTTATGGATAGAGGACTTGTCTTTTAGACAGAAGCAATTAAAAATTTGAAGTTAAAACTGTCTTAATGATGGATTTGTTTCTTAGAAACACACAGCTTTTCACTTCACAAGACGTTAATTGATGGACCGGAGTCGTGTGGATTACTGTGATATTTTTATCAGCTGTTTAGACTCTCATTATGACGGCACCCATTCACTACAGAGAATCCATTTGTGAGCAAGTGATATGTTCCTGAATCAAACTCACCTACTTCTTAGATGGCCTGAGGATGAGTACATTTTCTGCAAATTTTCATTTTGAGGTGAACTACTGCTTTAAAAAAAAGTAACTGCATATCTTTCCTCAACAAACTATCATTCAGGTCATACAGTAAAATACCACACTCATGCATTTATACCTCATAAACCTTTGCTGGTTTGCAAAGATTATAATTGTTACTTTGGCAAAACATCAATGCCTTTTAGCAGGCGGTTTCCTCTATCCAAAATGTCAGTCTGTGACAGTTATCTTTTATTATTCAATACGACATATCTCACAAGTGAGCCAGGTTAAGGAATCAATTTGTTTAAGGGTTCAGGATGGAATTTGATTTTCAATCTCAAGGGTGCACCACCTTATTCTCTAACAGGGCTCTCTTCCTATTACCCAGAATGCATCAGCATATCATTACAGTCCCTGTCAGGAGAGAGGAGGATCTGAGTCGTTCCGTAACCACGGCGACTGTGGTTGTAAATCTCACCTCAGCTAGATTCAATCATCATGCATGCAAAAAAAGGGGCGGAAATACACAAAGACAATTTTGGAAATGCCAAAGTGCTGTTTCTTAAAATACGGGCCTTACATGTTACGTTCAATCTAATACAAGTTAGATATTACAGATGCCATATGATGGAAAGCTACACTTGCTCAGGTATCATTGTGTTAAAGGAACATGTATCAGCTCGGCACTCAAGGGGATTTTTGTTACCTGAGGGTGGATGCTTCAGGATGACTTGTGTCAGCATCTGCCCCTTACGCCCTACATGGATTCACACACCATTAGGCAGCGTTCTTCGGTGTGACTGCCAGGTCCAGGGTCCTACGTGTGATCGAACAAGGTTGCAAAAGGTTATGAAACACCCCAAAGCTCTGCTTATTCTCAAAACAGCACTGTGATCTCAGCGTCTGACTAACAAGATGTTATAATTCATTTAAAAATAAATCCAAGTCAACAATAGGATCAGCATGTAACGGCTCACTCAAAGTCTCTGATCTCTTTGAATTTCTGTTAGGCCTGAGACTCTGAATCAAATTTTGAAATAAAATTAGCTTTGGTGTTAGAGTCACATGGAAATGTTGACAGGAACAACAAAGCAGCACTAATCTTTGTAGCTGGTTTCATCTGACATAAATGAAATATTTGACTCTGAAGCACGTTATTGCACATCTACACTATTTTCCATATACAGTGTGTAGCCTTCATTTGATTCACTTACAGTACTTTAGAGCAGGAAGCATATTTGTTTTGTTTTGAAAGATGAAGTCCTCTGCATATTCACACCATCCAGGTTTTTAGTGCCTGAATAAATTAATTTAAATCCTCCTACTTGTGTGTTCTAAAACATCAAACACTGCAAAATGAACTCTCTGGACAATTTCATATTTCTTTCTCTCTTTCACTCACAGACAAAGAGGGGGGATATTTTAGCTCTAGCACAGCAAAACAAAGAGCAAAGGATGCACATATATGTGGTTCTGGCAAGGTTAATCACTATCTTTCACCATCAGTACACAAAAAGCCTATACATTGAAATGTACAGTCAATATTTTTACATACATCACAGTAAAAACAGTAATATTGTGAACTAGATGAGTAAAGTTTGAAGTTGGCTTGAGAAAGCTTAGCCTCCCTACTGGAAAAAAAAAAAAAAGTGTTTCTAGCACAATTTCTAGCATGTTTTATCGTGATTAGCATTGTTACCATGTTGCTAAAATTTTTCTAGCATGTTTCAAGCATGATTAATATGTTGCTAATATAACATGATTAGCATGTTGCTCGCATGTTTCTAGCATGATAAGCATGTTTCCGACATGATTTTTTGCTAGTATCCAGCTAAAAACCAGCTTAAACCAGCTGATTCAGGAAAAATGGCTAAACCAGCTGATTAAAAAATGTAGCTAAAACCAGTTGATTCAGCAAATTAAAAAAAAAAAACTAAAACCAACTAAATCCAGCTCACTGGTTTTAGCTGGTCATAGCTGATCAGCAGGCTGGTTTTAGAGGGGTTTTGGCCACTCTTAAACCAGCTAAACCAGCCTGAACAGCTTAGCCAGGCTGGGAGACCAGCTAAAACCAGCTACTTCCATCTTAAACCAGCTAAGACCAGTCAACCAGCTTAGGCTGGTGTTAGATATTTTTTCAGCAGGGCATTTATCCAAAACAGCTAAAACCAGCCTAGGCCGGTTGTCTAGTCTTAGCTGTTTTAAACTTGACCTGCTAAGGCCAGCCTGACCAGCTAAAAAAGGCCAAAACCACTTTAAAACCAGCCTGGGAGACCAGACAAAGCATCAAACCAGCATAGGCTGGTTTTAGCTGTTTTTTTCAGTAGGGAGTTGTTAAGCTTTTCTATCAAAAGAGAGCTTAAATACACCATAGGTGTCAGAAGTTCAGCTTTTATGCAGAAGTTTTCACACCCTCAGTGAAAGTCTATGGGATTTTTGGTGGTTTTAATAGTCTGGTTTATGAAAAGTTGGATCAGTTAGAAAAGATATAGCACACCAGACCATTCTGAAGGTCTCACCAGAGTTTGATGATTGTAGCTGTAAAGCTCTAGGAGGAGAAAAGTGTTAAATTTAGGTTCAGAAGAAGAAGCAGCAGCTTAAAGAGATCATTAATAGATCAGCAAGTTGGTTTTCTGTTGGCTTTTTATTTGATGAATAATGATGAATTTTTTTTTGTTTTTTTTTTTGGGGTAACAATTTTGGTAACTTTTGAAAATGTATTATATATTTCTTAAATCCAATAAGTATTAATTCCTCAAACTTTTTAACAGTAGTGTAAATTCTAAAACTCTAATTCTAATGCCTACACTTCCAATAATAAACATACTCGGTCAACCATAAGATTGCTGATTTCAGGTAATTATGAGGCTGCTGCATGCTAATGGTTTTTGGATCTCCTACCCTCTTTATGTCCATTTCCTAAACTGCATCCATCAAATCTCCTTTTGGCATGAAACATGTCTGGAGTACCGTGGGGTGGCCTTGAGACCTTTTAATTCGCACCTAGTGGGAATTCTTAATTAACATTGTTCCACCATTAATATCCTGAGGATCAATAAATGACAAGCATGGCATTAATGTAGCATTATCCCATTTATAAAGATTAACACCACCTCAGTGCATTGTTCATTAACACTCACCTTCATGTGTTCCATATGCACTTGAGAAAATCACACGGATATGCAAAAAATCAAATACACACGGTTACATCATGCTGTCAATATCCATTTGCACATAAACGGCAGTGCACAATGTCAATGCAGGAACATGCACAAGGTAAATAGGCACACACTGTGCACAACAGACATATAAAAATAACATACGACAAGCACAACCTTGACGCGCAGAGACGTGCTGCATGGAAAGTCACACATATGCACACACACAGTACCCAGAAATGGAAGCTTTGACATCCTGACACACACATTCCCGCAAGGATGCTGACAGCAAATGCAGTCAGTGTCTTTCTCCTGATACGAACCGAGCTGACTCATTCAGTCAGTCACCCATTGGAGGTCTTGTCAACCCTGTCTCAGACAGGGCTCAAGTGAATGCCACTCTTTACTGAGGCTGAGGTAAAGAAGGTGATGCAGAGGTGAAAAACACCTGCCTCTGATAAATCCATCCTTTTCTGGAGGAAAAGGAACAAGATCATTTATGGAATAACCTCATGAATTACACATCTTGGTTTTAGAAAATTTTGCACTGCCCACACACACATTTGCAAGACATTTATAATACAAATGATTTTTATTTCAAATAAATAATGTTCTTTTCATTTTTCTATTCATCAAAGAATCCTGAAATAAAGTTTCAAGATTCCACAAAAATATTATGCAACAAAAAACTGTTCAACTTTAATAATTGAACAGCAAATCAGCATATTAGAATGATTTCTAAAAACTGGAGTAATGGCTCCTGGAAATTCAGCTTCACAGGAATATTTTTTTTAAAATAGAAAATATTTATTTTAAATTGTAATAATGTTTCTTTTATTTCTAATATTTCTGTTGTACAGTGTTTTAATCAAATAAATACAGTTTTGCATTAGACTTAAAACAAAATATTAAAATATTATTTATGTATCATTTCCAAAGTCTGTACAATGGTGATAAAAAAGGCACTTAAATTGAAATTTTAAGCCTTGAAAGCTATTTGTGATCATGCAAAAACAAAAACGCATGAATTTAACATGCTCCCACATGTGCACAGATGTGATAACATGGGTTCACGTGTAATATTAATACTTTTTTTTCTTTCCATAAGGGTGACCGTGAACTGGTGGATGTATCATATTAATTCTGGCATTAGTGAAAAATTATTCAAAAGGTCTGCCACAAGATAAGCAGATATCTGATTTTTCATAACGCCCATGCAATTCAATAAACCCCAGGTTGGTTCCAGGGGACCATAAGTTACTTTGAATCTTCTAAATGACTAGCGAAACCGTATGGCTTCATGTAATCTTATCCGGGGTGAAGTCAGTGCATCTCGCAGCAGAGAGGCAGGGAAGATGAGTCGAGACGCTAAAGAAGAGATTAATCTTACCAACACACACATATGCACACTCACTCGTCTTCAAGCATATTTCACAGCTTGCTGTGAGGGTGGGGGTCTCTGCTTTGATGAGATTTTCTTGAAGGAATGTCATCTCATCAGGAGAAGTTCAAAAAGAGGCTCCGTCAACAGCAGAATAAAGAATAAAAAAGGAAAAATCAGCTTAGGTTAACCTCATTTGATGAATCTGTAATTTCTCTAAAATTTAATTAAAACTAAAAAAAGTGGCTTGTAGATAGCTAAAAGGAGTCTTATGCTGGGGTACAATTAGACATGCTAGGCCAGGAAGTGTTTAAGATGGAATGTAAGTATTTGCTGCCCTCTGCTGTTCAACTTTATCATGAAAGACACGTTCAATACAGTTCAAAAACAACAACCGCACTCCGTTTTGCAAGCGGAATCCATTAGAATAACAGCATAATGTCATGTAAACAAAGTAAATAATGCCAAACTGAATAAAGATACTAATAAATATGTTCAATAATAATAATAATAATAACACTAAATAAATATACAAAATGAAATAATAGAAGAATAAATCCAACGGTTAATAAACTTGTTCAGAGCTTCTACTTTGCCTACATTTATGTAGCAAATATAGATATATGGATAATACTGTCATTAATAAAAACCATAGATCCAGTTCTAGGCTTATTTTTACAAGATAGATACATATACAGTGCGACTTATCTACTAGAATGGGGAAAGATGGTCAATGTTAAGTTGAAACAGCATAAAATCAGGTATAAAATCTAAGCGGGGAAACTTACTACTGTTAACGCGCATGGGCTTTCGAGAATAAACAAACAGATGATGCCTGGCAAATAATTTATTTTTCTTCCCACATACGGTATTTTAATGCACAATCTTCTCCCTAATTATGTCTTTAAGTTTAAACAATTAATCCCTTGTTATGAAAGTAATAATTTATTAGATTCAGTGGCCTAAGTTCCGTTTGAAAACCAACCTTAAACATTAAGTTGTTAGTAATACTTCGAGGAGATGGTCTTATGGGCAGGGCTGGTCCATTAAAAAGGCCACACTTTTAATGATAAATGATTATCTGACGAGGGACATTACCGTATAGTGACTTAAACATCTTATCTAATAATCTTATCTCATCTCATCTCACCCTATCTGTCCTAAATAGTATTGAAAATTACTACCATTACATAGAATTTAGGATGGATAGTATGCACATTGGGATGACGGCTGTGTTCTTTTCAATGAAATGTCGGTTCGCAATTCGGTCTGAATCATTTGGACAGCTGTCTGACACGCTCAATAGTTTTAAGAGGTTTTTAACACAGAATTGAGATACTTTAAAACACAGCAAATATAAATAGTGATGGATGAAGTGAAACAAATTCGTTGAAACAAATCCTAAAAATGTACCCTTTCGTTTGCCGGTGATGAAGACGGTCTTTAATCAGTTCAATACCTTAGGTTACTCGTGAAGCTTGTGAGCGACTTGGACTGAAAGTAAGGCCATTTTCTGATCACAATAACCAACACATGGCGTTACCATGTTTTAGACATATATCTTTACTAGTAACTTACGTGAATAGTACGGTATGATTACTGCTGTAGTAGTACTACTTTTCTGAAAGGTAATTCTGTGCTGTGTCATGTGACCCAGGAGAAAAACAACATCTAAATCTACTCAAATGAGCTTTTTTTGGTGTCATTTTGAATATGAACTAAAATGTGCTTTACATAATATCTCTGTAATAAAAATGCATTTAGTTATCACTTGTAGTACAGAGATAGTATGTTAAAAACAGATTATTCATGGTGTCCCAAAGTAGCACATTTGAGCACACTAAATGTTCTTAATATTATCTTAAGAAGTACTAAAGAATAACTTTTAGTATATTAAGTACAAAATTAGTGTGTGAAAATAGAGCACTTTAAGTACATTATTGTAGCGTCTGGACCAATCAGACATACATTAATTGTTACAAATAGTCTTTAAACACAACAGGCCAGCTACATGCTGGAGCTCTGGAGACAAATCCCCCCCAAAGCAACGAACACCCCAAAAGGGCTTAGTTGCCACGGTGACTATCTGATAAGAGGTTTTATTGCTTCAAGGAATGCACATCTGCCCATGCTACATTTGCCATAGGAAAGACACAATGCCTATAGAAATGGACTCTTTCCTATTCATTCACAGACAAACCTTTCTTGGACCTTCCTATCACACATAGCCCAGGTTATTGTGTACAGTATTACTGCATTGTATTTTAATTTTGTCTGTTGTATTCGTATTTGTCTTTCTACTGTTTTATGCATGCGTTATGATAGATGACTAGTTGTATAAAGCACCTATGTCATGTTTGGTCTCTTTTAATTCATATGTTGATGATCTAAAAGATGGTGTAAATTAGATGTTGATACCTATGCAACATATTAGTGTTTTAAGAAACCTTAGTAGTTTTTGCATCAACACCCAGTCGAATTACATATGCAAAATACCATGCTCACAGACAAAGAGTCGTAAACTTTCCCTCCTAAGGTGAAAGTTTCCATTGGTTCGCGGACCTCCTGGAGGCGCAGCCTCCAGAGAGCTTAAAGGCAAACGGTTGACCGCCTCCCTAGTTCTTCCTCCTTCTTCACTCTCTTCACTTTCTCCTTCGTCTGCAACATCTTCTGATTGCTGCCCGTGTGGAGGAACCCACGGGGAGCCTGAGCCGGCACAGGGCGTGCCCGGCGGGCCCGACAGGCCCAACATACAGGGCTGTGGCTCTCGACCACAAAGAGCCAGACAGTTCTACTCAACCCTGGAATTCGTCTTCATGACTCGCCTCAGCCAGTCAGCGGTTCTTGGAGAACCTAAGAAGATGAGCTAGAACTCTTCAGGACTTCCCTAAGCACGCGCCAGGCCTTGAGGCCTTGTCTTTCCATTCCCCAAAGAACACAGGACTTCAGCTGAGTCCCTCTCAGCTCTTGGTTCTTCTTCACTTTCACATGGGAAGAAACTCCCAGTCACCAACGAGTCAGAACATCTTTGGAATTCATCACTCTTCAGACCCAGAAGAACGCGATCACGATTCCAAAACCACCACTGCTCCAACCATCAAGACCTTCACCAGAGACTGCATTTGGACACTTGTTCAACGACCAAGGCAATGCAAGTATCGTACACTTAACTAAACAAACAGAGGTTTAGTATAAGCTGTAGACAGCACTGATGGTTTCACAGCAGGTGGTTAACTGACTCTTTTCATAGCTTCATTTCCTTGTTTCTCTCTCTAACTGCTTCTCACTGACCATTCCCCCATGTATGAGTGACTTCATGTTTGTTTGTTTAGATTAGTTATGTGTTAGTCCTTCGTTAATAAACTATTGTGCACAAATTACATGAGTTTTGATTCTGATTCTGCCTTGCAAATTAATGTCCCTTTACGATTCTGATTCAAGCTACTTGCTTTAATGCAATGGTACTTTAAGAAAGTTAAGAAAATTAAGAAAATATCACTTCTTATAGTTGATATAAAGATTATACTGAATGTTCGCTGAGCGAACAGATTAGTTGATGGAAAATTGATTCTGCTACAGTTACTACTGGCAGCTGATATAAGTAATTGTAATTAATCATAATTAATTGTAATTATTTATATACATTTCCCTTTGAGCTAAATTCGCAACATTATGGAAGTGCATTATGGAATGTTTTTTTTTTTCGCCTGGAGAATGATACTTTGTAGAGAATAGTTGCATTAATGCTATGCTATTGTATTTCATTGGCTCTATATCAAACAGTACAAGCTACACTTATGATTATATTAATTATGGAATGTGAGATATGCATACATAGAATGCATAATGAATTTTAAACCTTGAAAGCAACAGAAGTTGCCTCTACCCCCTCCTGTGCCTCTGTAATTGCCATGACTTTTTGTCATGAATATGTTAATTTTTAGCTTGTGTTTATGAAACATTCAACATCTAACAAATACTTTTCACTGTAGCAATCAGCCCTCCCATTGCAATATGAAGAAATGTGTTGCGTATTGCTTGCATAAACAATTCTCGTTCAGCACTGAAAGTTGCAGACACATTGTACATCAGAATTCTGACAGCGCTGGCAACAGTATGCCTGCACAGTGTTTAAATTAGTTTGTGAGGCAATGCATTCCCCAGTGTCGCATTTCAACCAGTATTTGTTTAACTTGAAGGAAAATATGCTATTTCACATTTGATTTACCCTGCTGCAAGGTGAGTTCTTTCCATTATTTGGAGCCTATTAAGGATAGATTGTATGTTGTTATGATTTTTTTATTGGACTCTGTTTCTGAAGGAAAATGGCTCATGTTAGCATTAAGTTAATAATAATAACTACTTCCCTCATGTTTTGATTTCCGTCCCTGGCTTTTCATTTCAGCATCCATTACAGTGATTCACAGCCCAGCCAGAAAAGTAGATCAAGACAGAGATGTACAACAGCATAAATCTTTATGGCCTCAAATGCTACCTGACACTACAAGCTCACCATAAGAGATCTACTACTGTGTAAAATGGCTTAAGAAAATTGGATTTCAAATGAAGGTCTACAACTGTTTAAAACTCTTTCAAACTTTTAGTCTCTGGCAAGTTAAGGCCATGCTAGACTTGCTGAAGATTATGCCATCAAACATTTTTAAGGCTGATTCACATGCACACAAAAAAAGTTTTTGCATTGCACTGTGCTGCTTTTTAATAGTTTTTTTTTATGTAAACTTGCATGAGTCAAACATCCTTAAAAGTTTTTTTTTATAAAAAGCCAAATTGCAACTGATGAGGTACACAAGAACCAGTGTTACTGACTCAACATTACTGTGCTGCAGACTGACATGGAAGAAAAGAAATTGTTGATTAAAGTTGTTATTTTTGTTTGCCTTGTGCACAAAAAATATTCAGCTTCATAACATTACAGTTGAACCACTGATGTCACATGGAGTATTTTAACAATGTCCTTACTATCTTTCTAGACCTTGAGCATGTCAGTTGCGTTGCTGTCTATGCAGGGACAGAAAGCTGTCGCATTTCATCAAAAATATCTTGTCTTCCGAAGATGAAGTTCAAATTCTTAGGAATTTGTAATGACATGAGGGTGAGTACATAATTACAGAACTTTCATTTTTGGGTGATCTGTCACTTTAAGAAATACAGTTTAAGTCAAAAGTTTACAAACACCTTGCAGAATGTGAAATGTTAATTATTTTACTAAAATAAGAGGGATCATACAAAATGCATGTGCATGTTTTTTTTTTTAGCACTTACCTGAATATTTCACATAAAATTGGTTTACATATTGTCCACATTAGAAAATAATAGTTGAATTTATAAAAATGACCCCGTTCAAAAGCTTGATTCTTAATACTGTGTTGTTACCTGAATGATCCCTGTTTCAGTGTTGTTCATGAGTCCCTTGTTTGTCCTGAACAGTTCAACTGCCCACTGTTCTTCAGAACAATCCTTCAGGTCCCACAAATTTTTGGGTTTTACAGCATTTTTGTGTATTTGAACCCTTTCCAACAATGACTGTATAATTTTGAGATCCGTCTTTTCACACTGAGGACAACTGAGGAAACACAATGCATTAAGAGTTGGGGGGTGAAAACTTTTGAAATTTGAAGATCAGGGTAAATTTAACTTATTTTGTCTTCTGGGAAACATGTAACTATCTTTTTTAACTTCTGAAGGGCAGTACTAAGTGAAAAAAAGATGATATTGATGATATGATATGTATGTAAACTTTTGAACGTTGTCATTTTTTATCAGTTCAACTATTATTTTCTTTTGTGGTCTATATGTAAACATCTTTTATGTGAAATATCAGGTCAGTACTAAATAAAAAAATAACATACATTTTGTATGATCGCTCTTATTTTGTAAAATAATTAACATTTTGAAGATTCTGCAAGGTGTATGCAAACTTCTGACTTCTGACAACTGTATATGCTTGACCTTACTGTGCTTACATCTAGCCGATGCTTGCTCATTTTCTTTTATTGCAGGTTATCAACACTAATTGCTGTTACACTCCCCGTGAAGTGACCTAGAGTTAAGCACTTTGCTCAAGGCTCAAATAGTGACAGGGCGTCACAGCAAAGCTGCATTCCATGGATCACCTCAACCCAGGATCAAACCTGTGACCTTTGCGCTACCAACCCACTACTGTAGGCTGCATCCACCAAAACATATATTTTTAATATGCATATTAATCTACATCTGTGGCCCAAAGGTCTTAACTCCCTTCTCTCTGCTAGGGTGGATCTTCAAACAACCATCTGGTGCTCACGCTACAAGGGGGAAAGATTATTCTCGATATGGGCAATTAGAGAAGTTGTTAGCTATGCAGTCCTGCTAGTGGAGATCACACACAAAACAGGAAACACTCCTGTGGTGAATGCTCAAAAAGGCAGGTGCAAACCGCAACATCACATATTCACCTCTGTATGTTATGATGTTTATCCGAACATCTGTGCAGTCTGAGGTTGTGTCTTCAGGGAAGACACTGAGATGGAAAAAGCGTGGACCCTTTTTTTGGAGGTCTGATCTAGGCAATTAAAACTGCACAAACTCTTTCCTTTCTAGCCGACTGGAGTCGCTCCAGCATTTGTTGTTCAAAATGTTGTACGAAATATGTAGCGGCATAATCAAAAGGATATCTCATCTCTGGATGTACAAACATTGCTATTTCTCCGTTGATGTTTTAGCAGCTATATTGTGGCTCTGGGGCCCCATAGCGAGTTATCCTCAGAGAAAACCAACCTCCCCTGAGGAAGGAGAAATGAAACCGTTGTGGTAATCTCTTTATTGTAGTTAAGGGAGGAAGTGGCGTAGACACGTCTGTGGGCTGCTGTGTGAGCAGTCAAAGAGAATGTTGATAGAGAAATCCTGTTATTCATAAACTAGCACAAACATGCACTGCAGTTACTGTTTGTTTTCAATGCAGAGGTTTACTTGTTTACCGAAAGTTGGAATAAGGAGATATTTTCAACTAAGGTCTCAAAACAGTGGGATAAATTGTTTCAATTTGTAATGCAGTACAATAAATGTATGCAAGAGAAGAAGGTCAAGGAGGTTTATTCTCCTTCTTCGAAACTTCACAATGACAAAAGTTTAACAGTAGCGCAACAGGAGGCATTTTTTGAAGCAAAAATAGCCTTTGAGAAAAAAGTACCTTCACCCATTTTGAAGCCAGCTTAACTCTTCACAGCTCGACAAGTCAAAGACGATTTTGCCTCTTGGCAGCAGAAAAGGTCTCCTGCAAAACAGAGACCTGCACAAAGCATATCTGATGGGCCGAGACAGATATACGTTCCTTTCTTCTAAGTGAAGATTCACAGCAAATAGGATTAAAGCTAATGGTGTTTGACACACCTGGCCTTGCTCGTCTAGGACCGTGCAGCTTTAACATGTTGACATTTCCAAAGGTTGTTTTGTCAGGCTGCTCCGTGAAGCCGAAGCAGGAGAGAGTGACATATCGGAGGCCGTGGGTATCCACGGTAACGGAGCCACGAGCGATGTGCGTTTTATAAGGCCATCTAGAAAACATTAGCTCCACCAGAGTGGACTGCAAATCAAATGACCTCGAAGCTCAGATGCTGGCTAATGTGAGGACGGCTGCAGGTGAGTGGAGATGAAATGTTCTTGTGGAGCTCAGTGGACTAGATGGACTGAGGGAAAGAAACCCCAAACGGTTTACTTTATCTAATAGCTCACAGGCAGTGATTGTCATGGCTCAGTCACCCTTTATTCACACTATATAGATATATAAAATGGCACCTTGAAAAGGTTGCAGGTTCAGCCCCAAGCCATGATTGTTTATGAACTATTAATGTTGTGTCTTTGATTGAGGTTGATCCAAAAGCAACTCTCCCAGTAATTCATTTTAACTGTAAGGTTTTTTAGTTGACAGTTGTATAAAATGACAGATGAAATGTTTCTGTACTGTTGCTGTTCCTTCATAACTGTGTACAGTAGCAGATTATTGTGTACACTGGTAGTCGGCATGTTTCATAACTTTTAATTTGCATGAAGTTGATTTTGGCTAAAGTTTATTTAGCTTTGCGCAATATAAAATAATGCAAATTATGAACTCTAAAAGGATAAATGTGACTCTGGACCACAAAACTAGTCATAAGGATCAGTTTTTAGAAATTAGGATTTATACATCATCTGAAAGCTGAATGAATAAGCTTTCCACTGATGTATGGTTTGAGATAGGACAATATTTGGTTGAGATACAACTATTTAAAATCTGGAATTTGATGGTGCAAAAAAAATAAAATGAATAAAAAAATATTGAGAAAATTGCCTGTAAAGTTGTCCAAATGAAGTTCTTAGTAATGCATATTACTAATCAGTAATTAAGTTTTGATATATTTACGGTAGGAAATTTACTAAATATCTTCATGGAATATGATTAATATCCTTAATATTACTTACTTAATATCCTAATGATTTTTGGCATATAAGAAAAATCGACAATTTTGACCTATGCAATGTATTGTTGGCTATTGCTCCAAATATGCCCATGCTACTTATAACTGGTTTTGTGACTGTTTAAGAAATTTCAGTTACTGCAAAACAAGACGGTAGCTATATTTTGAACATGCTAAATTAATTCATTTGGAAAAATCATAAAAATCTTCAGTCACGTTTATTTTAAAATCTTGTCTGGGACTGAGAGCATGTTAGTACCCCAGTCATCCGATGAAAAACAATATATATATATATATATATATATATGTATGTATGTATGTATGCTGCAGAGAAACAAAATTTTATGAAAAAAATTCAGAAAGACATCAGTACACTATTAGAGAAAGTTTACACTTTTGAGTAATTCTGAGAACACAAGTTGAAAAAATCAAATTTGCTCTAAATGTTTATGTTCAAAATTATTCAACCCAAAAGTCAAATTTTGCGCAGAATCGTTTATTCTTTAAAACCACCAATAAACGCTCCCTGCAAGTACTTAGAAGCTTCTGTCACCTCTCTACTACAGTCTTGGCCCATTCATTACCTAAAAAAGCTTCCAGATCACTGATAATATCTATTTTTTAAGTAGATTTGGATTTTTACTTTGGGATGGCTGTCTTGCAGGAATATCCAGTGGTCATCAGCTTCAGTCTTTGCACCAAAGGCACAACCTAATACTTCTAAGAATCCATGATGTCCTTCATACGGCCATGATTTCCACTTCCTGCTTCAGTAAAACAACCCCATGACAGGACTGATCCACCTTGGGGTGTTCTTCTGCTTATAAGCTTTGCCTTTTTTTTGCACCAGACATACCGCTGATCCATGGGTCCAAAAAGTTCCACTTTGGTCAAGTCACTTCATAAAACATTCTTCCAGAGCTCCACAGGTCTGTCCAAATAAATTTTAGTGTGTTCAAGTCGGTCTTTTATGTTCTTCTTGGTCAAGAGTGGCATTCGGCAAGATGCCTCAGCATGAAGGCCACACTTGAAATGTTTTTCCACCCTTCATAGGGTTATCTTGAAATTCTTTTGCTGTTCATTGCAGGTTTTTCCTCAGTTGTTCTGATCAAACATTTTGTGCTTTTTCTTCAATACCCTCCAAAGGTTTTCTGGTACAACACATTTCAAGCTGCCAGCTGTGTCTCTAGGAACTTTTGATGTCTTGGAAATCTTCATATAGCCTCAGACTTTCAAAAATAATAAAATTATTTCTTCCCCATAGCTCCTCCGTAGCTTTTGTGAGAGCTCTGTTGACTTTACTGTTTTTGCTACACAACTTCAGCACATGCATAGGCTAACTGTTTATGTATATGTAACAGCTCAATCTAATTCAGATTTTTTTATTTAAAAAAGGCTTAGAGTTTCTAAAGGCTTAATTATGTTTTAAGACAACTGTGTTCCCCACCATACAAATAAGTGACTTAAAAACAGCCATGTTGAATAGGGGTTAAATAATTAGCCTTGTTATGCACAGCCGTGTTACATAGCTGTGTTAATAAAAATCCTATAACTCAAAAATATTACATTACATTTAATATGCCAGTATACTGTTATAGTTACAATTTTTATAAAATCGTGGATCTTCAGTATTTCTACTGCAATCTCTGAGGGGTTGAATAATTTTGATTGCAACTATATATATATATAGAACATGTTCAGAGAAACAGACAGTAAGAAAAAAACATTTTTTGACCTTTATTATGTGCAAATGTGTATATTACCAGTCTATCGTCTTCATTAATAATCCAGTGTGAAGGCAGAGTGGGAATCAGCCACCAAGATAGAAGCATAATTAAATCTACATATGGTTCAACTCGCCACATTTCGCTTGGCATTCAAATTAAACATTGTAAATATGGAATAATAGCTGGCCTGTGTACAAAATACTTTTTTCCCCCTGAGATAACAAAAAGAGGTGGGAAGGAGAGGGGGAGCACATTAGCAACTCAAATGAGATCATAAACTCTCTTCGCGAGGTAATTGTGAAATCACAAGCTGTGGTAAAATATTGTTGCCAGATGAGTTTTTTTTTTGAAAAAAAAACTCTGGTCTGCACCCTGAACAGCTTGATCTGAGACTGAAGTGCAATTTGAGGAAATGAATTAGTTATGCTACATTTTCTCGTAAGAGCTGCACAGGAAGGAAGCTGAGCAGAGATACAGTATGAGTCCTGGAAGTCAGTGAGCAAGTGTAATGTGCGTTAATATATCAGACAAAAAAGTCGTAAGACACAGCTAAAAAAATCGCAACATGTTAGCTAAATTTGCAGAAGTGTTTAAGTGGCAATAAAATGGAAGTAGCGACAAATCTTTTTTTCCATATTGTGAAGTACATTAGAGTGTAACAGATTAGAGAAATCAGAAAAAAATGCATTATGTGGAACTTTGTTCAATGCATTGATTGTTGATTGGATTTTGAGATCTGGGTGTTGCACTCAGATAAAGCCAAACATGCAAAAATTTTGAGGTCAAAATTGTCTTGTCATTATGCTGTAT
Source organism: Labeo catla (assembly GCA_012976165.1). NCBI lineage: Eukaryota > Metazoa > Chordata > Actinopteri > Cypriniformes > Cyprinidae > Labeo > Labeo catla. The sequence continues at coordinate 3,256,448 of VONZ01000015.1, read as the reverse complement.
GTAAATCTGTGTCATCTGTGTCATCATCATAGATGTTATCATAGATTTGTATCAATTTATTTTCTTTCAATTAGCCACAGGTATTGTATAGACCTCATTGATCTAAGCTTATGGATCTCAGTTTTTGGAGTGCTAAAGAAAATAAGATGATACAAATCTATGATTTGGTAATAATATAGCACACCAAAAAGTTTCTAAGCATTTTTTTGTATGTTGGGAAAACCAAGTGTAAAAAGGTGGGAAAAAATCTCAAAAAAGAACAAAAAATGTTTGGAAAGTTGTTAAACCCCATGTGAACAAAATCTCTGGGTCATTCTATAATTGTGGGTACATCTCATGCTGTGAAGTATATTTTTTACATATTTTCATCAATATAAAGCCCCTGATGCTTAATTTTTTAGTACACAATTATATTTTTCTCAATCACATTACTATATGTTGAAAAAGCCATATCTTTTGTTCAAAAATGATGTTCATATCACATACAACGCTGGTATTCAGCTGTCCGATTTTGTGAAGTTGCTCATTCTGCCTTCGGTTAGATTGTTATTAAGACATTTGGGTGTGCACTTCAAAAATAAGTGTTTATTGTGATATAACTTGTTTTATTTGTGTCCGAAAAACCATTGTCAACTAACTTACCCACTAAAAAAAAAAACCTTAAAAAGAAATGGTTTGTCCCATTCTCGCATATTTTGCACAGTATGATGATATTTCCTCTAGAAGCACGTGGATGAAACACTAAATGTTATGTTCTCTATCTTTCCCCTAATATTGGCTAAACTAGTAAACCTGTGTCAAGAGTAGATTATTTGACTGTCAACAGTGTTACACAAGTATTATTGCTGCAATTTTTAACAAGACAATTTAACTAAAACTTGTTTTGTTTATGAAAATATATTTCTGAACATGTCTAGGCTTCCATGTTGAGTATAGGCCCCAAAACACTAAAAATGTCAACTAAGTCACCTGTCGACTGTGTTACCTAGTACACAGTGGACAGTAGCAAACATAGATGGTATTTTATGCACATATTCCTACAGATCACCTTTGTTTATATAGCACTTATAGGTTGTTTTAAAGCAGCTATGTAAAGTCATGTTTGGGTTTTTGGGAAAAAAGGAAAACTTTTTTTTCTTCACATTGTCAAATTCTAAATGCACCCCTAATTATAGAATGACCCCTGTACGTTTCAGTCTGATATGATATCAACTAGCTGCTTTTCACTTTACAGCTCAAAGAAGAAATGGACCACTTCAGATCATATACTGGACCAGCCAAACAACTTGCATTGAGATAGAAATTCGAACAGAAAACTTAGCAAGAAACTACTTTTTGGTTCACCCCGATTGTAAACAAGGTGGGCTTTTTTGTCAGTCATTCATCCTGGAAGTGAAATAAGTTAATTTAAGCATGTTTTAGGAGTAAACTAGTAGGAGGCCTTCAAGCCACAAAACCTTTATGTGGCTATGCATAGATTATGAAAGCAGAGACCACAGAAAGTCTAACGCATTTACAAATTGCAGTCCACTCTCTGATAAGTGCCTCTTGGGTGCCTGAAATATTTCACCACCGCTCCACCATTAGCTTTGAATATTTGAGAGCTTCTCCCGAGACACTCCAATTAACAACAAACACAGATTTTATGGAAATGCAGGCAACAGATTTGTCTTTGTGGGACATGTTGCCCCCACGTGGATTTGAATCATAGACTTCAAAAGAGCGTTAATCCTTCATTAATGAGAGTGTGGGGTGTAACCTTCAGAGTTGACACTCACAGTGTCAGAAAATAAATTACAGGCGGATGCCTCTGCTTAGGAGATATTCTCATGAGACAACATTATCATGTTATTTACCAACATTTAGAGACATTAGCATGTGTGGAGTCCAACTGCTGTTCAAAGGAGGTGTCTTGAATACTACTTGACCTTACATATTATGCATTGTAGGTAGATGTGGGTTTACCAATCACCCAACATGTCATTAAACATGACATTTGTGATTATAACCAAGATGTACTACAAAAGTCATACATCATGCAATGTTATGCAATAGTCGATACTAAACATTTAAACCACCAGGTGGCAGTAGAAGTCTACATTTAATAACTGGCTTTTAACCATAATGCTCCATGACATGGAATATCACACCTAATTACATTTTACAGTGCTTTTCCTGCAAGAGAAGCATGAACTTTTCTGGCGTTATTAAAACTACATTCAATATCCTGTAATCACAATTGTCACCCTGGTCTGGTTTAGCGTCTCTGCAGAGGAAAATGTTATTGCTCAGAGGTTGCTCTTTCGTAGCTCGTGGAGTTCTTAGATGCTTCGCTTGAGTATCATTTTTATCATTTGAAAAGATAAAAGATCTGTAAAATGAATAAGAGCATAGCTCAGAAAGAATTTGATGAGAAATGTTGGAGGTCAAATTGAAATATCTGACTTTGGCATCTTAGCAAAATTTCAAGGAGATGTGAGATTATAGGAGTCTTTTGTATAGTGGAAATAAACTGACAAGTAGAAAACTCAATCTTATTGCTGTCAAGGGAAAGCAGTTGAAATATTAAATAGAGCTCATTAATGGTATTTCTTTTCTTTGGGCCTTCCAGTGCTTTATTAGTCTGACCTTTGAGCAATAGAAGTCATTTCTTAAACTCTTTCATTTGCTTCGGATTCTGGCACCAGTGAATGAATATTTTCAGATGAACAGGATCTCTCGGTAGCTGGTAGACGAAAGCAGGTACAGGAATATAGTGAAGTGGAATGTAATGCGATCACCGCTCTCTAAAGCAAGATGTGTCAGAGGACAAGAAGATAAATTAAGAGGAAATGAGCATGAAACCATGCCTGTTACTAACGTTCAGAGGGGCTTTGGAGTTTTATGGATTTTGAGTCAGACATCATGTTGCTTGTAATTTAGGAAATGGTAGGCCTATTTTTAGCAGCATGTGATGAGATGGTCCTCTCTTACCTCACGAAATCTGCGTCTGGCAGTCTGCAAATTATACAATGAGTTTTACAGGCGTTGACATGTTTAAAGGATTAGTTCACTTACAGAATAAAAATTCTGGATAATATGCTCACACCCATGTCATCCAAGCTGCTCATGTCTTTGTTCTTCAGTCGAAAGGAAATCAAGGCTTTTGAGGAAATCATTTTAGGATTTGTTTCCATAAAGCGGGAGCCAATGGGTTGAAGGTCCAAACTGCAGTTTCAGTGCAGCTTCAAAGAGTTCTACACATGGAATAAGGGTCTTATCTAGCGAAATGATTGGTCATTTTCTAAAAAAAAACAAACAAACAAACAAAAAAAACCCTTTATATACTTTTTAACCCCAAATGCTTGTCTGTGACTTCACGCGTTACACTATTACGTTGGAAAGCTCATGCACGGTTAGTTCTTCATCTGTGTGCTCTGGTTCAGAAATGTAGGGTTGGGCAACAAACTCCATCTCATTTTCTCCTTCAACTTAAAATTGGTCCGACATCATTGTTTTGCATGTTCTTTCATGTTCGCTTTGTAAACACTCGGTCAGTACTTCCACCTACTTTACGCATGTGTGATTACGTAATGTGTAAAGTCGAACTAGTGCAAGACGAGCATTTGTGGTTAAAAAGTATATAAATTTGTATTTTTCTTAGGAAATAACTGATTGTTTCGCTAGATAAATCCCTTATTCCTCACCTGAGATCATGTAGAGCCCTTTGAAGCTGCATTTAAACTGCATTTTGGAAGTTCAAACTCGCGGGCACCATAGAAGTCCATTATATGGAGAACATTCCTGAAATGTTTTCAAAGAAACTATTTCTTTACGACTGAAGAAAGAAAGACATGAACACCTTGGATGACAAGGTGGTGAGTAAATTACCTGTAAATTTTTGTTCTAGAAGTGAACGTCTCCTTTAAGTAACAGTGAATACATTTATAATGTCTTCCATATGAAATAAATGCTGTTCTTCTGAACTTTCTATCAAAGAAGCCTTAAAAAAATTAAGCAAAGCATCACAACAATTCACTGTTTATAATAAAAAATGATTTTGAGCACCTATGTATATATGTGTGTGTGTGTGTGTGTATAAATATATATAGTACTTGTCATGTTTTGTCCAACACTGCTACTGACAAAAATGCTCGAGTAGCACACTGTTGCTATGGTTACCTCCTCAGACGAACACTTCTGTTTGCAAGCATCTATTTAGTGACAAGTGACACACTTGTCGTCTAACTATAGTGGTTACTGAATCATAGTTTGATAGCGCTGTTGAAACCTATGTACTTATATGTAAAACAATGTGCATTTGGGACCTAAACCCTTTGTTCTGAATTTCCCTTTGGTGGTTCAAGTCTTGATTTGGGCACTCCCAGCTCTCTGATAGCTCACACCCTAACTGACATATTGGGGTTTTGAGTATGGCTGTAGCAATAGCAGAATGGACACAAGTCATAACATTCAAAGTATGTAATGTTAAAGGGGTCCTATTGTGCTCTTTCTCAAAGTCTTAATTTTGTTTTGGGGGTGTACTAGAACATGCTCTCATGCTTGGTGATTCGAAAAATGCATTATTTTTCACATAATTTACATTATTACAATACATTTCTCCTAGCCTGGCACTAAAGGCTCGATTATTTCCGGGTTTAATGAAGGCCCGCCTTCCGAAAAAAGGAAATGTGTTATGATTGGTTAGCTGTCCCACTGCGTTGCGATTGGCGAACAGCTTAGACGGTGTTTCAGTACTGCCACGCCCCTTGTCAAAGCAGTTAGTGCAAGCTAGAATAATAGTGAATCTCACGTTTTAAATATGGATATTTTTCTTACAAAAAAACGCATCGATTCGCTACAGGAGCCGTGTGAGGCACTTTTTATTATGGATGGATGCACTTTATTAGACTTTATTAGACTCCGATTGCATTTGTCACTTAATAAAATCAGAACAGATTCATTCAGAGTTTCATATTTTTCAAAGAAGCTAGTCATATACACCTAAGATGCATGGAGGGTGAGTAAATAATATGCTACAGTAATGCTGAGTCCTATCCTCAGCCTGCGAGATCGCCGATACATGATATTATCGTGCTAATTTATTTAATTATTTTACATACTTAGTTTCATTGCCCGAAACCAGCTCCAGCATAAGGTTAAAATCAGCCTAACATTATCAAAAAACATCAAGTCTATGCATTTTAAAAAGCACTCGTGTTATAAGTGAAGCTATCCACACTGTATTATGAATACATAATACATAATCTCTTACCACACACTGCACGCGTCTGCGGCGTTACGGCTTAGACGTGGCAACCGGAATAGAGTAGATCGCGGCTTCGGCATGTGTTTCATCCGCCTGTACACTGTAAAAAACTATTTGTTGAGTCAACTTAAAATAATTTGTAACCTGGCTGCCTTAAAATTTTAAGTTCAGTCAACTCAAAAAAACGTTTATTCAACTTGAAATGTTAAATTATACTGAGTGACAACTTAGATATTTGAGTTGAATCAACTTAAAATTTTAAGGCAGCTGGGTTACTTACCCATCTGTTAAGTTTAGCAAACACAAATATCTAAGTTGTTACTTAGTACAACTTAACATTTCAAGTTGACTAAACTTATTTTAGTTGACTGAAATTAAAATTTTAAGGCAGCAGGGTAACAAATTATTTTAAGCTGACTCAACAAATTGTGTTTTTTTTTTTTACAGTGTACTGCACACGTTTGCGGCACATTACAGCTCTGAAGTGGCTCGTTGAAGCGACTCTCTGCGCTGCATCACTAAAGTCAGGCTAATCCCTCCTACCCCACCCCCCAACAATTTGAATTTCTGTAGGTGGGATTTAATTTAATGATATTCTAATGGACCGCATTGGGACGTCATTGCATGCAGAAAACAAATGCTGTAGTCCAAAGGAGCTGTTTGTTGTAGTTCTTGAAAAGAGATTTTTTAAAAATGAAATATCTCCTTTTGGAGTGGACTTTGAGATTTGTAACTTTGTAGATCTTTTTTATGCCCAAAGATACACACCACACACTGACTAACATTCAAAAAGTGAAAAAGCATAATAGCACCCCTTTAAACATTCAGGGCAGTTTAGGCATAACGCTAAGAATTGAAAATGTCTTTGTTACAGACCTTTCTGCTTTTGTGCTGACTAAAAAAGTTGGTGACATTTCCAATGTATTTCTTTATAAAATGTGTCAGGCTGTTTAAACATCTTTTAAACTCTGTTTACAGTAGTAATCAGCCTGAGGGCTTTGCAGACGTGAATAAATAGTGAAGGTATGCGCACTTGAGCTCTTGTTTTCTAACAGCTCTGTCTGTTTCTCTTCTCTATAGGTTTTTGTCAAATCACTAATCACAGGATGCAATTAGGAAGGAGACGTTTTATGTTAATCAGAGCCTGAGACTGTGTGTATGAGTGTATCTGCGCTCGTGTGTAATCAAATGTGTGCCCGTGTGCAAGCGTGCATGAGTATGTGTTGACATCATGATCGGAGACTGCCATTGCTACCCAGCAAAGGTTAACAAGTTTAAGCACAGCTTAAGTTGAGCTCATTAGACGAGGAGGAGTTGAGTTGAAAAGAAATCTGCATTAAAGCCATTTAAAAGCTTAATCTAATTAAAAATACACTTTTCAAGTATGCGTATATACTATATATATTAGAAATTAGAATCTAATTTTGTATAACATAAGTGTTTGTTTTAGTGCCATGACTTTTCTAATGACTTTATTTTATTTTATTTTTTTTTATTAGATTTTTAAATATTTTTTGCAGTGCAGTAATGATAATTCATGGTAAAATATGTCATGAGAATAATGCAAAAGCTTTGAATAATCCAAAAATATGCTTGATTTCTTGTATTTTCTTTTTATTTTGCAGTACAATGTAATTCAGGCATTTTTTTTGTAAGACTCGCCTGTTAATGTTTCCATCAATGTCTATGTCTTCACACGGTGTTCTTTTAATTGCCCCTTTAGAGTGTCGTTCCCAAGATAAAAGGGATTTTTACCTGCTTTTTGATCTTCCAATCCACTCTAGCAGGTTCTCTGGGACCTCAGGGAGAGACAGGCAGGATGAGAGGGAAGGGAGGTCGCGTATCAGCACACTAAGCGGAGATCTGAATACATATGAAATGAGTCTTTGGGATTGGATCAAAACCTCTGAGTTCAATCACTTGCTAAGAGTGTCTGTAAATATTCACAGTTTAATCTCAGAATATTGTGTCACATGTGTCACTTTAATTCTTTTGACTCTTACTAAATACGAAATACCCTTCCTCTTCAGGGAAGCAAGAACACGTAGAGCCCTGAGGATGTATGTCGGTGGAATACTCATTTACGTGGGAGTTTAACAGTTAAGTGTTGCATTTCTATGTTCTACACACATGCTGGAAATTATTCATTTTGTGTATATAAAATGAGTAGTTGTCATTCATTTTTTGTTATTATTTATATTGATAAATCACTTCTGTGTTTTTAGAATGGTCAGTCTTCCTATTCAGACCTTCATGATGATGATTTTGCAATAATTTATGTATTTGTGTATTTATTTATTTGTTTGTTTGCCTATTTTGTTCATTTTCAGAAGTACAGGGCAGAATAAATATGTTTCATTTCTTATGCTTGAATGACGATGGAACATTATTTTGCCCATATTTTGACATTTTCACAAAAGTTATTTGAAACATGAAAGTAGACACTTGCATTTAATGTTTTTTGTATAAAAATGACTTTTGTACATTTTAATTTGATGTAGACACCAAAATGGGACGTCTTGTATTTTACCCTCATGCTAATATTAATGAATTTCATGAATTTCAGTGATATTAAAGCCCAAATGAAACAGAAGTAGCGACAGATCTTCTCTTCCATATTCCAACATACACCCAAGTGCACTGTAAATATAAAACACATTATATAGTTGAAGTCAAAAGTTTACATACACCTTGCAAAATCTGTAAAATGTTAACAATTTTACCAAAATAAGTACTTTTCAGCATTTTTGTGTATTTGAACCCTTTTCAACAATGAGTGTGTGATTTTAAGATCCATCTTTTCACACTGAGGACAACTGAGGGACTCATATGCAACTATTATAGAAAGTTAAAATGCTCACTGATGCTCCAGAAGGAAAAACGATGCATTAAGAGACGGGGGTGAAAACTTTTGAATTTGAAGATTGGGGTAAATTTAACTTATTTTGTCTTCTAGGAAACATGTAAGTATCTTCTCCAGCTTCTGAAGGGCAGTACTAAATGAAAGAATTGTGATATTTAGGCAAAATAAGACAAAGTTACTCATTTTCATTCTGTTTTCACCCCCTGGCTGTTAATGCATTGTTTATTCTTCTGGAGCATCAGTGAGCGTTTGAACGACCTGTAATTGTTGCATATGAGTCCCTCAGTTGTCTTCAGTGTGAAAAGATGGATCTCAATATCATACAGTCATTGTTGGAAAGGGTTCAAACACACAAAAATGCTGAAAAATCATAGAATTTTTGAAGTGGCCCGTTACCATTTGTGACACATTTCCTCTGAATAAACTCTTCACTCTGATACTGTACCTGTCTTCACAGACAACCTGCCAGAGAAAGGTGACCGATCAGAGTAGGATAAACAGCCCACCCTCCCTACCTGCTGCTGCTGTAACGTCAGCCACCTGTGTGTCGTTAAACAACGCCTCAGACATGTCCTGTTTCCACCCGTTACGTTCGTCAGTAAATAATTCCTGACAGACATGGCGTCAGTGATTTGCTGAGGTAATTTGGTTCCCTTTCATCCAGGCATCTCAGCAGGCTGCACCTCCCTCTCCCCCACATTCATCAAACTGCCAGTACAGCTGATGTTCTTATTCTTCACAGATAGCTCTCACCACTGCCCCTCCTCTCTCTATTTCATACGTGTCTCCCATATACCCTTGGCTGGGCTCCACTGCTTATCCGTAGGAGGATGAATAGTTGAAAAGGACCATAAAAGTGGTCCATATGACTCATGCTCTAAAGTCCACAGAAGCCATATGCTAGCTTTGTGTGATGAGTAGACATTTTTTTTTTGTTTTATTTACAGTTGAAGTCAAACATTTAAATACACCTTGCAGAATCTGCAAAATGTTAATTATTTTACCAAAATAAGAGAGAGATTATACAAAATCCATGTTATTTTTTATGAAGTACTGACCTGAATACAGTATTTCACATAGAAGACATTTACATGTAGACCACAAGAGAAAATAATAGGCGAATTTATAAAAACGACCCTGTTCAAAAGTTTACATAAGCTTGATTCTTAATACAGTGTTGTCACCTGAATGATCCACAGCTTTGTTTTGTTTAGTGATAATTGTTCATGAGTCCCTTGTTTGTCCTGAACAGTTAAACTGCCTGCTGTTCTTCAGAAAAATCCTTAAGGTCCCACAGATTCTTCAGTTTTTCAGCATTTTTGTGTATTTGAACCCTTTCCAACAATGACTGTGTGATTTTGAGATCCATCTTTTTCTCACTGAGAACAACTGAGGGACTCATATGCAAGCTGCAACTATTACAGAAGGTTCAAACACTCACTGATGCTCCAGAAGAAAAAGTAATGCATTAAGAGGCAGGGGTGAAAACTTCTGAACAGAATGAAGTTGTATAAATTTTTCTTATTTTGCCTAAATATCTTATATTTTTTTTTAATTTAGTACTGCCCTTGAAATGCTACAGAAGTTACATTTTTCCCAGAAGAGACAAAGACAATTTACCCTTATCTTTCAAAAAGTTTTCACCCCCTAGCTCTTAATGCATCCTTTTTCCATCTGGAGCATCAGTGAGCGTTTAAACCTTCTGTAATAGTTGCATACGAGTCCCTCAGTTGTCCTCTGTGTGAAAAGATGGATCTCAAAATCATACGGTCATCACTGGAAAGGGTTTAAATACAAAAAAATGCTGAAAAACCAAAGAATTTGTGGGACCTGAAGGATTTTTCTGAAGCACAGCGGGCAGTTTAAGTGTTCGGGACAAACAGGGAACTCAAGAGTAACTATCACTAAACAAACAAACAAACAAAAAAAAAAGCACACACATTTGCAAATGTTGTAGCCTGTCAGAGTGCTGTTAAGATTTTTGGTGAAGAATATGCTGGTGAGTAAATAATGATAAAGTTAATTCTAGGTTGAGCTATCCCTTTAAAAATGTGTCTTGACACTCTGTTTGCCTCTCTTACAACTAACCATTCACTTCAGAATGATTTAATTTGTTTGTTTAGCCTCATTTGTAAACATGGAAGAATGTATTTAATGGACTGGAGCGAAATTTAAAATAGCTTTGATATATAGGCATTAAAATTCCATTGAGGAACATTTCCAACACAGCGGCAGAATATGAAACGAGGAAGATAATGGTTTTGTTCCAAACATCCCTCTGGGTTTATAACAAGGCCAGACAATAGCCGTGGGTTAGATTTAATAATGCTTGTCCCATTTCCTCTGTCTTAATCCAAACTAATTAAGCTTTTGGAAAGTTTCTGCCATTTGAGCTCACAGACTAATTCTCCATGAGTGGTCCACTTCACTCTAGAACTAATAGAGAGGAACATCCTTTGTTCGCCATGTATCTTTACATATCTCTTTATTCGATAATAGATCGTTTTTGTTAAGGGAGTGCGGTGTGCTTGCTCTGATCACTGAGGTTTTATGCATTATAACACATATTTTTTGTTATAACATATTTTTTGTATTGTATCAATGGGGGATAGCTAGAATAAAACACACAGAAGAAACTAGACATCTCATGTTTTAGGATGAGCTGTTCTGCTGTCTAGACAGGAAGATGCCCACTGTGTTTTTCATCACTATCAGTATGTTACATAATCAGAGAAGCATTATTTTTGGGACATTTGGTCTGCTGGTCACGTTCTTGAGTTTTAAATAAAACCAGCAGAGGGAACTGTGAACAGAATACTGCATTATAGTGCATATATATTTCTTATTTAATAAAAACTGTTGATTAGACTGGATCTCATGGCATTTTGTAAGCAAGCATAGATGTGACTGCATAGGCTTTGCCTTGATGAGATCCTTTTGTACATATGAATTCTGTCATTTACTCACCCCCATGTTGTTTTAACACTGCATTCATTTCTTTCAATGCTGTCTTTGACTGCTTTGACTTATTTTATGAACAAAGTCAGCCGAAATAAGATCTTCTTAAGTCTTTTATGCTCACCGAAGCTGCATTTATTTGATCAACAACATAAATATTGTGAAATATTATTGCAGTTTAAACTCTTTTCTGTTTTAATATATTTTAAAGTGTAATTTATTTTGATTACAAAGCTGAATTTTCAGCAGCCATAACTCCAGTCCTTAGTGTCACATGATCCTTTTATTCTTTTTATTGAATAAACATTTGTGCTGCTTAATATTTCTGTGGAATCTGTGAAACATTTTTTGTGGACTATTTAATGAGAAGAAAGAAGAAAAAAAATTGTATAATAGAAATTTTTGTAACATTATAAATATCTTTACTCTGACTCTTTATCAGTTTAATATGGAAGTCAAACTTGAAAAAAAGTCAAAATTGAGTGTTTATCTTACAATTTTGACTTTTTCTCACTATTGTGAGTTTATATCATGCAATTCTGAGAAAAAAGTCAGAATTTCAAGTTTTTATTTCACAATTCTGATTTTTTTCTCTTGCAATTGCAAGTTTACATGATGCAATTCGAAGAAAAAAGTCAGAATTGCTTGATATTTTGGCTGCAATTGTGAGTTATAAAGTCATAATTGCAAATCAGACTTTTTTTCTGACTTAAAAATTGCAAGATATAAGTTGCGAGTTCAACTGTGACTTTTTTTCTCAGAATTGCGAGTTTAAATTTTGACTTTATAGCATGCAATTGCGAGTTATTAGGTCAGAATTGTGAGATATAAACTCGCAATTCTGAGAACTTATCAGTTTTTTTCTTCCTCAAAATTGGACTTTATAACTCGCAATTGTGAATTTATATCTCAATTCTGAGAAAAAAATCAGAATTGCAAGATATAAACTCAATTTTGAGAAAAAAGTAAGAATTGCAAGACAAAATTGCAATTGTGTGAAAAAGTCAAACTTGTGAGTTTTTATCTTACAATTCTGACTTTATTTCTCGCAATTGTGAGTTTATATCACGCAATTCTGATAAATAAGCCAGAATTGTGAGTTTATAACTAGAAATTCTGACATCATAACTTGCAATTGCCAATTTATTTCTCACAATTCTTGCAATTTCGAGAAAAAAAAAATTGAGGGATACAAACTTAATTTTAAGAAAAAAAGTCAGAATTGCGAGATATAAACTCGCAATTGTGCGAAAATAAAGTCAGAATTGTGAGTTTTTATCTTACTATTCTGACTTTATTTCTCACAACTGTGAGTTTCTATCATGCATTTCTGAGACAAAAAAGTCAAAATTACAAGCTTTTGTTTCGCAATTCTGACTTTATTTCTTACAACTGAAAAAAAAGGGAGAATTGTGAGTTTATCACTAGAAATTCTGACTTTGTAACTTGCAATTGTGAATTTATATCTCACAATTCTGAGAAAAAAGTCCGAATTGCGAGTTTGTATCATTCAATTCTGAGAAAAAGTCACAATAACCTTTTTCATTTTTTTTTATTCAGTGGTGGAAACAGGCGTTCATATTTTTATTCTTCCCTGCTGAATGAAAGTATTAATTTCTTCGAAAAACTTTACTTTTCAACAGCACTTTTGGCCATAGTAGCTTTGTTTATCCAGTTTGACAATATCCTGTTTTCATTGCCCTTGATTTTGCCTTTTACAATGACAGCTGTTCATTAAAAACAAATTACTCCATTATGTGTGTAATATTAGATCTTTCCTCTCTTTAAATGTGCACATTGGTAGGCTTGAGCAGAGAAACCAGACATCCCCCTTAGGAAATAAAATATTTCATCTAAGAATCTCAAAACAGACAATCCCAAAAAAGACTTCAACTCAAGTGCCCTCATCATGGCTGAGAGATTGAGTGAACAGATTGTGCAAGCCAGCCACAAATCTTTCTGCTCAATTAGAGAAGCCATCTCTACTCCTTCACCCAGGCTTTCTGACTCCTTCTCTTTCTTTCTCCCTCTCTCTGTCTCCCGCTGTTGATGCTCAACATGTGCATTTACAATCACCCAAACCTGCAGTAGGGGTGTCTGCATGACTGCATTTCTCTGGCACGTGGAGAGTGGAAAAGATGAGGGGATTTGGCTGGGTGGGGTCAATAACATTTCTGAGTCGAATATCCGAACGGACGCTGGATTGCTAGCTACTGCCTGCGTGAAGCAGGCCCAGGCCTCACGGGGACTGTATTAGTACAGCAAAGAGCTTTAATAAGAGACTCATGTTAGCCAGAGACCTCAGGGAGCCTAAAAGAGTGTTTTTTTCCAGAAGTCTAGCATAAACACAGTACCGTATTTTGAACTGTGCACAATGACAGCTGAAGGAAAGTGTATTTTGGGGACAGAGCGGGACTCAGGGCTCAGACAGGAGAGGTATTTTACTCAGGCAGGGAGCATTTCTGCCAGTGTTGACTTAGCATTAAAGACACACCATTATAGAGAGGTTTGTAAGAAGCTGAGGACTGTGGGATACACTCTCTGACCTCATATGGTTTCCCTTAGTTAAAAAACGCACACACACTCACATGCGTTCACATTCTCTCACTGGGATGTAAACATTCATGCATGGATTCACAGTGTAGAGCTGTTGGCTTGCATCATTTCAACATGGATCATTTTCTCCTGCTAGTGACATGTCAAGTGAACCATGTTGTAGCAAGGCGTGAGGCTTAACCTGACTTAACAATACATTTTATTTAACGTTCCCTTAAACTCCCCTGAATTGCAGTATACTGATGTTAGTTTGTTGATTAAGTTAAAATAAGCTAACCTTTTGTTGTTCTCTTTCTCTTCTTCATTTTTCATCTGTTCTAGCTTGTAATCTACCTTATACCTGAAACTAAATTGCTTGTGATGTTCCTCTCACATGTGTTTCCTCTACTAATTTTATACATTTTTACTATAACTGTTAAGTGAAGGAAGCATAGCCCATGCAGCCACACTGGCATATCCTTAAGGTCAAAAGTTTACATACACCTTGCAGAATCTGCAAAATGTTAATTATTTTACCAAAATAAGAGGGATCATAAAAAATGCATAATGTTTTTTATTTACTACTGTCCTGAAAAAGATAGTTATATACATACATTAAAGACGTTTACATATAGTCCACAAAAAAAAAAAAAATAGTTGAATTTACAAAAACGACCCTGTTCAAAAGATTCTTAATGCTGTGTTGTTATCTGAATGATCCACAGCTGTGTTTTTTTGTTTAGTGATAGTTATTCATGAGTCACTTGTTTGTCCTGAACAGTTAAACTGCCCTCTGTACTTCATAAAAATCCTTCAGATCCCACAAATTCTTTGGTTTTTCAACATTTTTATGTATTTGAACTCTTTTCAACAATGACTGTATGATTTTGAGATCCATCTTTTCACACTGAGAACAACTAAGGGGCTTATATGCAACAATTACAAAAATGTAAACGCTCACTGTTGCTCCAGAAGTAAAAACAATGCATTGAGAGCCGGGGGGTGAAAACTTTTGAACAGAATGAAGATGAGTAAAAAAAAAAAAAAAATAGTATTTTCCAAAAATTTCAGATTTATTTAATTTAGTACTAGCCTTCAGAAGACAAACCTAAGAGACAAAATCTCAAATTCAAACGTTTTCACCCCCCGGCTCTTAATGCATTGTTTCTCCTTCTGGAGCATCAGTGAGCGTTAGAACCTTCTGTAATAGTTGCATATGAGTCCCTCAGTTGTCCTCAGTGTGAAAAGATGGATTTCAAAATCATACTGTCAATGTTGAAAAGGGTTTAAATACAAAAGGGTTTAAAGTCATTGTTTTTACTTCTGGAGCAACAGTGAGTGTTTAAATTTTTGTAATTGTTGCAATTGAGCTCTTTAGTTGTTCTCGATGTAAAAAGATGAATCTCAAAATCATACAGTCGTTGCTGAAAAGAATTTAAATACACAAAAATGTTGAAAAAACAAAGAATTTTTGTGACCTGAAGTATTTTTCGGAAGAACAGCAGGAAGTTTAACTGTTCAGGACAAACAAGGGACTCATGAACACTAAACACTAAACAAAAAAAACACAGCTGTGGATCATTCAGTACAACCCAGTATTAGGAATGAAGTGTATGTAAACTTTTGAACGGGGTCATCTTTATAAATTAAACTCTGTAAATGTCTTTTATGTGAAATACCTTATTCAGGTCAGTAATAAATTAAAAAAAATAACATACATTTTGTATGATCCCTCTTATTTTGGTCAAAATTAACATTCTGCAGATTCTGCAAGGTGTATGTAAACTTTTGACTTCAACTGCATTAAGGCAAGCTTTAACTATAAAATGAAGATAGCAGTAGATTAAATTAAAAGGTTGAAATGTGTTTTCAGGACAAGGACGTTCTTCATAAATGTCAGGTCAGGGAAAATGTTTCATTTGTTGCTTTAAATAGTTTGGGGCGAGTAAGATTTTTTTCCAAAGGAATGAACACTTTTTTTCAGCTACTTTTACCTTTTTAAAAAATCATTTTTTTAAGTTTTAAGTAAATGCTGTTCTTTTAAACCTTCTATTTAATAAAGAATCCTTAAAAAAAATACAGGGTGTCCGTTTCCAAATATTTCACAACACTAATAATGTTTCTTGCGCATCAAATTAGAATGAAGGATTATGTGACACTGAAGACTGGAGTATTGGCTGCTGAAAATTCAGCTTTGCCATCACAGGAATCAATTAGATTTTTAAAAATATTAAATAGAAAACATTTGTTGTAAACTCTAATAATATTTCACAATATTATCACTTTTACTGTATTTTTGATTAAATAACTGCAGCATTCTTGACCTAAAAGGATAGTTCACCCAAAAATTTAAATTCTGTCATTAATTACTCACCGTCGTGTGGTTCCAAACCCATAAGACCTTTGTTCATCTTCGAAACACAAATTAAAATATTTTTTGATGAATTGGATTTTTGACCCAGCATAGACAGCAGCACAACTGACACGTTCAAGGCCCTGAAAGGTAGTAAGGACATTCTTAAAAAAATTCATTTGTCACACACTGGCACACGTTCATTTGCATACATGCCTCATGATTTGTCAGTCACAGAATTTCAGCACATAACAGGCCCGACCTTTAGAAAGGATCAGGATAAGTGCTGTATTAATATGATTTCTCTCCCATAAGCTACAGGAAGTGTAGGGTGGAAGAGGCTGCGTGGGTCCCAGCTGTATGTAGCATATGGGCGTTATGAATAAGATATGGAGTGAACTGAGGGACTGTTTCAGTCATAGCTGTGAAGCAGATAAGTGAATAAGCTTCCACGTATGCAGGGTAGCCGACAGACGGTCTGAGCTCTCTAAATCCTTGGCTCCAGTTCCATAAGTGGACTGACGTTAAGTGTGTCATGGCGTATTCGGTCACTTATCCGTCAACTGTGATTCTAGCCTTGAAGGATTTGATAAACTGCAGTTGTTGCTGTTATTGTACAGCTTCAACCAAAGTGAAGTGACGCCCTTAGGTGGGTCTAAATATGAGCTGCGGGTGTCATTTTTTTCCTTTTTTTTTTTTCTCTCTCTCTCCCTCCCTCTCCATCTCTGTCTGTGTGGCTAAAATGCTTCGGGCGAGTTGTCCCACAGTCTATTTATTCAACGGCGCAGTGCAATATGTTGTGAAGAGGTTGGATCTGTCCTGGTGGATGGTTACAGGATGTTCTGGTTTGGTTTTCAGCATGAGATGGACAGTTGGTGAAATGGACAGCAGATTGTGAACAATCTGGCTTGAGCCTTTTGATGGCCATACAGTACACAAAACGGTTCATTTGCATACTGCTGGCATGACAACAAAAAAATCAATTCTGCAATCAAGGGCCAATGTTTCCCCTAAAATGAAAAACAGAGCATTTCCTGTGAATGATACCTCTGTGTGGAATAGCGCTGCATATTTTCCAGGCTTTTTTTCTCTCTCTCTCTCTCTGCGGATCCGTTGCAAGCGATAGTTTGTGCATTAATGCCATCATAGGCATTGTTGTGGGAAAATCAAAGCTTGTCATCTGGGGCTTTTTAATGAGAACAAAATTCGCTACAACAGTTTTAAACACTGCATAGTTGCCAATGCAGATGGCCTAACCCTCATTACTATTCATAGCACTTGCATGTGTCATTTTCTGATCTAATTATGACCAGCCTGACGGCAATAGCCAAAGTTAACAGGCTCTGGATATTTTCTCTGTAGGAAATACATGACGGATGTTTAAACTCCAGAAACATTATCATCTTTATGAATCAGCAGAGCACATTATTTAAGTGCAAACTGTACTATAGCATCAGATTAGGGCTCATTGACTTATAGCAATAGCTGTTAAGTATAGCTTTGATGGCTGAGAAAAATGATGTGGTGTTGTGCGTAAGTAAGTAATTTAAGCTGCAAAAGATAGGAGGGATTCATAAAGAATGAATTGTGCCTACTGATATCACAATTTATTTACATATGCATATACATTTATTTACAAAGGCACACTCCAATATGTTTCGGCTTGCTTCTGAGTTGTAGATTAGGGAGGATCAGTGTTGGAATAGTTAACTAAAACTGTTTTTATTAATTGAAATAAAGTTGAAATAAAACATTTCAGATGAAAAACTTTCGAAAATTTGAAAATGAAAAATAATATATGTAACCCTGGACCACAAAACCAGTCATAAAGATAAATTTGTTGAAATTGAGATTCATAAATTATCTGAAAGATAAATAAGCTTTCCATTAATGCATGGTTTGTTAGGATAGGACAATATTTGACCGAGATACAACTATTTGAAAATCTAAAATCTAAGGGTGCAAAAAATGTAAAGTAGAGCAAATCGCATTTAAAGTTGTCCAAATTAAGTTCTTAGCAATGCAAATTATTAATCAAAAATTATGTTCTGATATATTTATGGTAGAAAATTTACTAAATATCTTCATGGAACATGATCTTTACGTAATATCCTAATGACTCATCCTAATGAGAAAAATCGATCATTTTGACGTGTACAATGTATTTTGTACTACTTGCTACTTAGAACTGGTTTTGCGGTCCAGGGTCACATATAAGGAGAACTGATTCCTCTTTGTCATAATTCATGATAAACCTATGACATATGATTGTTTTATGTAGATTATTTTATTGCTTTTTGTCACATGTGTTACTGTTAAATGCAAAAACAAACAAAAAAAAAAAAAACAAAAGCCTTGACAACTAAGTGAAATAAAATAAACTGAAGTACTAAATTTTACTAAAGCTAAAATTTTAACTAAAAAATTACCATAGATTAGGGAGGATCAACTAAAATTATTAAAAATGGTGTTCAGTCATTAAAAATATAGCTGAAATAAAATGTTTTAAGCTTTTCAGCTTTGCAGAGATAAAGCCTCAGAGTCATTTTGGCATAATGGCTCAAATTTGTTGCATTGCTATACAAAAAACAGTCCATAACTTTGTGTCGGAAGATGATCTAACTTGAATTTGGTGAAACAAAAGTTATTAGCATTTTTAGAAATTTCATTATTAATGTTTAATGAATGATGTATTACTTTCATCCATAACTTTTCATAACTTTTTGCCAGCGTGGTCTGAAGATGATCCGAGTCAAAATGGGTGAAAATCGGACCAGTGGTCTAGGAGGAGTTTGAAAAAGTAGGTTTTCAACATGAATCAAAATGCCAGTTTTGGCATAATTGGTATTGATGTTCTCAGCCTGGCCCAAAGAATATATTGAGACCAGTTTTATTGCAATAGGCCAATTTAATCAAATGTTATTAGCATTTTTTTTCTTTATAACTTTTGGCCACAAGGTGACGCTGCCCTCAAACTTCTTGAGTAGCATCAGGGCATGGTGTTGGAAGACACATAGTGAAAATATAGTATTTTACAAAAAAAAAAATAAATTTGGCCAAACCATTCAGAAGTTATAAGCAAAAATAACCATTTTTCATATCTCCTGACCACTAGGTAGCACTGCGGCGAAACACTGCAGGTAGCCTCAGGTCATGCTTGTTATCCACAAGTTTCCGGGGGACGCTACTGTAAAAAAGAACGTGGGTACATTTACTTTTCGAATTTGTGTTCCCACATCATTAGCCAATTTGGATTGCTAAATCTTGAATGACTGTCAACTAGTGAAATGACATTTGAACCGAGACATCAGAGCTTGTGTTAAAAGGCATGCCAGATGAAGCCTCGATTCGAGGCTTGTTAACATAGAAATCCCTTTCTTAGAAGCTTCACTTTCTGTCCAGTCATGTGTATGATTCACTTCCTAATCGTCCTAATCGTCCTAATCGTCCTAATGTTCGACCCCCAGATCTCACTTTGCGAGTATATATTTTATTGGGACCTATTTAATAATTATTTTAAATACCCAGTCATACAAGTAATATGAAGAATGCAAATTATTTCAAGAAAATTAAATATATGCCATATGCAATTGATATATGTATACATTATTCTTCTATTACATCATAGTGATATTCGTACTGGCATTTAATGGCACTGTTAAATGGGTAAATTAATTCATCAGAGTCAGAAATTCAACAAACAAACACACACATTTGTGCATATAACATGGACCGATCTATGGAAATTGTGGTGAATGTTTCCTCCGACGGAGCTTCACAGGCTTTTGGCGGCTATATTTTTTACTAACCACCAGATCGCGCTGTTTTCGACACTCTCGAAGCTTTGAATCTTTTCCCGAAACAGTCAGAGCCGGAAAGTCTCAGTGCTTCACGAGACTTCATTTGCCCGTCATTCCTGTCAACTGTTGAATGAATGAGTGTCACGTCCTGCTTGTTTTCTTTGAACCGGAAGACGCTCTCACTTTTGACGCAAGGCCTCATGGGGCGTAGGAAACTTGTGGATAGCACACACCAAATTTGGTCTCAATAAACCGTTGCAGAGAGATAGCCTCATATCCATTTTTGCATGCTATTAGTCATATTCGTTCACACGTTATTCAAGAACGGTTTGACTAATCAACTTGAATTCCATAACTTTTTGTCAGCATGGTCTGAAGATGATCTGAGCCAATTTTGGTGAAAATCAGACAAACCATCAGAACGAGTTCGAAAAAGTAGGTTTCACGAACTATTAAAAATAGCGAAATAATGTATGTAAATAATGTCTTTCAGAAATAATGTAACACTGATAAATAAAACGAACGTTAGAAACCCTTACAAATATTATAAACACTATAAACCTGTATTTTACTCACTCCAAATCGTTGAAATTTAGTCGCATTCTAAACAGAACAAATATGATTACATCTATGTGTATAAAATAAAAATAAATGAAAGTGTCATTCATTACAAAATATGCTGAGCCTATAACAAATGTATTTAAAACAAAACTGAACCTGAACTTATCTCTTGTCCGAATATCTACTTAAAACAACATCCTTTACAAAAAAACACAACTTGTCCAGAAAATCCAGAAAATACAAGACCCCCTGATTTTCAGTCACGGACCTCAGTTTCAAAATCCCTAATCTATAATATACATAAAACTAAAATAACACTGGAGAGGATGCAACAGACTACCAAAATCTAGTATAGTGGACCTAAATTGTCTATGTAGAATCAAATGCTGTGTGCGGACTGCATCATGCATGTCAATATGTGCACAGATAAATGCTCTCATCCATAATTTGATCATCATTTACTCCTGATATGTTGAATAGCATATGTACACAAACATCCCTTTTAAATGAAATTATGTTTGCCATCTGCTTTCTGTGGGCAGTGACAGTGCAACGTTAATTGCGCCAAGCAAAAGCAACAAGTTTTGTGAATAAAGCACAATGAATCAGACTTAATTTGCACAAAAAGGAGGCGTATTTGAGCTTTAACAAAATGACAGTGACTTAATTTAAATATTCACGGTGCAATGCTATTTCAGTGCATTTATCGCCTGGTTAAACTACATTGCAGGTGGTTATTGAATGAGACAATGCTTTTTAATGAATAAGAATTTAGTGCCTCATGCATCATAACTGTCGAGTGCATTTACCCCGAGAGTTTGCATATGCACTTCACTTGTTTAACGGCTGTACTGCATTGCTAAATGCACTCTGTCGTTGTTCCTTTCAGATCTTCAGCAAACTGTTGCTGCAAAGATTAATTTGTGAGCTAACTAATTATAAGTTAAAAAAACTCCTGACGCCCAGGGCCCATGCAGTCAACACCCAGATGCACATGAACAATGAATTTTATTAAGACATTATTGCTCATCTCATTCAAGGCTGTAATCTGTCACATCTGTCATTTAAGAGTATTCTCTCTCTCCCTCTCTTTAAAATCCCTGTCATGCTCTTAATTATGCATGTGGACTGAGCAATCGCTCTCTCTCTCTCTTAACTATTAAGATTCCCTTCCTCCACTTCCTCTTCCTTTCCTTCTCCTCCTCCTCACCTCGGTTTAATCCTCTCTTCTCCTCAGCTCCTTCTCTCAGGCCCGCAGGCTGATTACCCAGTTTTGGCAGCAAGTGCGAGTGAATTATTTAAATCTCTGTTAAGCCTGAGAACATACATCAGTGTGAGAAATACTGTAGATCACACACCAGGGTCGAGGTCAATTCTAATTTAAATTGCAAGTAAAATCCAATTCAAACCTCATCAGCGGTAGAGATGACAATGAAACAGAAGGTCTTCAGTGTTCTTAGAGAACGGGATATAACTGGAAAAAATGTTGCACTATGAAATGTAATTTAAAACAAGATCTTGATACTTATATTAGGCACATTTTGATTTAGAGAAAGGGTAAAATGTCCACTTTCATGTCCATGAATATTTAGTATGTACATGCCATACGCCATAGTTGCCCCTGACCTTTCTTTAAAACCCTCACCCAATTGTCTTCTCCCTTTACTGAAATTCCATCTAAATTCATGGAATCTCCTACAAAGATGTTGTGATTATAGTGGACTGCATTGTTTGACTGTGTCTTTTCTATCAAAAACAGAAAATCAAGAATAGAAATGGACTACAACTAGATGTTGACTATGGGATTTGGACCTCAGGTGGTCTTGACTGTGACTAAAAAGGCTTATGTGGGACTGGCAGAATTTGTGAGGGGCTACATTCACTCCATCTTCATAGAAATTACATGTAATGCATTTCTGGATTATAGGTAAGAAATGGTAAAAAATGGTTCCCAGAAAGCCTGTGATTCTGTCTGTCATTTCTGTCAATTTAGACTGTCTGCGTAATGTTGGAATTTAAAGGAATAGTTCACCCAAAGATGACAATTCTGTCATTAATTACTCACCCTCGTGTCGTTCTAAACCTGTAAGACATTTGTTCATCTTTGGAACACAAATTAATATATTTTTTAATGAAATCCGAGAGCTTTCTGCCACTGCAGAGACAGCAACACAACTGATGCATTCAAGGCCCAGAAAGGTAAAATAAAAATAAAAGTTGAAAAAATAAAAATAAAAATT
This sequence comes from Labeo catla, assembly GCA_012976165.1. NCBI lineage: Eukaryota > Metazoa > Chordata > Actinopteri > Cypriniformes > Cyprinidae > Labeo > Labeo catla. The sequence goes on along the minus strand of VONZ01000015.1, from coordinate 3,233,890 downwards.
CCCTGTATAACAAAGTCACAATGCCCAGAACTTTAATACATTTTGAATATAATGTATTATAATTTAAGAGGCCATGTTTTATTTTCTTGAAATAGAGAAAATAGAAGTCATCATAAACACTGTATATGCACTACTGCATTATGGATGAGTAAATCTGTTTTATGAAACAGTGAACATGCCAATTGCCTTGTCAGCCAACTCAAGAGACCAGGACTTGGTTACATGGTTTGAGGTTGACTAAAGCAGCAAAGTACAGTTTTTGTTTATTTGTTTCTCAAAAGAAAAAAAGTCACTATTTGAGATCATTAAAAAATTAGGTTGGGATCCTGAAAAATAAGATAAAAATAAATAATAATGGATATTTGATGTCACATTATATAAATGTTCTGCAGTTTTTTAATCAAATGTAAATTGCCCATGTCCCAGTCACATTTTCTTGGTTAAATAAACATTACTTACACTAGAAAGTAAGAAAAAGACAAAGAAAAAAAATTAATAAAATAATAAAAAATAATGTATTTTTTTTTTTATTTTTAAAAATGTAAAACTATTATATATTTTTTACATTAAAATTGTAATCAATAATCTATTTATTAAAGCCAAGTATGAAACTCATCAGATTAGTGTTCTTTTCATTTTACATTTATTCCAAAGTAATAACTCAAGATAGTAATTATTAAAAAAATATATATATATATATTTTATTTGTGAACTTATGTTCAGCTATTGTTTTTAATAATAATTTGTATTTTTCAGATCATCAGTCATCAAGGCTTGGTAAATATTGGTCACAGACATGGAGATTCACTCTGTTTTCAGGCCATTTTAAGTGCCATTTTGATGTAACAAAGTGGTTAAATCAAAGTGAGTGAGTTGTTTACTTAGATTACTCAAATTAGTCTTCCCATTAACACTATTATATTGCTCATTCACACTGATTTGTGAGCGGGCACAATCACAAGAGATTTTAGATTTATCGTATGAACCAATCACAGCCGAATATAACTAGTCATATCCAATCATATCACAATGGAGGCATTGCCTCACACGAGTTTTCCGTATTCATTCTCAGTTACCCCCCACAAAATGTACCGCATGCTTTAGGGGGTCTGTTAAAACTCAATGGACTTAAGGGAGGCGACAGAGACGTGGACTCCCGCTGTAACTTTACCTGCGTGTTGCTGTTGGACAGTGTTTTCATACATTTTTTTTATGTTAGATTTTGTAATATTTGAGTTGTTTTATTTTTGTACTACAATTTTTTTCCTCATCTAATATTTGTATTTGCCTCCTCTGAGAATTCGGATGCCCCTTGATATACATATATATGTATGTATGTATATATATATATACATATATATATATATATCAGAGGTTGCTTTAACCAAAAATTGTCCATCATTGACAGAATTTTTTTATTAGTGAGGGAATAATCTGATGGTCGTCCGTGATGGTGATGAAAATTGTAGCTGTAATTCCCACCCCTGTCCAGTTGGTGGCGAGTGCGCTCCAGTGTGGCAGCAGAGCACCGGATCCAGAAAAAAAAGCAAAACTGTCACGAATGTTTTGCTATGCGTTTGATTACGCACTGGCGAGTACAAAGAAGCTACAACAGTCTATTACGCCACACTAAAGAGCGCCAAAACGGTATTTACTGATTGATTTTCCTAATGAAATGGACAGAGTTTGAAATCTGAGACTTTGTTTCAGTTCAAAAGTAACACAAAGCTTACATATTGCGATTTATTAGATGGGAGGTGCACTATGTAACTTACTGTTCATTCGTCAAATGAAAACAGCATAGACCAAAAGATCGTTTGGAATTTACGAATCCTTACTGGTTCATAAAAAATGAGAATATATTAAAATCGCTGTCACTGTGGGGAGTCTCATCTCTTCATCTTTTCTCTTTAAAATAAATGTATAAGCCTATATCGTCCTGTAGGTTCCCAATTAAAAATGAAACTGTGAACAAAAATAAAAGTAATTAGATGTGCTATTATAATTAAAATGTGAAAATTAAAATGACCGGTAATAATTTATTATGATGGAATTTTTATGACCCTGTCCGATTAAATTATAAAGCAACCTCTGATATATATATATATATATATATATAGACCATTTCGCTAGATGTAAACAAGCACTTCCCGTTTGTTTTTTTTTGTTTTTTTTTGTTTTTTTTTTATTTCACATATACACATACATCTTAAAGGTGCTAATGTAACTTCTTCATCTAGTGAAATGTTATGTTGGTTGTATTTTTTTGTGATGTTTGTGTAAAGTTAAAAAAAAAGAAACAGGAAGTGTATCGGGACCAGTATGTTTACATCCGACGAAATGGTCCATATTTTACAGTGCCAAAAAGTGCTTGTAAAGGGCAAAAGGTCTTTGTGTATATGTTCGAGGTTATGTAGAGGTTAGATTTAACATGTGAATGTCAAGTAATCTTTATAGTCTAACAGCTAAAGTGCCTCGCATAACCACATAACAGAGGGATAGAGATTTCATGCAGAAGAGAGCACTTATCCTTTCGTAATCTCCTCTAATGGAGATTTTTCTTTTTTGAGAGCTAATACTAGAATCTAAAATAAATGTCATCAGTCGTATGCATAGGTCTGTCCATGTCTGTCACTTTAGAGTTGGTTTCACTGCAAAACAAAAAATGGGATGAGTGGCATTTGAATCATACCTGGAATTAAGATGAAGCAAGAGCTTTTTTACCTTTCACTCATGAGGCCTGCCACCCCAGGCGGTGTAAATTGGCCTATTCTGAGACCCAGAGAAAAGAGGTTGTGACAGTTCATTGGGAGTTTCATTTTTCTGGGTTGTGGAGTGAGCTATATATAACACCCGTATTTTTCACCATCCTGACACCTTTGCATCATGTGGAGGCCTTTTCTCTCAGTCCTTTGGAATTCAGCCTTTGGCCAAAACCAACTGTTCTACTGTGTTTTTGATCACCTACTAATGCAATAAATGCTTATTTAAACAACCAGTTTAATGTGTGATTATGTCAGCTCAGTGGAGGAAAAAGAGACAAAGGACTGGCGCAATAACTCAATTTAACTGATTATAAAGAAATACCTTCTGCATTAGTACAGGTTCATCCTGGGTAACTGTCTTGGCCTGTTTAAAAAGGCAAGGTAAACTGAGGCCATGCTTTTAATGGAGATGTCTGAAGGAAGGCATTGTGTTTGAATCATAAAACCTGCACTGCATTTTATGCGTGAGAGACTATATCTACAGAACGTGCTGCATTGTTTTAGTGAGCAATAAAGATGTAAAATATACAATCTGGTTGCTGTTGTTTGCCCCAGCTGGTTTGTGTTTTTGCAGAACAAATAACAGCTCTTACAATGTGTGTCAAGGAAATACATAAAGACATACTGCATGTTTATATACTGAATGAGGAACAAGAATATGTTTGCAGGAATCTCTTGCTTAACTGAATGTGAATTTTGAATCACAAATAATTTTTTGTTTTTTGCTTCCCAGGACTGCAGAGGCCTTGTTGTTTCAGCAAAAAGAGACACAGCAGTTTGAAAAACAAACAATAAAAGAGCGGTTTGAAAGGTTTGTTTCGATATGATATTCAAACTGTCTAGGAAACCAGAAGAACTGCTATTGCTATTGACATTTTAATGTTAATGAGGGCATGCCGTAAGTGAAATGTACAGTAAGTCATTATAAGTTATCCCAGTCAATGTTCATGCAAAGTTCTCAAACAGAAATGTACACTGAAAGTTTTTACTTTATTTATTTACTTATTTTTTGAGAGAATAAATTAATACTTTTTATTCATCATTAATGCATTAATTTGATCAAAAGCTACTGTAAAAAAATGTTTCTGAGCACCAAATCAGCATATTATGTGACTCTGAGGACTGGAGTATTGGATACTTAAAATACAGCTATTTAAAAATATACTTAAAAAGCTTAGCTTAAAAAATCTTACTAACCCCAAATTTCTATATGAATATTCAAAGTAAGTAGAAAATGCCAAATGCAACCAATTCATGTCTTGTAAAAATTGCAACATGGCACAGATGAGTATGCAGAAGTTTGAATGAGATATGAGATTTTCAGTGAAAAAATTTTGGTCTGTTAAATCTATCTGGGTTCAAAACTGATCGTTTAATGGTGCCTTTTTTGTTCTAGATCACACAGACCATTCTTTAAAATTCATCTCATCTCCTTAAGTGTTCCATGGAAGAAAAAAGCCATAGAGGTTTGGAATGATGAGTCGCTGATAAATGATGAGAAAATATTCATTTTTGTGTGATGTATAACTCATTAAAAAAAAAAATATATATATATATATATATATATGTATATATTAGAGCTGTCAGTCGATTTTTTTAAATTTTCGATTAATTAATCTAATTAAGTGCAAAATAAAATTGACTGAAAATGCCCACAAAAGATTATTTAAAGCTATTTTTATTAAATGAGAAAATACCAAGTAGACATTACAAATTGTAGCTTTAGAAAGAATTATTTTATTTAATTCAACATATAATTTATTACACATAAACATTTAGGCTGTAACAGCCTAACATAAACTATGGAACATAAAAGAAGATAATTTGAGAAACATCTCAATATTTTTTGTTCATACAATGAAAGTCATTATTCACCAAAACTTCAAAATCTTCAAAATAGCATCTTTCATGTTCTACAAAAAAAAGGTTTGAAACGACATGAGGGTGAGTAAATGATGACAGAATTTCTTTTCTTTTTTTTTTTTTTTGGTGAACTATCCCTTTAATATTTTTATTATTATTATTATTATTATATATTGTATATACTTTTTAATGAAATTATACTCTATATAAGAAAACTAAATCTGCCAGCAGGTGGCGGTAAATGTCTTTAAGAGTCATTGATTCATCCATTCGATTCGTTCAAACGGCTGATTCATTTATGAATGAAGTACTTTATAAATAGGGCTTCAATCTTTGATTCACACGATTAGTTTAAAATGCGAATTCATTCAGAAACTAAACACATTGCTCTCCATCTGTCATTGCTCTTGCTGCCTGTGTGATATTGTGCGATATATATTTAAATATGAGACAAAACACATACAGGGGTATTTTTTTGCACCAATATTTTGAATTTTAGGGCACAACTGCATTTGTGGAGTTGTTGCCTTGCATCATATTTGTCAACAGTCAACTATATGAAATACAATATGATGTACAGGTCTGGGGGTGGGGCCAGTGCGTTAATTATGTTAAAATATTCTAATCGCGTTATTTTTTCATAACTAATTGATTAAGTCAACTGACAGCCCTAATATATATCATATATAGCTCAAGGGGAGCACATTAGTTTTTAGTTGACTTGGTCAAGAACATAGTGGGACAGCACGTTTTTATAGTGCAAATAAGATTTTATTTATTCTTTTTAAAAAATCATTTGGAAATAGTTCTTGGAAAATGTTCAGTGTTGACGATAAATGCCGGCCATTTTCCATGCTGCAAGACTGAACCTGCAGCTAAACGGCAGATGAGAATTTTCCGGAGGCATCTAATCTGTTGTTAAGTTGTTTTCTCAGAATCCTGACCTCTCAGTAAAATTGTTGTACATCAAACGGTAGAGCACTTAACCTAATGATGCAAAGCAGCTTTTTGTGAAATACCACTGTGAAAACACCACTAAGACACTTGCGTGATGCTCACCGAACCAGCTTCACCCACAGGCCAAAGACAGTCTCGGTCTATTCGTTCAGCTCTGTGTTTCAGAGAAGAGGGATGTAGGCTATCCGTTTCTCCAGAGAGGTCTAGTTGAGCTGTCTGCAAATTGGCTTGTTCTGCTGACCTTTCGCTTTGATTAATGCGCCCGTGCTGCCCCACTTCATTGGTGGTTAAAACTCCTCGACCGCAAAGCAGGGATGTGATGGGCTCTTTCCCGTCTGCCCTGCCTCATACTGAGGGACCTGATATTCATCTAATGCAGTTATGTTAGAAGGGTTAGGCTAGAAACTCAATGGAAAGCAGCACGCTAACAATAACCACTTTTTATCTCCTTTTTATCGTGAAGCGCTAAGTGCTTTTTCGCAGATACAACAAATGATTAAAAGAAGTGTGCGGAACATCTGTTAAAAGGCACTATGATTTGGCCTAGTGTGTAAGAGGATTTGTGGAAAAAATAAAGGCTTTAAACATCTGATTAACAGCTGTGTCTGATTCTAAGTGCTCTGAGGAATATTCCTCATTCCTGGATAATCCTGTTGATCTGACCCTGATAACGGGAAATATTTACAGAGCTCACAAGGCAGCGCTGTATTGATATTCTGCTTAAGGGTTTGTTCTAGTGTTACCTAACCTCTTTTTTCGCCTCATAGATATATCCCATATATATATAGAATTATTAAATTTTAAAGCGGGCTTGAAATGAAAAGATGAGTCAAAGACTTGTAGAGGTCAGGTAAAATGCCATGGCCCCCCCACACATGCTTTTGTTAACAGTTATCATATCGATTTAGGTTTAATTTGAAGTTGTTGTGAAATGTGCAAGAATTAAAATAACATCATTTTGCAATAATGTTGCCACTGGCACATTTATTCAATCTGATTTCTAAATATATCTTATTGTGAACAATTCACCTAAGTATTTTTATTTTTATTTGTTTTGACCTCATAATGGTTGTGCAAAATGTCTAACTAAATCTTCTTGTGAAACGTCAAACAGTTAAGGTCAAAGTTTACACACACCTTGCAGAATCTGCGAAATGTTAATTATTTTACCAAAAAATGTATTTTTTTGTTTAGTACTGACCTGAATAAAATATTTCACATAAAATATGTGAAATATAGTCCACAAAAGAAAATAATAGTTGAATTTATAAAAATGACCCTGTTCAAAAGTTTACATAAGCTTGATTCTTAATACTGTGTCGTAACTTGAATGCTCCACAGCTGTGTTTTGTTTTTTTTTTTTGTTTAGTGATAGTTGTTCATGAGTCCCTTTTTTGTCCTGAACAGTTAAACTGCCTGCTGTTCTTCAGAAAAATCCTTCAGGTCCCACAAATTCTTTGGTTTTTCAGCATTTTTGTGTATTTGAACCCTTTTCAACAATGACTGTATGATTTAGAGATCCATCTTTTCACACTGAGGACAACTGAGGCACACATATCCAGCTATTACAGAAGGGTAAAACACTCACTGATGCTCCAGAAGGAAAAAGGATGCATTAAGAGCTGGGGGGTGAAAACTTCTTGTGCTTGAAGATCAGGGTAAATTTAACTAATTTAGTCTTCTGGGAAACATGTAAGTGTCTTCTGTAGCTTCTGAAAGGCAGTACTAAATGAAAATAAATATGATATTTAGACAAAATAAAAAAAATGTACACATCTTCATTCTGGTCAAAAGTTTACACCCCTGGTTCTTAATGCATTACTTTTTCTTCTGGAGCATCTGTGAGTGTTTGAACCTTCTGTAATAGTTGCATATGAGTCAGTTGTCCTCCGTGTGAAAAGATGGATCTTAGAATCATACAGTCATTGTTGGAAAGGGTTCAAATACACAAAAATTCTGAAAAATCAAAGAATTTGTGGGACCTGAAGGATTTTTTTGAAGAACAGTGGCTAGTTTAACTGTTCAGGACAAACATGAACTACAATCACAAAACAGGAAAAAAAAGAGTCGTGGATTCATTCAGGTGATAACACAGTATTAAGAATTAAGTGTATGTAAACTTTTGAACAGGGTCACTTTTATAAATTCAACTATTATTGTCTCATGTGGGCTATATGTGAACGTCTTTTATGTGATGGATCTTATTCAGGTCAGTACTAAATAAAACAAAATGCATTTTGTTACTTATTTTGGTAAAACAATTAACATAGTGCAGATTCTGCAAGGTATGTATACTTTTGACCTTAACTGTACATTTCTCTGGTGATGTTCTATACACCAGAATTTTAGTCTCCAATAATTTAGTCCACTTAAACTCCACACCTTTTTTACAGTCAACCTATACCTCGCATTCAGATCTGCTTCCATACCATCAACAATCAATAAATAGAGTCGTGTCTCTGCCCTACGTTTTTTAGTCAGATGTACAGTATGTCACAATACAAAAGAAAAGATCTGCCGCCATCCATTTAAACTAGACTTTAATATTGGCTTAAACCTGACCTTCGTTCATCTTCGGAACACAAATTAAGATTTTTTGATGGTGCCCGGCAGAGACTGACACAGAAAAGAAGAAATTGTTGAATAAAGTTGGTATTTTTCTTTTCATTGTGCACAAAAAGTATTCTGGTACTTCATAACGTTATAGTTGAACCACTAATGTCACATGGGCTATTTTAACAATGTCCTTACTACCTTTCTGGCCTTAAACAGTTCAGTTGCCTTGCTGTCTGTGCAAGGCCAGAAAACTCTCGGATTTCATCAAAAATGTCTTAATTTGTGGTCCAAAGGTAAACGAATGTCTTACGGGTTTGGATAAACGTAAGAATAAGTAATGACAGAATTTTCATTTTTGGGTAAACTGTCCTTTTAGGTCTCTTCGTTTTGAATCGCTACTCTAATACTAAATATAAAATTTTAACTAAATCAGCCCAAAATGCTTAAAATACAAACTCCATTCGATTGTTACAGCACACCAGCTATATATTTGAGAAATTTTGCTGAAAATGTAACTTATAGTGATAAAATAGTCATGATATTTGCACACTGAATTATTATTTTTTCTTCTTATATCTATTTGCATACTGGTTTATGACTGGTGTTGTCTTCTTAAATATAGTATACTCTTTTTAAATATATTTTAACCTTTTATATCTGCATGTCTGTAAAGATCTTACATCTAAACTCTTGATGTGTGTTCTGTAGGTGGGATGTTCATCTAAGACATTCTTCAGCAGTCCTCCTTTGTGTTCCAGAAGAAACAAAATCATGTGAGGTTGGAATGACATGAAGGTGAGTAAATGATGATAAAGTTTCACCACTATTTTTTGCAAACAGTGGGAAATGGAAATGTAGTTGAGATTCAAATCCGATCTGTTTTTTTCAACGATTATCTCAAACCAAAGTGAAGTTTAAAACCCTCCCTTCTGGACATCAGATAAGATCACTCATGTTAGATTAAATGCACAAGTACACCTGAGCTGGAAAAGTTCGGAATCCAATTACCTGCAGTGCAATTTCCAAATTGGATTCACCTGACTAGAGCCTCCATATATAGGACTGCTGCCCCTTCAAATTATCCAGCCATCCTGTCTCTGGTGCCGGCTAGAAGACCAGAATTAGGGACTCGGGAATGGATAATCTTGTTTGCTTTTTCCTCTCTTGTATTATGACAAATTAAAGAGGTCTGAAAGCCATATTTCTCAGAGTGCCTCCTTAGCTTGTTATTACCTAACAGACTGAGGAATTGATTAGTATTGATTTACTGTCACACATTCACTCGGTTGCGGTAAGACCGGCAAGGACCCGGACTAAAGGTGAACTCATGTTCTGGTTAAAGTATCAGACCATGGAAAAAAAACGAATTAGACATCATTCACATCTCTTGTACTGGGACTTTTGCTCAAGGATACCATTTACTGGAGGTCAAAGCTGAAGGGTTCTAGTGTTCTTTGCTTTTCGACCCTACCAACAGTTATGTGCATTCACTGGTGTTCGATTGGCGGTAAGGCTTTTTTAGCCAGCTAAAACTTTTAAAAAGCATCTGAGCATGAAAGATCTGCAATAGCAGTCAGAGAATGTAAGGTGAGCAAGGTTAGACTGTATAAATTCTCTTCGGCTGAAGTTCAGTGGCTCCCCTCTGGCCTGATAGGAAATGAAGACAGCATTTATTGTCCAAATTCCTGTCAGCTCTCTCTGATCCTCCAGCTAAGAGAGGAGATACGGTCTGTTAGCCATTAGAGACTTTTTCGTGAATTTCGGTTCCATTTTTGGCGGTGTTTTCTGTCGTCGTCATGGCGACAGGATGAGTGGGTTTTTAGGGAGCATTCTCTGGCAAACAAACCATTCCCTCCGGCTCAGTGTGGTGGGTAAGTGTGGAACGGTGATGTTTTGAGATGTACGAACACAGATGGTGACAGATACGGACAGGTTGATGAAGGTAGCATGAATTCTCATTTCCTTTCTTATTGCCAGGGCATATGAGGTAAAAAAAGTCATTTCCACTTTCTTGGAGCTTGCTCTATTTCTTAAAAGAAGGTGGGATGAAACAATGGGTTGTGAACAAAGCCAAAACACCATTTATTGCATGGGTAATCACCATGAATGTGCTTTTATTGCCCTCTTTGTTTTCTTTTTTTCAGGCCGTGCATTCTGGATATCATCTGCAGTGATGGGAATAATGGCGTTATAAATAAACAGCGCTATTTTTTTCAGTAATGAGTAATCAAACGAATTACTGTTTCCCCCGTTACCACGCCATTACTGTTACTGACAATAAAATGTGGCGTTACTTTAATTTATTGTAATATTATTATAATTTTATTTTCTATTCATCTGAATGAATGCGCAACGTACATGTATGTGATGAACCATAAACTCTAGTGTGAAGTGCAAACGCAGACAATGTGATTAATTTTCATGAACCCAGCAGCTCATTAATCCTTAGTGTGTTTTAGTATGTGTACTTTCAGATATTTAAAAAACTGTGCCATTAAAGAAGTCCACCTCCAGAACAAAAATTTACAAATAATGTACTCACCCCCTTGTCATCCAAGATGTTCATGTCTTTCTTTCTTCAGTCGTAAAGAAATTATGTTTTTTTATATTAAAAAGTATATGAATTGTATTATTTTTATGAAAATAACCGATCGTTCCACTAGATAAGACCCTTCTTCCTCAGCTGGGATCGTTTACAACCGCATTTGGGATCATTTGAAGCCGCATTTAAACTGAATTTTGGAAGTTCAAACTACGGGCACCATATCAATCCATTATGTGGAGAAAAATGCTGAAATGTTTTCCTCAAAAAACATAATTTCATTACGGCTGAAGAAAGAAAGACATGAACATCTTGGATGACAAGGGGGTGAGTACATTATCTGTAAATCTTTGTTCCGGAAGTGGACTTATCCTTTAAGCTTTATATATGTAAAGTGGATCAAAACCTTTCATCGAAGTTGTCTTAAAACCAAAACAATACCCATTCTTGTCTTAGGACAACTTAAATGAAGTTTTCTGATCTACTTACTTAATGTTGACTACTATACAATAGTATCGGATATTTAATATTAGTCTGGTGAGTAAACTCCTCAAAAATGTCATTCATTTAAATTTCATTCATTTAACATATTTAATATTGGGGGCATTAAGTTATTCAACCTATTTGAACTTTTCTTTAAGTAACCCAATAGTTACTTTCCCTGGTAATTAGTTACTTTTATAATGATGTAACTAAGTTACTAACTCAATTACTATTTGTGAGAAGTAACTAGTAACTATAACTACTTTTTTAACCGTCCGCTCAGTGGGATGCCTAAGCTTACTTCACCATATTACAAATAAATCCTAATCTAATCATGACAAACTATATATCATTGGAAAGGTCTTAGACTCCTAAATAGATATTTTACCATATTTTTTGTGTTACAAATTATGTAGGAAAAGTAATAGAGTAATATATGTCAAGAATGCAACTTAAAAAATCTACATCATAACATGAGTTCTGACCTTTGTCACAAAAGACTTCCTTCGTTGCCTTTTTCCCTAACACGCTTTAGAAATCATAAGAAATCATGTGTCAGATCAAAGCTTAAAATGTCAAAATTCATCCTTTGAAAGGCATTTTAAAATCAGACATTGCATTACCACGGAAAATGTACATCAAAATCATCTTACAAACTGTTTTCATTCATGAATTATAAAAATGTAAGTCTGGATAGTGCATTTTTATATCTGTGTTTAAAAATGTGAGTGACAGATAAAGGGTTAAAGTAACATGCTCAGCACTGATCATCTGTTGGTGAACTTGTCACATGATTCGGTTTGGATTACCGTACAAATAGTTTTCTTTGCTTAGCTTTTAATATCTGTAAAGGCTATACATGAGATTTATGATTGCTTATTTGTATTATGGTTGGTTTAATTCCAGTACAACTATTCTGGTAATGGAATGGATTGCCTTGTAGTTGGATCCCAGTGGATTCCGCAACTCAGTCAAGTAACATAGAACGCTATGCTAATGTTCCCTATCGAGGGAAGTACTCTACTTCTAGTGGCAACAACCATTTTTTAATCACAAATTAGATTATATTTAGGCCAAACGTTCAAGATCCAGCATGAATGAATTGTTTTATGGAAATGAACTCCTTCCAATTTTTTAGAATGTAGAAATGTTCTAAAACAAATGAACAAGCCGGAATGATTTGAGTGAATAAATTCAGTTTGTCAGTAAAACGCAGGCCTAATGCATATTGCTATGGCTCTTTTCCCTTACAAGCCCCTAAATAAACGGTTCCACTTTGCGGTAAGCTCCACACTCATTAGTCTTGTCTTTGATCCAGAGTTCTTTGTAGTTTTACCGCTTTTAAAGTGTATTGTTGTGTAATACGCACATGAATTCATTATTGGGACCCTTATATGGTGTCTGCGGCGGAGGATATTTTGATATTCAAGTGGTGCCTCATTATTGATTTTCTCCTTGGCTTGCATTGCACACGGGCTGTTCAGTTAATGTGGCCTTTAGAGGAGAAAAGCACTGCTAATGATACACAAACAAGCTTGTAGGTCATATTATGTCAAATGATATTGATGGATTTTACACGAATATGCCTGCAGAGCGCAAATATAAGAGCATTAAAGATGAAACAATATACATAATTGGTCCCTGGCGATCACATCTGATCACATCCTCATCAGCTTGTGCTAAAATGAGATGTTGGGGCAAGCAGAGTTTGAAACTCCCTAAGCGATCTGTTTGAATGGTTTATTACAAACAGAACTCAAGGATTTTTGACAAATAGATGTGTTGGGCAGAGTTCATCTTATTGGAAAATGTGTGCCGGTTTTAGACACATCAGAATGCAACAGTGCAAAGGTGAAAACATATTCATGTCACATTTCTCAACCAATTAAAAGAGAGAAAAGATTGTAAAAATTAACAGGTCAGTGCAAGGGAAGGTGCAAAAGAAAGTGCAGGCAGTCTGTGATCATTGCAAAAGCTAGAGATCTTTCTTAAAAGGAAAGACAGTAATAAACTTCATTTTATTTATTTATTTATTATTATTTTTTGTACTGTTGACTAGAAACATACTGCTGCGGGAAAAAAAAAAGTTAATATTAACAAATATTTATGTGGTTTTATGTTAGTTTTAATTTTAATTTGTACTTTATAAGTACTTTTGATTTGGATTCTTGTCATTTTTAGTAGTTTATATATATATATATATAAAATTTCAAGTAATTAATTTTTCTGTTTCCACAAAAAAGACATTAAAAGTTACAATTTTGACATACTAAGTCATACTTATAAGACAAAAAGTATAAATTGACATTAATGTGACATTCTGAAATAAAGTAATAATTATAAGATATTAAGTCATGACCAAAAAAAAGCAACATTATGAGAGTTTTTATCACAATTATGGCTCTTTATCTGATTATTTTAATTAGTCATAATTAGGACTAAATATAATTTTGACTTTATCTCAGATATGACTTAGTATGACTTTTTATCATAATATTTTAATTTGGTCATAATCAAAAATTATAAAATGTATTCGTAAATTATTTTACTATAGTTTTATTTTTTAAATCATCAGCTAAAAGCAGTACAACAAATAATGCAATAATATATAAATACATATATTTAAATTACTAAAATACTATAAATACTACCATTTAAATACATAATTTTTCACATTACATTATATATACTTAAAGTACAACAGTTAATACAATAATGAATGGTATAAATACTTTAAAGTTTGCTATTTTTCACTTCTTTTTAATTTTTTTCCACTTATGTTTTTATTTTATTTTATTTTATTTTGCCTCACAATAATGAAAAGGGGTCAGAGCTTAAAGGCATAGTTCACCCAAAAATGAAAATTGTCATTTACTATCAAGTTTACGGATTACTTTAGCATAGAATATTTGTTTTGATAAGACTTACTTTATTTAAAAGTACAGTTATCAAGCTTTCTATAGATATATCTCTCCTGTCTGTGTGCCGAGTATTCACTGAGTTTAGGTTTATTTTATTGACGCATTTCTAAAAGTAGTTCGCGGAGACAGTGAAGACTGAGAAAGCACCCTGTTTATTTTCTTTATATTAAAGAAGCACACAGTTCATTTTTTATTGCGCGTGTGCACAAATAAAAGTATACACTTTATGGTTTCTATTGATGTATAACACTTATTTGTGTGACCGAAGTATTTTTATTGTCTTTCGCACTGATCTTGGCGTGACCATCGACCCCAGGGAGCTGCTCCAAACCTTTAGGAATTTATTTCTTCTGCTGAACACAAAAGAAGATATTTTGAAGAATGTGGGTAACCAAACAGCTGATGGTACCCATTGACTTCCATAGTAATTTTTTTCTTCCATACTATGGAAATAAATGTCTACCAGCAACTGTTTGCAACTTCTAGGGGGCGCACTATTTACTTTGAGCGGAGTGGGGGTTTAGGTTAGGACCTGTGATCACGTGCAGTTGCCGAAGCTTGTGAAAGCGTGCAATTGCTTTCTTATGCACGCTGGGGGTTTTTTTCGGTTTCATCTTTTGCTTTCGAAATCAATCACGTTTAGCAAGGCGGATAGAGGATGGAAAGGAGGGGCACAGAAACTTGTTTGGAGGGGCACGGCCTGTGAATGCCCCCCCATTTGGTGCTGTCCCTATACCCACATTCTTCACAATACTGAAAGAAAATCTAAATTGGGACAACTTGAGTGAGAGTATATAATAACAGAATTGTCGTTTCAGGTTAAACTATCCCTTTAAGTTGCAAGACATTAATACAATAATGGCAGTAATTCAGCTCATAGATGGAAGAAGTATTTATTTCACCTTGACTAAAGATGGATCTCCCAGGCCCTCTAGAAGTCTTTGTATTCTAGGCCCCACAATGACCCTCTTCTTGTGTGATCCACACCGGCACTTTATCAGAGAGCATTCGGCTTCAACCCCTGTCCCCAACCCTTTCATGTTAATGTCCTCTAAATAATTTATCTTTTGTCCTCCCTCTCTCTCTCTCTCTCTCTCTCTCTCTACCTCTCTCACTTTCCTTCCTCCTCTCGCACACAAATCAAAGGCCTTTTCCCGGGGGACATTCTCTGATTTACAAGCAAACTCTCTATATTGTCATGACTGGGGGTTTTCTGTGACTCATTGCCAACACATTAAGCATTCTTTAGGACAGCAGAATACAGTGACTCTATTATTGAATGTCTGTTCAGTGATGAAACACGTGTAATACCATTACTGAGAGAAATGCAGAGCACAAACATCCTTATTGTCACTCAATTCATCCCTTATAAACAGGACAGTGTGAGATTTATTAGTGTGTGCTGCCCAAAGTTTAAGTCATTCTTATCATATTCTGATGTTTAAAGGCACAATGATTTTAACATGAGATTTTTGTAGCTTTTGTAGCTTTTTTAACTTTATAAGTACTTTTGATTTGGATTCTTGTCATTTTTAGTAGTTTATATATATATATATATATATATATATATATATATAAAATTTCAAGTAATTAATTTTTCTGTTTCCACAAAAAAGACATTAAAAGTTACAATTTTGAGTCATACTTATAAGACAAAAAGTATAAATTGAGATTAATGTGAAATTCTAAAATAAAGTAATAATTATAAGATATTAAGTCATGACCAAAAAAAAGCAACATTATTTACAATTAAGTGACAATAAGGATGTTTGAGGCCATGTGTGTTGAATCTTTGAAATTGAATCTATATGCTGTATTTCTAAATGTTGATGGAATTTGGGAGAAATACAACTTTAACATGTGCATTTCTTTTTTTTCTTCTAGCCACATAGGAGTTTCTACAGGACTACGTGAGGAATGACACGTTTTCACTACATGAATCAAACTTTGAATGCAGAAGGAAAAACTGGTAAATTTCAAAATCTCTCGATGCTCAAAATCAGTTTGACTCATGTATTTTAAGCTGAAGTCATGTTTGCAGTTTATTTAATTTAATAGACTTATTGGCACACTTTGAGCAGACGGGGCCAGTGATGTCATCACAGCAGCTGTCCCCGTTTTCATGCTGGTTTTGGCAGACTTTGTCTCAAATTTAACTGGCCCACTTATTGCCCCACCTGTCCAATGCAGCAATACTGTGACGCTACAGTGCATCGGGCTAGAGTGACTCATTTACTGCATTAGACCTGCATACAGTATACTGTATATCCACATGTACGTGCTTTAAAAAAGTCTGTCACGAGCACGCTAAATCCAGACCCCTGGCTTGCTGCCCATATAAATATGTACATTTGGCGTGAAACGTGAAAGGTTTAAGGGACAATTTGAGACGGAGAACCGATTAATTGCAATCAAACCTGTCACATACATCTGATATTAATCCAACATACGGCTATGTTTGTTAACTAAAATTAAAACCACAGAAAAAAAATTAAATAATGAAATAAATGTTAACTAAAATAAAATCTAAAAAACTGAAACTGCTATATTTCTCGTTTTTATTAAATAACTAAACTTATTTAAGCTAAATCTAATCATAAAAATTAATCAATACCACACTCAATAAAATAATAAAAAAATACTAGACAAATCGTCACCATAGAATTATAAGGTTCCATCTGCATTCTGAGCACTTTTGAGATATTGAGCTTCAAAGTTTTTGCGTTCCGTAGACTTCTGTAGATTGAACCATTTTAATGTACACAGCTTACAAAAGAAACATCACATAATGTAAATAAGCTGTCACAGAATAAGAATATGCGAATAACTCAATTTTGACCAAAATGTCAGAACCTTATAATTCTAAGGCGACGAAATAAAAAAAACACAACAAAAAGATATTAACTCAAAATGACAGACAAATCAAATCTTATAAAATAATAGTATTGAAATAATAGTAAAACAAATGTTATCTAAAATATGAAAAACTTAAATGTATTTCATTCAAATAAAAATTAATAAATACTGTATAAACAAATAGAAAAAAGAATATAAATTATAAAAGCACAGCAAGTTTATTGAAACTTTAACTCAGATTAAAATGACAATGGCAATATAACAATAAAAAAAATAACAAAAAATATAATAGTGTATCAACGATCTTAAAATAAATGTTAACTGAAAATAAATATAAAGAAACTTAAAACTATAGGCAACATTTCTCATTTTTGTTGAAGTACTTAACTAAAACTAAATAAGCTAAACTTAAAAATAAAAATTAATAATCACTACACAGACAAATGAAAGAAATAAAATTGACAAAACACATTTACTACGGTATGAACTCAAAATGACAGAAAATATAAAATAAATTCTAATTCAAAATATTAGCAAAAACTTGTATAATAATATTCAAATAATAGTAATTAAAGTAAATAATAGTAAATTTAACATTTAACTGAAATAAAATATAAAAAAACTTAAACTTATCTTATTTCAGCTAGTTGCCAAGGCAGCATTTGTCATTCTTATTTAGTGTAAAAAAATATATAAAATAAAATAAAAATTATTAAATACTAACAGACAAATAAAAAAAGAATATATATGACATAAACAGAACTGAAACTTCAACTCAAATTAAAATGACAGACAATATAACAATTATATAAGAATACAAAAATGAACAAAAACTATAATAGTATATCAACAATAATGATAATAAATATTAACATGAACATAAAATATAAGGAAATTTAAAACTAGGCAACGTTTCTATTTTTGTTTAGTTGAAGTATTTAACTAAAACTAAATAAGCTAAAACTAATAAATAAAAGTTAATAAATAAAACATAGACAAAAACTAATAAAAATGACTAAACCACAGAACAAAATCAATAAAACTTTACCTAAAATTAAAATGACCTCTGGTCCTCGAATCTGATTGGCTGAGATGAGTGTGATATTCTAGTGATAACAGAAGCGTTTCGCCATTTGTATCACTCCGCTTGTGGTATTTCTCACAGTGAGTGTCATGGCGGACGCCCAAATACACTATAATTTTATAATTATAATTTTATAAATAATACTGTTTTTGTGTCAATAAAGATAACGTCTATTTGTAAATTTCCTTTGATATTTTGGGAGATTTGAGCTCCATGGCATCAGTGGTCGTTCAGCACTTATAAACCATCTGAGAGCAGCCTTACCTCAGCCAGTTTATCTGGAATTTGCTGCTGACTCTGATGTCTCTATAGTGGTTAAACATGAGATATAAGTATTAATTTGCCTTTTTATTAAATTGCCTATAGCAACTTTTATGATTCTACGCCGATTGGCCTGTGGCCATGTGCCTATAGCCAAATCACAGCCGTGCTGATATACATCCATATTGCACGGCTACTTGTGTGATATTGCTCATACATCAAAATATTAACAAAAACTGTGATAATACATCAATGATACTAAAACAACAATGATCCAGCATTCCCTCTTAAAAATAAATACATTCATAATAAGTCACTCTCAACTGGTTTTGGGTCAGCATGCAAGGTTGGCAAGCATCGTCACCGTCCTGTCCGGGTTTAAGGTCACTAGCATTGTCTTTGGGCTGAATGGAATCAATATGATTGCCTGGTGTTTTGTAATTAATCTGCAGAGGGCCTTCGGGGTACCAGAGGCCTGGAGAAAGGCAGAATGAAGGACACACTAATTAAGGACCACGCAAGACCACGGGACGTTTGCCGCTGTGCTGTGCCTGCTGCCTCTGCGTTTGATTGTTATTCATCCTGAACGCTGCCCGATGACTTGAATATGTGGGCTAAATATGTACATACTAATGCAGTCTGGGGCGGACAGCAATCCGACTCAGATGGGTATTATACAGGTCTATTTTAACCACTGAATGTGGCTGAATGGTTTGCGCGTGGTCTGTTCGCACTGAATGCCTGCCCGGAGGAACATTTTATTGCTCAGAGGTTACAGTTTCATAGCTTAGGTGTCTTATAGAAGTCTTACAGGAGTCTTTTAGGGGTTTTTATGGAGTTTAAGAGTCAACCTTGTCTTGGATATTTTTCCTCAGATTCCTTAGTGTAGCTAAAAACAAATTACACCGTGTGTGTGTAAATATATATAGTTTTAATATGTAATTTATTTCTGTGCTTGCAAAGCTGAATTTTCAGCAGTCTTTACTCCAGTTTTCAGTGTCACATGATCATAGAAATAGGCTCATTTTCCAACTCCCCTAGAGTTAAACAGTTGAGTTTTACTGTTTTCGAATCCATTCAGCCGATCTCCGGGTCTGGTGGTAGCACTTTTACCATAGCTTAGCATAGATCATTGAGTCTGATTAGACCGTTAGCATCTCGCTCAAAAATGACCAAAGAGTTTTGATATTTTTCCTACTTAAAATTTGACTTTTCTGTACTAAGACCAACGGAAAATGAAAAGTTGCGCCTTAGTAAGCTGCTAAAGATGTAGAGGATAAACGTTACTTTCATTTTAGAAGGAAATGCACTCGGCGATCTACATAAATGCGTCTATGTTCTCACAAATCATTTGTGATGCAGCTTCACCTACAGCAGAAGTGAGTATAAGGATTTTTATGCATCTTTGCAAATCGCCTTTCCTAATAATGTGCTAGTTAGCAAGTTTCGCGGCTAAAGTAAACAGACTGGCTCATCACCCCACAGAAGAAAGGGGCGGGGTGAGCAGAGCTCATTGTCATTTAAAGGAACATGCAGTGGAATGTCTCGCTCTGAACAGGGCGGATTTTAAAAAGGATGTTTTTTAGGGTGTGTTCACACTTGTAGTCCAGACCAAAAAGGAAAATGATACATTTGGTCCTGGTCCACTTAGCATTCACATTGGCATTTTTGACAGGGAACCTAAAGATACTGAACCTAAAAGCATAGTGATACATTCACAACCTGATTGGTCGGGCTGAATGACGTGTATTTCATTCAGAACTTACCAAACACTTTAAACGAAAGGAAAAAGTGTGGTCTGCTCAGCGCCGCTTTAGGTCGAATACACCCTCATTGTTGCGTGTATATGATTTTATTTTCACCTCCTGTGAACTCACAAAGAGCTCATAAAAAGCACTTTACCTCGTTGCTCCACATTTGCCCTCTGCTGAAAAAAAGAAAAAAAAATTGCCCCAAAATTTTTAACTTTATTTATTTTAAATAATTGTATATATTTTTGAATATAATATCGGTGTTCTGTTTTATTGTATTTTATTTTATTTTATTTTAATTTTTTATGTTATTTGAGGAAAAGGAAGCAGCTTCTAAGATTTTTTTTGTTTTTTGTTTTCATTTTTGGTCTTGTTCTGTTTAATATGATGTATTAACGTAAATTACCATTTTTGAAATATTGTGTAATGCAGCACTTTGTGTCATTTTGGATGTACTATATACTCTCCACTAACCCAACCCTTTAAATTTTAGAGTTTCAGTTCAGCACAAAGAGGAGTGCAGAGGTGTATGCTGGTGTAATCTATCCCATATGTCGGCTTTCCGGAAAGCACACAGTTATAAAATCCCACTCTTGTGCAGGGACCCTACGCCGAGCCTGTGAGTAATGCCACCAGTTTGACTCTTTTGCAGCAGGCCTGTGCCAAGCTAATGAATAACTACACACTCAAAGCACATGCAAAGCTCTTCCTTAGGATTTGAAAGATGTGTTCTCTACAACATTACAGCCAGAAGCAAACAGAGATATTTCTTTGAAAAACAGAAGATGCAGTGTGTGTGTGCTAACAGATTGCATACTGTAGATTTATTCCATAGCTTTTAAAGTGAGGTGATGCTGCCGCCCACAGCCTCGAGGCTGTTGTTTCTGTTTCTTTTCGCTCGGTCTGAGTTTACAGTCTTCATCAAATGAAAAACAGAACCAAGACCACAGCACAAGATCTGTGGGAGGTTTTAAAAGAAGTGCCGGTGTCACAAAGGAAACAGTGCAAACACGCTGTGGTTTAGGAAGGTGGGTAAGTGCACAAAACTTATTCATCTCTTCATTCGTCAAAATGTTTGGCCTTGATTCTGGTGTCTTTTTTTTTTTTTGGACTAGTTCATCTCTGCCTCATCATCCAGGTCATTGCTGGTTTCTGCAGGAGGATGACCCCCGAAGCCCCTGGCAGCCCAATGTTGCCATCATCTCCGTAACTGGCAGCTATATTGTCCACAGTAGCAGCTGTGACTCGCCTCGGGGACGAAGCGCTTGTCTCACCGCACATGGTCACGTAAGACTGAATTAAAACCAATGCCAAATACAGTAACTGAGACATAGAGGACACACCGTAGAGGACACTCTCTGTCCTTCAAGGTGCAGGTTTTAATTTTTATGTAAGGTTTTCACTTTGCAAATGCTGTTATTAGCTTTTTATTTGCATGAAAATGTTGAATAACTTCACTATGTAAGAATTTGAATACTTGATTTGATATCTGATGGTTATTTGATCATTACCTTCAGGAAGTATGAAAACAGGAAAACAAAGCCAAATATATAAATCCTGGCCCGGACATGTCCCATAAAAATGGCACGTATGGCCACCCTAGCATTACATCACTCAACAATGGATGCTCTGCAGTGAATGGGTGCCGTCAGAATGAGAGTCCAAGCAGCTGATAGAAACATCACAGTAATCCACAAGCAGTGTACATAATCCATTTGGAATAAACAAATTCATCATGAAGACATTTTTTTAATTTAAACCATAACAGCTAAAATACAAATCAGGAGAGAAATATGCACACCTCAAGCACTGTTTACAAGTGAAAACTATGGAAACCTGTTTCCGCCACTCAATGAAAAAAAAAGTCAACTGCGACTTTTTATCTCATATTTCTGACTTTTTTTCTCGCAATTTTTACTTTTTTTTCTCAGTGATGAGATATAAATTTGCAATTGTGAGTTATCAAGTTAGAATTGCGTGGTACAAACTCACAATTCTGACATTTTTCTTAGAACTGAGATATAAACTCAGAAAACTCATTACTATTAATATTATTAATATGAATATCTATTAATAACTGGCAATTCCGGGTTTATATTTTAATTCTGAGGAAAAAAGTCAGAATTAAGAGTTTGTATCACTCAATTCTGACTCTATAACTCAAAATTCCGAGTGTATATCTTAATTCTGAGAAAAAAGTCAGAATTACGAGGTTGTGTCATGCAATTCTGACTTTATATCTTGCAATTCTGATTTTATAACTCGTAATCGCGAGTTTACGTCTCAATTCTGAGAAAAAAGTCAGAATTACGAGGTTGTATCATGCAATTCTGACTTTATGTCTCACAGTTCTGACTTTATAACTCGTAATTGCGAGTTTACTTCTCAGTTCTGAGAAAAAAGGCTGAATTACAAGGTTGTATCACTCAATTCTGACTCTATAACTCACAATTCCGAGCTTATATCTTAATTCTGAGGAAAAAAGTCAGAATTACAAGGTTGTATCATGCAATTCTGATTTTATATCACGCAATTCTGACTTTATAACTCGTAATTGCGAGTTTACTTCTCTGTTCTGAGAAAAAAAGTCAGAATTCCGAGTTTGTATCACGCAGTTCTGACTTTATAACTCACAATTCTGAGTTTATGTCTTAATTCTGAGAAAGAAGTCAGAATTGCGAGTTTGTATCATGCAATTCTGAAAAAAGTCAGAATTGTGAGATAAAAAGTCGCAATAACTTTTTTTTTATATTCAGTGGCAGAAACAGACTTCCATAGAAAACAGTCCAAAACTGTTTTAAAGGGGTCATCGGATGCAAACTTCACTTTTACATGTCGTTTGAACATTAATGTGTGTTGTCAGTGTATGTACACATCTACCCTATAATAATAAAAATCCATGCAGTGGTTTTTAATTAATCTGTAAAAATAATATCCCCTTTTTCAAATCGAGCTGTTCTCAGATGCCTGTCGGTGTGGCGTCACATCGACAGAGGCCGCTCCCACGATAGTTGATTGACATGAGCATTTTACCACAGACCCACAGTCCTACCTCCATTGTTTCGATGCCGGAGCAGGGATGTAAGTTAGACAAGAATATATCCGATTGAGCGATTGAGGTGTTGTGTTGCTGGATATAATAATGAACTTATAGTGGTGGTCTATACTCCCGACATCTGAGCCGCTGAAGATGCAGTGGATTACGTTTGTTTGTGAAGGGAATGCGCCTCCCGATCTACATAAATGCATCTATGTTTGCGCAAATCATTCGTGATCCAGCTTCACTTACAGCAGAAGTGAGTATAAGGTTTTTTTTTATGAATCTCTGCAATCACCTTTTCCTATAATGTGCTAGTTAGCAAGTTTCGCGGCTAAATGCGGCTAAAGTAAACAATCTTTCAGAGCACAGCTGGTCACTCCACAGAGAGAAGAGAGGGGCGGGGCGAGCAGAGCTCATTTGCATTTAAAGGAACAATCCATCAGAATGGGATGATTTTTGCAGAGCTCATTTTGACAAGGTAAAAAGGGTGTTGTTTTATACAACCATTGAGAATTTTTAACCAAAGTATATTATAGACTTTCATTAAGACCCTAAAGAATTATATCAACTTGTGGAAAATGGGCATCGATGGCCCCTTTAAACAAATATGTTGGTGGATTTTGATGTGAGAAAACAACAGGGAATGAAATTGTGTGGATTACTTGTGGATTATTTTGATGTTTTTATCAGCTGTTCGGTTTCTCATTCTGACGACATCCATTGGGGAGCAAGTGATGTAATACTTAATTCTCCATATCTGTTCCAAACAAGAAACAAACCCATCTACATCTTGGATGGCCTGAGAGCGAGTACATTTTCAGCAAATTTACATTTTTGGGTGAAACATTCCTTTAAATGAAAATCAGGATAAGGTTTTAACCCAAAATGTGGTTATCATTACTAAAAAGTTGCTGAAGATAAAGATCGTCTGTTAAATGACAAATAACCGATGAGCATAAATCAGTTTAGCATTAGTGAAGCTCAGCATTCATAAGCCAAAGGCAAACATCATTATAGCAAGTAATTACTTCATTTAAACAAGGCTGTCGCCAAGCATCAGAACAAACTGAAAGTTTGACAATTTATGCTTTTTATATGGACACCCAACAATAAAATCAATATCATATGAAGCTGAAATGAAGCATAATTAAACAGTTTTTGTGGTTAACATCTTTCTTCACCATTCAGCCTATCATCAGGCAACTTTAAACAACGCTTTGTCGTAAAATGAGTGTTTTATGTAGTGTGGTGATCATTTTGGTAGCTGTTTCTTTTAAATCAGAACCCGCTGCCAAACGCAATTTATAAACCATTGACATTCCCTCCAAAATATCCAAAGTTTTGCTTATCGCTGGCAGGAACAGCTTCAAGAGAAAGCCAAAGTCTTTCCACCCATCTCAAACATGGAATCTATTAAGATGCAGCAGGCATTTTAGTTGGCTGACTGAAGACTGATGTGCATATCACAAGCAGACGTAGAGATTCTAGTTTTAGTTTTGCCTGCTGGTGGAAATAATAGAAGAAAGTGCATCTTGTTGTTGTATTTTTATTTTTCAGAAACGTATTTATAAATACATATACAGCTTCCTTCACATGTAGAATTACAGGTAAAGTGAGTCATCTTTTTGCCACTAAAGAAGCAAAGCATACAAATCCTGACTGGTTTCCCAAACTATGGAAGATTTTAAATTGACATGTTAGTTCTTTTATGGCATAGTATGTGAATATCAATGAATATGTCAGTGAGTTTATTTTATTGTTATATTGCTATGTTTTATGTGGCACTTTAAAGTGGGTTAAGAGAAACTGAAAAAATATACATCACCTGTAAGCCATTTGTTGAGGTATAAACTGATCATACTGTCAGCACCTGTATTTAAAAATTCAACTTGCTCTCACTGTAGAAACGTTGCACCCTAATTTAAAAGGAAATGTGAAGGCTAAAATGATCTTATGGTGCTGGTAGTCGGTAAGATTTGTTCTGTGCTCACAGCTCAGGTTCTTGAAATATGTGTCTTGGAAAGAGTCTGGACTTCATCCAAGTATGAGAGGGAATTTGGCTCAGTGATCCACACTGTACACTGCTCCATCCAGGGAACCATAACAATTCCTCTGCTCTGTTTTCCTCCTCTCCAGCTGAAGAGTGTTTCTCTTAGAGACCGTACGATCAAGAGGCCTGTTGTTGCTGCTCAAGTTAAATATCACACCTACTGTAGCATTTCTGTTTCCCAACCGAGGTAAGCCTATTTTTATGAATCAGTGATTGCACAAAAATTCATGTTATACACATAGTTTTATAATACTATAGTTGCAAAAAGAGTCTGGGCATTTAAGCAAGTTGTTAAATCTAGCTGCATTAAATAACAATACACTACTGCTTAAAAAAAATTGGGGTCAGTTAATTAAGAAATTGATACTTTTATTCAGCAAAAAACATTGAATTGTTTAAAAGTGACATATTACAAAATATTTACATTTCAAAAAAATGCTGTCCTTTTAAACTTTCTATTGATACTAATTTTCAGCGTCCACATAAATATTAAGCAGCACAACTGTTTTGAATGTTGATAACAAGAAACGTTTCTTGAGCATCAAATCAACATAATAAAACCCATGATTCTGAAGGATCATCTCATACTGAAGAATTCCACTGAAAATCAGCTTTGCCATCAAAGAAATAAATTACATTTTAAAAGACATTAAAGCACAAAACCAATATTTTAAATATTTTTAAAAATGCAGCCTTGTTGATGGTAGTGTATTTCAAATCAAATTTCATCTGCAAACAATTAAGGCTAGATCTTTTTGCAGCCATTTTTAAATGTAAAATAGTTTCAGGGTTTTTAAAATAAATTAATTTGAATATACATTTTTACATTTAATTTTTATTTTTTTATTTTAAATTTCACATTTTAATTATTTAAATTTAATGTTATATTATTTAAATCTAAATTAATTTTGCTTATTTTTTTACAGAATGTTTATTATTTTAAAAATTTCAACACAAAAATATAAAATAATAATAATAAATTCCACTATTATATGCTGTATGATTACCTACATTGCCTTGCGAAAGTATTCATACCCCTGCATTTTTTACATTTTGTGTTGCTGCCTTATGCTAAACTGCTTTAAAATATTTTTTCCCACATGAATCTACACTTCATACACTAAAATTGCAAAGCAAAAAACAGGTTTTCAAAATTTTTGCAAATGTATTAAAAATAAAAAACTTAAATGATTCTATTGCATAAGTATTCACACCCTTATCTAGGGCAGTTGAAATTTAGCTCAGGAGCATTCATATTGCTTGTAGATGTTACTACTCTTTGAGTGGAGTTAACCTGTGGCAAATTCAATTGAATAGGTTGGATTTGGAAAGCCACACATCTTAATAAAAGGTCTAACAGCTGAAAATGCATATCAGAGCAAAAACCAAGCCCTGAGGTAAAAAAAAACAAAAACTGCCTGTAGAGCTCAGAAACAGATTGCATCAAGCCACAGATCTGGGGAAGAGTTCAGAAAAAAATCAGTTGCATTGAAGGTCACAGAAGCATGTAGTCTCCGTTACTCTTAATGGAAAAAGTTTGAAACAACCAGGACTTCTCCTAGAGCTGACCACCTGGCCAAACTGAGCAATTGACGGAGAAGGGTTCACTCTAGTTGAGCTCCATGATCTTATGTGAAGATAGGAGAAACCAACAGAAGGAAAAACATCACTGCAGCACTCCACTGATTTATTTATTTATACCTTTATGGCTGTACATAATCCTCTCTTTAGTGAAGACACATGAAAACCCACTAGGAGCATCTGAAGGAACAGGTCTGATGAACCTCAATTCCAAGCATCATATATGGAGGAAACCAGGCACTGCTCATCACCTGGAATGTACCATCCCAAAAGTAAAGAGTGCTGGTAGTAGCTTCATGCTGTGGGGCTGTTTTTCAGCAGCAGGGACTGGGACTCGTCAGAGTGAAAGGAAAAGCTCAACACAGAAGAAAATGTGCCTCTGCCCCATCCAACCTGACAGAGCTAGAGAGGTGAAGAGGTGAGGAGAACAATGGCAGATAATTGCCAAATGCTTGATGTGCAAAGCTTGTCACATCATACCCAAAAAGACTTGAGGCTGTAAAGGTGCTTCAGCTAAGTACTGAGTTAAGGGTATGAATACTTATGCAATCTACTTTTTTTTAGTGTTTTATTTTTAAAACATTTACAAAGTTGTTACAATTCTGTTTTTGCTTTGTCATAATGGTGTATGGAGTATAGACTGATGTAGAAAGAAGTCATTTAAAGCAATTTAACATAAGACAGCAACAACAAAACATGAAAAAACAATGAAGGGGTATGAATACTTTTGGCACTGTGTATCTACATAGTTTTTAAAGTATAACTCAACTGTCCTTGGGCCACTGTGTAATATTACATACCAGAACAAGCTTGTAAGTATCTAAATCACCATAAAAAATGTTGTAGTCCAGGATTCAGGATATTAATCTGCCTGTGTCCAGTTGAAAACAATGTGTTACCAATCACAATGTGTACAAGTCACCCCTTTGCTCCTCTGTGGTTACCGCCCGACGGTGAGGAATCACTGGGCCGCTCTCATCTGTTCGGCCCCATTGTTTGAGCCAATAACAGCACACTGTGCAAATCTCATCAGCCTGTTTCCTGCTTCTGGCGCGTAGCTCCTGTTTGTTTTGACAGAGACACAATACATCAGAGAGGATGGAGAAATATTTATCATCCTGCTTTGTTTTATTGCACCGTATTGTGTTCTGCTCAGTCGCATTGTGTTTGACATCGCTTTTTCATTCTGTAATCCTTGACACATGAATACAGCCATTTAGTTAAAAGGCTGTTAACTGTTATGGCGATAATATGGCATATACAGTATAATCTGTCATGTTATAGGATTTCACCTGTGATTTAATATCAGTTGAAGAAATCCCTCAACCAAAAATGTACTCAGTCACTGTCATTTACTGACTTTCATTGTTGTGTAAATCACAAAAGAAGATGTTTAGCAGAGTGTTCATGCTGCTCTTAGCCATAGATGAATGAACATGAATGAGCACTACTAAAACAGCACTACAAAAGAAGCGCATGTGACTTGTGCACTATACTCTAAGTCTTTTGAAGACACTTGATCGCTTTGTCTGAGGGAAAATGCCAAAATGTAAAGCCTTTTGTCAAACTAGTGTGCGTAACAAAAGATTAAATCTTCTTTTGAGAAGATTCTCATTGATTCCGTGTGAGAAGGCACATACTGAAGATATTTTCTCTGTATTCTGTCCCCTAAGGCTCCTTATGTGATGAGTGTATTCTTTCTGTGAGCGTGTTTGTTTGTTTGTGCGCTTGTAAGTCTTTGACAAGATTGTCAGCCTCTCTAATTCTCTCTGGATTTCTCATCCTGACCTGTTTCACTTTAGTAGATTGGGCCATCAAAGCAGGACTGAGCCTGGGCCGATAGTTATTAGGCTCAGCAGCTACAAGCTTTCTCTGCATTTATATTGCATGGGTGGCATTTTGCTTTCCCTTTCATCTCTTTCTCTGTCCCTCTCTGTCCTCTTTCTCGCTTTCTCTCATCTGCTGTAGTCACTGAGAGCGATTGATTGCATTGGAGTTTGAGGAGAGCGGGAGAGAGAGATAAAACACTCTTAGTCGCTTACATTATTTCAAATCGCTTGATACGTTATTACGTTTAGATGCATGTCGAACCACTTATATACATTTGTGGCGTGCAAGAAAAAATGTCAATGGTTAACATGCACTCATAAATGAAATGTCAGTGTTATTGATTGTAATAAATCCCCTTTCATTCTTAAAGTCACATACCTTAATATATTATCTTGCATCTTGCACACAGCTCAAAAGGTTGGGGTTGTTTTTTTGTTGTTTTTTTTTTTTTTTGTATTTTTAAATCACTTACACTACCAGTCAAAAGTTTGTGAACAGTAAGATTTTTAATGTTTTTTTTAAAGAAGTCTCTTCTGCTCAACAAGACTGCATTTATTTGATACAAAGTACAGCAAAAACAGTAAAAATGTTTTGAATATTTTTACTATTTAAAATAACTGTTTCCCATTTAAATATATATTAAAATGTAATTTGTTCCTGTGATCAAAGCTACATTTTTAGCATCATTACTGCTCTCTTCAATGTCACATGATCCTTCACAAATCATTCTAATATGCTGATTTGCTGTTCAAGAAACATTATTATTTTATTATTATTATCATCACGATTTAAAACAGTCGAGTATATTTTTTTCAGGATTCTATGAATGTAAAGACCCAAAGATCAGCATTTATGAAATTAAAATCTTTTATTAGAAATTATAATGTTTTTTGAGCAGCAAATCAGAATATTAAAATGATTTCTGAAGGATCAAGTGACTGGAGTAATGATGCTAAAAATTCAGCTTTGAAATGACAGAAATAAACTACATTTTAAAATATATTCTAATAGAAATCAGTTATTTTAAAAAGTAAAAATATTTCACTTTTTTTTTTTTTTGCTGTACTTTGGATCAAATAAAAATGTTACTGTTCAAAAACTTTTGACTGGTAGTGTATATTTACCATTATTTAATCAAAAACACAGGGGAAAAAACAATAATATTGTGAAATATTGTAAAATTTAATATTGTAGGCTATTTTTGTAGTTTTATTTATTCCTGTGATGACAAATCTGAATTTTTAGCAGGTATTATTTCAATCTTAATTGCTACATGATCAGAAATTATTCTAATATACTGAATTGGTGCTCATAACACATTTATTATTATCAATGTTGAAAACAGTTGTACCACTTAATATTTTCTTGGAAACCCTGACAGGATTCAAGATGAATAGAAGGTTTAAAAGAACAGTATTAATTTGAAATAGAAATATTTTTAAACATTATAAATGTCTTTACTGTCACTTTTAATAAATTTAATGCATCCATGCTGAATAAAAGTTTTATGGATGGACTGATTATTAATGTACGCATTAGAATATATTAAGACATCAATGTTTAATGCAGCTGTAGGGCTGTTTCCTGTTATAAAAGACGTTTAAAACTACTTTGCTGAGACATAAAATAATTATAAGATTGCAGTAGTCAAAATATGCTGTTATCTGTTGCTTTTTTGTCATTTTTCAATCAACAAGTTTCAAATTTCACATTTAACGACTTAATAATTGAATAAACGGAATCTATTGAAAAACTGTGCTGAGTCTGCTAATTTGAAATATTTACTGAGATTTCAGTAAAAGTTTATGTATGCATTAAGATTGTTGTTACAATTTGACATTTGAAGGATATCTCTTTTTACGACTGAGTGCATGTGTTTTATGAACATGCATGTGTTTATTTGGCCATCCTTTATCCTCAGAAGTATAGCTTAATCATTCTTTGGCCACATTTGGGGACATCCTAACTTGGAAAAATGACTCATAATAAATTAAATAATTCAAGGTCGTGTGGTATGTCCCTATTTGCATAGCTAAGTAAAAGTGTATGCGTGTACACAGGTCGCAGGCGGTAGCGTTGCAGAAAAGCATGTTACGACTGGTTAAGCTATCAAACACTCATTTGTGTGTATGCGTGAGGGTGTTCACACTCTCTCTGTTGTAAATATTGGGGTTAATTCCCATGGTAAATGGCAGCTGCAAACCATCTGTACAGTCGTTAATCACAGCCAGTAACTTGCCAAAGCACGGCAACTCTTCTTATTTAAATAGCACTACAGAGCAAGAACACACACATACACATACACTCGTAGTACTCTGTCTCACAAAGACAATTTACTGTTCCTGGCAATCTCGGTCAGGCGCTGAGCCAACACTACTGGGTGTTACAGCAACAAACATTACTGGACGGATTTTTGCTATTCAATTAACTGGTTGTAAATAATGCTGGCCATTCATTTTCTGCAGCGTTCTTCCCAAATTATTAGAGCTAGGGATGCACTGAAATTTTGGCCGCTGACAATTATCAGCTGAAAATGGCAGAAAAATCCTTCAAATTCTTTGGTTTTTCAGCATTTTTGTGTATTCGAACCCTTTCTAACAATGACTGTATGATTTTGAGATCCATCTTTTCACACTGAGGACAACTGAGAGACTCATATGCAACTATTACAGAAGGTTCAAACACTCACTGATGCTTCTAAACAAACATGATGCATTAAAAGCCAGGGGGGTGAAAACTTTTGAACAGAATAAAGATGTGTACATTTTTGTTATTTTGCCTAAATAGCATATATTTTTTCATTTAGGACTTCCCTTTAGAAGCTTAAGAAGATAGTTACATGTTGCCAAGAAGACAAAATAAGTTCAATTTACCCTGATCTTCAAATTTCAAAAGTTTTCACCCCTCAGCTCTTAATGCATCGTGTTTCCTTCTGAAGCATCAGTGAGCGTTCAAACCTTCTGTACTAGTTTCATGTGAGTCCCTCAGTTGTCCTCAGTGTGAAAGAAATGGATCTCAAAATCATACAGTCATTGTTGGAAAGCGTTCAAATACAGAAAAATGCTGAAAAACCAAAGAGTTTGTGGGACCTGAAGGATTCTTCTGCAGAACAGCAGGCAGTTTAACTGTTCGAGACACTAGAAGAAAACACAGCTATGGATCATTTAGGTAGGGTCATTTTTATAAATTCAACTATTTCTCTTGTGGACTAAATGTAAACATATTTTATGTGAAATATCTTATTCAGGTCAGTACTAAATAAAAAATAACATGCATTTTATAAGATCCATCTTATTTTACTAAAATAATTAACATTTTGCAGATTCTGCAAGGTGCATGTAAACTTTTAAACTCAACTGTAAACATAGAAACTTAGTTCTCATGATCAAAATCATGTTAACTGAGAAATTTCTTGCAATGTCAGATAAAAGGTCATCTGAAAACTGGTCGCCTTTTATCTTTAATCTAAACAATTAAACTCATTCAGTTTATCTCAGACTGCTAGTTGCCACATTTCTCAGAATGAATCCTCTATCCTTTTTTCCTGGAATATGGTAAAAGATCAAAGTTCATTTTAATTGCTGTGACATTACGTCATCTTAAACAAACAGAAAAAAAAAACAAAAACAAATCGCAGTGCCTCGGGAGCAATCTCTAAACACATATAAATCATTTTCTCATAGGAGCGCTGAAGCCGATAGAAACACAACCTGCAGACGATTCTGCAGTTTTACAGGGAATTCATTAAACTCTGGTTCAGTTTGTCCCATACTTGATGTTTCTATACTGCATCAAAGTCTAAGCAGTCAGCATTCTTTTAAAGCTCAGGTTGCTCTATAATTCATGAATGTGAGATTTTGCACTGGTCTCAGTCTGTGGCTTGCTTCCAGGAAGGGCAGGAGGGTTCAAATGCCTGCTGATAAACACTCAGCATACTTAGCACACCATAACTCATATAGACACGTGCGTATCTGTGTGCATGCTCTAACCTGAGCGTTACAGTAACAGAGAGGGACAGATGGACACTCGCTGAAGGTGACTTTTTACACCTGCCAGACAAAGCAGGATCTTTTGCCATATAATAGCATGGCTGATCTGGCACATTTGACCTTCATATAGAGCTCTGTTCATAGAGGGCAAAAGTCTTGTGATAGATGAATTTTTGATGCATAATGTAAACTAAAAATAACAGATTCAAACTGATTGTCCGATTTTACTTTCGTCTTTGTGTGCAGGTTTCTATCAGTCTAATGGTTCCCAGATTTTCTACAATGCATTTGAGGAAGAACCAGATACCGGATTTGACAGAGGAAGTTGATGGCATTAAACCTGGTAAAATCTATCTATCTATCTATCTATCTGATTTACACACAAAGTGATTAGTTGCTTCGTCTGTCAGATGGTCTTTTCTTACTAGAAGTTTGCTGACTACACTGTAAAAAATAAAAAACACAATTTGTTGAGTCAGCTTAAAATAATTTGTTACCCTGCTGCCTTAAAATTTTAAGTTCAGTCAACTAAAATAAGTTTATTCAACTTGAAATGTTAAGTTGTACTAAGCAACAAATTAGATATTTGTGTTTGCTAAACTTAACAGATGGGTAACCCAGCTGCCTTAAAATTTTAAGTTGATTCAACTCAAATATCTAAGTTGTCACATAGTATAATTTAACATTTCAAGTTGAATAAACTTTTTTTGAGTTGACTGAACTTAAAATTTTAAGGCAGCCAGGTTACAAATTATTTTAAGTTGACTCAACTAATTGTTTTTTACAGTGTAGTTGATAATATCTGTTACTAGTCAGTGTCTCAGGTTTGCATTTGATTATGCACAAGCCTTTGTTTTGATGACATAAATATGTCTCAGCAGAATGTATAATTGCTGGGTTTATGTTGACCAGTTCTGTATCACATGACTTCATTTGTACTTGTTCTGTAAGACCATTTTTTTAAAATGAGTAATTTTAACATTTTTCACCAGAATTTTGCTTTTTGTGCATTTTTCTTAACAGTTTACAAATACCACTATTTATTTATTTATTTATTCATTCATTAATTAATTCATTCATTCATTGTTTTTATTTCATGTGTTATTTATTTGTGTATATTTTTTAAATATCCCCAAGTTAACACTTGTTAATATAAACTTTCCCTAGTGACTATAAAATTATTTTCTTACATTTTGCATTTGGTTATGCACAATCCTTTTATATTTGATGACATAAATGTGACCCTGGACCCCAAAACCAGTCATAAGGGTCAATTTTTTTACACTGAGATTTATGCATTATCTAAAAGCTGAATAAAGCTGAAAAAATAAGCTTTCCATTGATGTATGGTTTGTTAGGATAGGACAATATTTGGCTGTAATCTATAAAAAATATTGAGAAAATGGCCTATAAATTTGTCCAAATGAAGTTCTTAGAAATGCATATTACTAATCAAAAATTGAGTTTTGATATATTCACGGTATGAAATTTACAAAATATCTTAATGGAACATGATCTTTACTTAATATCCTAATGATTTTTGGCATAAAAGAAAAATCAATGATTTTTTTTTTTTTCACAATGTATTGTTGGCTATTGCTATTTAGGACTGGTCTTGTGGTACAGGGTCACAAATATGTCTCAGCAGAATATATTTTTGGGTCTGTGTCGACTAGTCATGGATCACATGATCTCAGTTGTGTTTGTTTGATAGATGCTGACAGCAGAAGGGAAGTTCCTCTGTCCACAGATTGCTTCCCATTGTACATGCATGACATTTTTCTATTGTTTTTGGAAAAAATAATATAACATAATATGGCCAAATAATTTTAAAACTATACAAAAGTGGAAATCAAGTAAAACTGGGGCAGTTTGGGTTTACAAAGCACACTTTAAGCAAAGCTGAGAAGCAAAACTCTTGCAAAACTGCCCTTAAACAAATCAAGCGTTGCCCAAAGGCTGAAATGGCTAAATGACTGTTTTTGGCATTATTTATGATAAAGCAATATATATCTGGCAACATGCATTCTGCTACATGGTATATTGTGAGTCATTTACATAAATTATACATAGATCCACAGACTAGCCAACTGTTCAAAATAACTAGTCACAAAAGCCCTGTTTCATGTTTAATTAGGCATGCAGTTCTTGTCCAAGCTAAAATGTAGGCTGGGCATTATGACAGTCATCAAAATCTGGCTACGTGAGAATAGTCGATAAATATTCCTTCTCAAATCATGTGTAAACACCAAAAAACCCTCTGAAATTCAGTGCATATGTATTAAACTGCATGTGTCAGGGTGGCATGTGACACTTGACCTCTGACCTCCAGCTTGTAAGCCGTCATTTATCATTTCCTGTGTTGTGTCTCAGTGCAAAACCCGGCAAACTGACTGCACATTCATGCCACTTTTATTTTACAAACCCAGGTCTACAAACCCTGCACGTCAAGTGCTTCTTCCCCCGGTGCAAAGATGGTGAGAAAGTCCCAGAGAGGAGAAAAGAATTGGCAGATCAGTTTCCATGACTCCCCTGCAGAATGCCAGCAATGCTGTAGTGATGAGTTGCAGTGAACATGACAGTGTGGTGGGTTTGGTCTGTTATTATTCTAACTTCCTGTGGCTAACCACCATGCTGCGGGTGTGCGCACACAGACACACAAACCATCAGACACCTGAGATGTTCTCGGAGTCCTGACGACTGATATAACAAAACCCGACAAGGCCTTTCCCTTTCAAAGTGTCCATGGGAGTATGTTTAAGCAGGCGGAAAGCTACCTTATATTTACCAGCCTTATTACCTTAGCAACAAGGAACTTATCATTTAGTAAATCAAGCCAAGTCAAAGTCAAATCTCAGCAAGTTTAATGTATTTTTAAACATATGTTTTTTTAAAAATATCCACAATAATGTAGTTTTTTGTGTAGCTATTATTTGCTGTGATTTTCCTATTATTTATTAGGATTTTTTTTTTATAGAACTAAAGTTCAACAATTGTATCTGTTGTTGAGTTTTGTTTATTAATTAAAAAAGAAACTTGTTTTAGCTATTTACCAAGACACATTTTTAGTTTAACTTGCAATACTAAAATCATAAAAACTAAAACTAAAATAAAAAAGATAAGATAAAAAATAAGAACTATACTGACATATGCAAAAATAAACAATCAAACAAATAAATAAATAAATAAATAATCACAAAAACACACAACAAATTTACTAAAACTTTAAAATGAAAAATTTTAATTTGAATAAAAATTAATATATCAATTAAATTAAAATAACACTGTAACCAACATAAGATTATACAGGCAATTATACATAGGAAATTTATATATGTAAGATTTTTTTTTTAATGACGCTTTGGTACAACATGATTATGACCAAATTGAGATATTAAGCCATGATTACAAGATGGCATAATACTAAGTCATATCTGAGACAAAAAATCAAAATTATATTTAGTCATAATTATGACGAAATTAGATAAAGAAAACACAATAGTGACAAAAAGTTGACAATTATGTCTGTCCCATAATGTTTTTTTATGTCATGAATTAATATCTCATAATTATGACTTTTTATCTCTTCATTTGACCTTTTAATATCAATATTGATTTTTTTTAACTTATAATTATTTTATATAATTACTTATAACTTTTGTCAAAATTGTGAGTTTTAATGTCATAATTGTGACTTAATATCTTATAATTTTGGCTTTTAAAAATCATAATTACTTATTTTTTATATGACATTAAAAGTCATACCTACCAAATATGTTTTTGGGAGGATTTATATCTTAAAAAAATAATAATAAAAAACTTTATAATGAAAAATACTGTATATATAATTTAGAATCATATAATTTTATAATTAATTATTCTTCATATGTCATTAAATTATACCTTGTTGTTTTGTTTTGCTTGATGTTTTGCTTGATGTGCTAAAATAACTATAACTGAGATAAAAAAAATTATAAAAATATATAGTAAGGACTAGCAAAAATTACAAGAATATAAATCACTAAAACACATATTAAAAACTTCAATAAAATCTCAGTGTTATTAAGTAACACCTGTGTGTGTATGTGTGTACCTGGTACTTATCACTTTGTGGGGACATCCCCACAAAGTGATAAGTACCAGTAGATTTTGACCTTGTGGGGACATTTTTTTAGGTCCCCATGAGGAAACAGATTATAAATCATGCAGACTGAGTTTTTTTGAGAAAGTAAAAGTGTGCACAGTCTCCTGTGAGGGCTAAGTTTAGGTGTAGGGTAGGTGTAGGGCAATAGAAAGTACGGTTTGTACAGTATAAAAACCATCATGCCTATGAAATGTACCCATAAAACATGGAAACACAACGTGTGTGTGTGCGCGTATTTATATATTAAGTCATAACCTGCAATTCTTCCATACTTTCTTGTGGAAGACTTAGGAGGAGAATCAGGCTCCCTCGTCTCCTCTGATGGGCCGCCACTGGCTTTACACACTGTTTGAATTCACGTTTCATACTTATTAGTTTTATTTCGCACTTTATATTATTTTTCCATCAAGTTCTTTTTGAGGAAACATTGGACCCAGAGGCCCTGGTTTATGACTCTGGTAATGAACCTGCTCTCTTTACACAAGACCGGGAAATGAGTGATTGAGTTATTGTCTTCCCCTCCTCTCTACTGAGATTTCACATAAACAAAAGCATGAGGGATAATTTGATCATTAATAAGCTTTGGGAAAATCAACACCTGCTTTATCAGTTATAAAGCATGCTGATGCACACTGCCTCTCTCTCTTTCTCTCACTTTCAGCAGATCAATGGTAGCTTCACCCTCTCCCTGATTGATTCATAATTGATGAGAGCCTTTAGCACTGTACGGGGTGGGGGGGATTGATCGAGGAGAGCGGCTCTCGCTAACAGCTCTGTAATCCTCACAAATGTGGCAGGAGCCGGTCAGCTGTGGAGGAAGTTTGGCTTGCGCTGTGTCCAGTTTGTAAAAGCTAGATTTCCATGGGTCATTAGTCAACGGTTGTTTTGCGTGTAGGTAATTCGCACAGGCAAGGAATCAATTAGGAAGGACACTGCTTCTCTTAATTAAACCAATACATTGTGTGCAGGGATCAATGGAGCCACTCTCTGGATGCAGTTGTTTCATATATGTCTGGTTTCTGCTGGATTATTACTGACTGTATTTCTTTCTTTTTGTTCCCATTTATTTTTATGGGGATACAATTATGTGCAAAATATACAGTTGAAGTCAAAAGTTTACATGCACCTTGCAGAATCTGCAAAATGTTAATTATTTTATCAAAATAAGAGGGATCATACAAATGTATGTCATTTTTTATTTAGTACTGACCTGAATAAGATATTTCACATAAAAGCCTTTCAGATATTGTCCACAAGAGAAAGTAATACTTGAATGTATAAAAATGACCCCGTTTAAAAGTTTACACACTTGCGACTTAATACTGTGTTGTTACCTGAATGATCCACAGCTGTTTTTTTTGGTTTAGTGATAGTTGTTCATGAGTCCTTTGTTTGTCCTGCCTGCTGTTCTTCAGAAAAATCCTTCAGGTCCCACAAATTCTTTGCTTTTTCAGCATTTTTGTGTATTTGAACCCTTTCAACAATGACTGTTTGAGATCCAGCTTTTCACACTAAGGACAACTGAGGGACACATATGCAACTATTACAGAAGGTTCAAACACTCACTGATGCTTCAGAAGGAAAAACTATGCATTAAGATCCGGGGGGTGAAAACTTTTGAACGGAATGA
The DNA here is from genome assembly GCA_012976165.1 of Labeo catla. Lineage (NCBI taxonomy): Eukaryota > Metazoa > Chordata > Actinopteri > Cypriniformes > Cyprinidae > Labeo > Labeo catla. The sequence continues at coordinate 3,195,587 of VONZ01000015.1, read as the reverse complement.
AGATGTGTAGATTTTCTTATTTTGCCTAAATATCTTTTTTTTTTTTTTCAATTAGTACTGCCCTTCAGAAGCTACAGAAAATACTTACATATTCTCCAGATGACAAAATAAGTTAAACTTACCCTGATCTTCAAATTCCAAAAGTTTTCACCCCCAGCTCTTAATGCATCGATTTTCTGTCTGGAGCATCAGTGAGTGTTTGAACCTTCTGTGATAGTTGCATATGAGTCCCTCAGTTGTCCTCAGTGTGAAAAGATGGATCTCAAAATCATACAGTCATTGCTGGAAAGGGTTCAAATACCCAAAAATGTGTATTTATTTTGGTAATATAATTAACATTTTGCAGGTTCTGCAAGGTGTATGTACATTTTTGACTTCAACTGTATATTTTGAATGCAATTAATAATACAATATATGTTTTTTTTTTTATTTCACCCATATATATATATCAAAATGTTTCATCAAAGTTGTCCTAAAACCAAAACAATACCCGTTCTTGTCTTAAGTTAGGACAACTTTGATGAACTTTTTTGATCCACTTCAAGTGTTGACTACTGTATATATATATACATTTTAAATAACAAGTAGAACCAAAACACATTTAATTTTTTTTTTTTCACTGCTAACAAGCTTAGTCTGGCTGAAGATGGTTTGTCATCTGAGTGGTCATCTTACTTTAGTAAGTCTTTAACATTTATTTTAGCTAGAAAGTGAAGGGAATTTTTTTATATTTCTACCGCTCATAATGAAATCAGCAAATATACTCGCTCACCTTCAGAAAGCAGCGTGGGTTTAGTATCTTGAGATAGACATCGTTTTAAGGCAGAGGAGGATAAAGAGTTCCACATTACATGAGTGTTGAAAAGCAAGACTTTCTGTGAGAGACCCAGCAAGTGACACAAATATCAAAGCAAATGCTGGGCTGAATGCAGGAAGGCTGCCATGATGTGCATTTGATCCCAGATAACAGAAACACGGTTTTAACTAAAGAGCCCTTGGAGTGTCTGTGTGCAAGAGAGAGAGAGAAAGGAGACGGAGAGAAAGAAAGAAACAAAGACAGAGACACAGAGAGAAAATGCCAGACTGAGGAACCCCACTGGGAGGACAGTCAGAGGCCATTCTCATCTCTGTTCTGTGAAAGCACGCCAGTGTTCACACACCTCTGTCACATCCTCTCTTTATTACAGCAGCATCTCTGCTGTGCACAGGATAGAAGAGAAACTGATGTACAGAGAAACAGAATTCTTCTTTGTGATTATATCAATGTTCTGAAGTTATCTTGTAGCCTTAAAACTTTACATACGATAATCTCTCATTTGTTAACTTATGCTACACCTTCATCCTACGTCATCCGCTAGAATGCCACTCTCTCGTAAACGCACGTACAACAGTTAGCGGACGTTAGAGATTACGGTTTATAAAGTTTTAAATATGGATATTTTTCTTACACAAATGCATTGATTTGCTTTAGTAGGTCTTTATTAACCTCCCGGAGTCATGTGGAGTACTTTTTATGATGGATGGATGCACTTTATTGGACTTCAAAATCTCAACACCCATTCACTGCCATTATAAAGCTTGGAAGAGCCAGGACATTTTTTAATATAACTTCAGTTGTATTCATCTGAAAGAAGAAAGTCGTATACATCTAGGATGGCTTGAGGGTGAGTAAATCATGAGATGATTTAATTTTTGGGTGAACTGTCATTTTTGGAAACATTTCTCATTACTGTCAATATTAGTTGAACATTTCTGTGGAATATCATGCGTCAGTCCTAGCAGAGGAAGCACAGGTGTTGTTCATGACATGCTTTCACACATACTTGTTTTATTTTTGTCAGTTGTTTTTATTTTACAGGAAGTGACCTGACAGAAAAGAAAGTGAGAGGGAGAACAGAACTGGGACATGTCCACGCTTCAAACCCAGGTTCCCAAAAAAACAGTAGGTTTTCAAATAGAAAGAGCAAAGTACTACCCTCTGTGTAATCACTCTGATATACATACAGCCTTTTCTATATGTTTAACAGCATTACACTGCTTAAAAGCCATACATAAACAGGATATAATGTCAAAATGCCAACAAATCATCTCCAGCTATTTGTTGGCTTAAAGGAGAAGTCTACTTCCAGAATGAAAATTGACAGATAATGTACTCACTTCTTGTCATTCAAGATGTTCATGTCTTTCTTTCTTCAGCCATAAAGAAATTTTTTTGAGGGAAGCATTTCAGGATTTTTCTCCATATAATGGACTGGTATGGTGCCCCGATTTTGAACTTCCAAAATGCAGTTTAAATGCGGCTTAATTGATCCCAAATGTGGTTGTAAACAATCCCAGCTGAGGAAGAAGGGTCTTATTTAGCAAAACGATTGGTTATTTTCATAAAAATAATACAATTTATATACTTTTCAATGTCAAACGCTCGTCTTGTCTCACTCTGCTTGAACTGTTTGTTTCCAGTTAAAAAAAAAATACAACTTCAAAATCGTCCTATATCACTGTTTTACCATTTTTGTTAAGGGTGTTTGATCTTCTTTGCATGTTTACTTTGCATTGACTGGGTCGGTACTTCTGCAGCGATGTAGGATGATTTTAAAATTATTTTTGAAGTTGAGGGAGAAAATACGATTGGAGTTTTTCGATATACCCTAACTGTCTTGAGCCAGAATATACAGAGTTCAGGGAGAGCAAGACAAGACGAGCGTTTGAGAATAAAAAGTATTTAAATTGTATTTTTTTTAATGAAAATAACAGATCGTTTCGCTAGATAAGACCCTTCTTCCTCGGCTGGGATCGTTTACAACCACATTTGGGATCGTTTGAAGCCGCATTTAAACTGCATTTTGGACGTTCAAAATTGGGGCACCATATCAGTCCATTATATGGAGAAAAATCCTGAAATGTTTAACATAATTTCTTTACGGCTGAAGAAAAAAGACATGAACATCTTGTATGACAAGGGGGTGAGTAAATTATCTGTAAATTTTTGTTCTGGAAGTGGACTTTTCCTTTAAGAAATTCCTTACTGATATTATATTATGTGAATGAAGCTGTCAGATTATAAGTTTGAGCATGTACAAGCTTAGATGTTATATGTATGCTGTTTCTCATCAGTCACGAAATTCCAATGGAGTTGCTGCTATTACTCACCAGAGATTCTCTTAAAGGAGTAGTTCACTTCCAGAAAAAAATTTAGATAGACTATTTTCTAAAAAAAAAAACAATTAAGAAAAATTAAGTCCACTATACAGAGAAATATCCTGAAATGTTTTCTTCAAAACACAATTTCTTTACGGCTGAAGAAAGACAGACATGAACATCTTGGATGACAAGGGGGTGAGTATATTATCTGTAAATTTTTGTTCTGGAAGTGAACTACTCATTTAAAGGGATAGTTCACCCAAAATGCAAATTCTGTCATTAATTACTCACCCTCTTGTCGTTCCAAACCCATCTATGAAACATCTATGAAACATTTTGATACGCTGCGTAGACAGCAACATAACTATCACATGCTACTATCATTGATGAATAAAGTCATTATTTTTGTTTTGTTTGCGCACAAAAAGTGTTCTCGTAGCTTCATAAAATTATGGCTGAACCACTGATGTCACATGGACTATCTGGATGATGTCCTTCTTGTTTGGGCCTTGAATGTGGTAGTTGCATTGCTGTCTATGCAGGGTCAGAAAACTCTTTTGATTTCATCAAACATATCTTAATTTGTGTTCTGAAGATGAATGGTTTTACAGGTTTGGAACGACGAAGGGTGAGTAATTAATGACAGAATTTTCATTTTTGGGTAAACTATCGCTTTAAACTATCCATTTTTACCCAACACCCTCAAGTTGTTCCAAACCTTTATTAGTTTATTTCAGCTGTTAAATACAAATGAAGATATTTTAAAGAATTCTGGTGACCAGACATTTGATGGTATAGCTATAGCATGGAAAAAAAGTAGTATGGAAGTCAATTGCTACCGTTAAGTGTTTGGTTAACGACATTTTTCAAAATATTTTCTTCTGTGTTCAACAGCTAAAATACATTTTTAAAGGTTTGGAACAACTTGAGGGTGAGGAAATGATGAATTTACATTAATATCTCACTAGATTTTAGTCATGACTTTCTAAAGGGTTAACTGCATTTTGGTCCAGATGACTAAACAGTAGCATTTTTTTCCGTAGCAAAACACAGTGTTGAGCATTGGTTCTAAAGAGTTATTTTAAAGAGCTTAATCAGATTCAGTCAGTCATGCAGCTATTTTTTCCCCTTATTTTCTACCTGCACTGATATTTATATTTTGATAAGACAAGCCCTTCAGCTCAGATATCGCTTCACTGAGCTGATTTACCTGTTTAGTTAAATTTACATAACCACAGTAATGTTTGGAAATGACATACAGTAGTTCTGCTCACACATGCACACAACGAGTGTTTGGAAATGTCATGAAATGTTTAAATCGGCAAGTTTGTTGTAATTTGCTTTCCTGATCTAGTTAGGAGAGCCACTTCAATTCAATTACAGTCTCCTTGGCGTCAGTGTGCCTGCTTTAATCTCTATCTGGCATATCTTAATATTTCACACTCTCCACTGTGTATGTTCAGTGTCTTTGTATCACTCAAAGTCTGATTGTACGTGGTTTTGTCTCTTTGCTTGACCTGTGAAACATGTGAGAGAGTGTTGCTACTGTCGGTTCCTCTGTTTTCTTAAGAAGCAATTACAGGGGCCATCTAGGGAGAGAGGATGGGCATCATGTTTTGACATACTCCTTAGAGATCATTACGGATGAAATGCTCCCAGCGTTTAGTCATCACATTTACGCTGACTCCGTTTTCAAGCTCTGACTTGCCAGATTGTTATCAAGGAAAATACAAATGGTTATCAGAGAAAGTACCGCACAGTCTGTTAAGAGGATAAGCATCAGTATGTTCCACAGAATCAATCAAAAGCTCAGGTACGCTGAATGTGTCCACACTTCTCGCAGGGATCTACTGTATATGCTCCGCCAAAGCCTTATTGATTTGTGCAGATATCTTTAAAGAAAAGCTGAACTGACATAACACAGTCTGTCGGGATGTTAGTTTAGCTTGAAGGTGCGGGGAGGCGAAAAATCAATAGAACTCATTTCTGAATTTCTTCAAAAATGTTGAGCTAAGCCTTTGACTGATCCCGACTATGTGGCTTTACTGAGAAAAGATTAGTCAAAAAAGCAAAGCCGTTTGTGAGTGAAGGTATTATTAAAGAAATCAAAAAAGAAAAGAAAAAAAGAAAACTGTATTTACATTTTATTTGGCATTTACTTTGACATTTATACTTGCCTTTTCACATTTCATTTTCAGGGAATGACTAATCTAATTCAGCGTGATGTGTTCAATAAAACTCAACTCAGTAATTCCCTCTGTCTTTCTTTAAATCGAGACAACCTTACTTTCAGTTTATATTTCCTCTGTGATAATGAAATAGCTTAGACACCCACTACTCCACTATCTCCTAACCCTGCTGACACTCTCTATTTCCTATTCACCCATACAGGCCAGCAGAGTTTGACCTTTTGCTAGTGTAACCAAGCACATCTATAGATCCTCAGTTAGAGAGCACAGATATTTTGAACATAGTGATATTACATGACTGGGGAGATTACTGGACAGACAGATAGATGGATAGAAGGATAGATGATGACAAAGAATGGATGGATGGGTGGGTGGATAAAAAAGGATAGAATGATGGATAGAAAGAATGATAGAATAATAGATAGAAAGGATGGATTGATGGATGGATGATAGCTGGATGGATGGAGATAATATATATAGATGGATATATATATATATATATATATATATATACACTGTAAAAAATGATTCTGCGTTTTAGTCAACCTGCAGTGCCTCACTACACAATAGGACAAGTTGGAACAACTTCAACTTAAAGAGAAATTTAAAACTTTAAATAACATGTTCATATAACAACAAAACATAGGTTCTATCAACTTTCTGTGTAATGCGCATGTGCCAGAATCTCTACGTCATGATGACTTACCGTTTTAACGAAGTTGAGAAAGACGCGCTATCCGCCATTTTCTGCACGAAAAGTTGCTGATCATACAAGAAAAGACGAAGGAGCCTGCATTTGAACGAAAACAGATGGACTTTCTGGACTGCAAACAATGAATTGATTAAGTATACCTTGATTTGTGCTTTCTTTAATGTTAATGTAGGCTTGTTTCGCTTACCGGCCGTGTTTTGATTTCAGCCAATCATATCTTGCGAACTAGTACAGCTTGATTACTGATAGGTTACCCCATTAACTTCGAAATAGAGGCTGACATTTTTTCGGGAATCCCGCGGGTCACGGGATTCCCACGGGAATCCCGCGGGATGGGAAACAAAATCACTAATAATCACGGGATTGGGACGGGACAGGAAAAAATGTCAGCGGGAGTGGGCGGGACCGGGAATCGTATGAACCCACTTTACAGACAAATATACCTTTTATATATATATTGTAATTTTGAACTTAATTCTAGTTGACCCGTCTCTTTATTCTCTCCTTCTGTATGCTTTGGTGTGGCTGGTTAAGCAAGTTCATGACAGACAGATCGTTAACGACTGGTAATACAGCAGGCGATCCAAATGCTCACCTATCATTCATCGACCATATGGCTTTTCATCTGAAAGATGTATGTAGTAGCAAGTTTACATGGCCGCTCAATCTAATGTTAACCTAGAAAAATGTGCGCTTTTGAAGTGTCTGTGTGAGTGTGGAAGCTGAATAGTAGCGCGGTACTGCATGACAGAGGCGCCGGTGCGCTCACTTGCTCTTAAAATACCTCATTTTTGGTCATACAGATAAGAGTGATAGGCATCTTTAAAGACTCAACGTTTATTTGTGTGCACTCAGAAAAACAAGGAAACGTTGCGCTTTTGTAAACAGATTAAAGCAAAAAGGACGAGCTTTCTGCCGCCTGTCTCTGTGAACTTGAGCGCGTCACTTCGAAACTCCGTGTATACTTGCTTTAGAGACGAGAAAAATATATCTATAGAGTGAAATGTCTACTTTCAAATGGACCAATTAAAATAGGAAACATGTGTCTGCATGAATGATTTAAGTGAAATTTAATATGTGTGCAATGCACACTGTGCATTTGTTTAAGATGGCAGTTCAATAATAATAATAATAATAATAATAAACAAATTTTTGCATTTTTATTCAACTAATGTAAAAAAAAAGTTACGGGCATACTGTGATCTGTACTGTATTCTTTACTGTAACTGGCAGATTCTAGCCAAAAAAAAAAAACATAATACGGGAGTGGGAGGGAATGGGAGTCATTCTTCCGGGATTGGGACGGGACGGGATTTTTTCCCAGTTTTTTCGTGGGATTGGGATGGGATGGGATTTTTTTTTGTGGGAGTGGGACGGGAGAGATTTGAAAATCCACTCCCGTGTCACCCTCTACTTCGAAAGTTCACTGACATGCTGTGCTGAGAACTGATGAACACGAACAGCTGATACTGAGCACGCGTTACAGAATTTGGCGAAATGTAAGTTAAGAACAAATAAAACGCACGCCTACTGGAAAATGCAAATAATACACTTTTAACACGATGAACATGCAACAACTGTTAAGTGAAAACGTAAGTGGAATTTGCTGTTTACTTTTGTATGCACGTTGTCCAGTTGTAGGAGCTTGTTTCTGTACAAAGCTGAAGACTAGTTCAGTTTATATGTATTACACTTGTAAAACATCTGTTTGAACCGGGTCACGGAAAAGAACCCATCACTATTACAATTGTGGATCAAGTTAATGTTGATAAATAGATAAAACAGTGTAAAGTTTTATACAAGTGACTTTTGAGCGTGTTCATTGGATCTTCTTATCGTTATTTTTTTTTTTTTATCTTAGAAACACGAATGACCAGTAATATCTAAAACACCACTGTCAGTCCATATTTGTGTTTAATACAAATATCCTGCATTATGTTTTAATTTAGTACTGTTAAGGACTGTCACTGAGACCCTGCATCTTTTGGTAAATTTGTAAATATATTTGTTTTTATAGATCAGCAAAGAATTCACCTGGCTTGTGTCTTGTGTTTTTTGAAGGCCAAGATGATCATCTCTCAAAGCTGATACAGTTTTTCAGGTCAAAGCCTGATGAGGACATTCCAGATATGACTTCAGTATTGAAGAGCCTTGATAAGGATGTAAGTCTATTTATGTTAAAGCAGTCTTTCTCTCCCCAAAATGACAATTCTGTGATCATTTACTCACTTTCATGTTTATCCAAACCTCTTTAGGTTTAGGTTTTTTATCCAAACCTTTTTTCTTCTATGGATCATAAAACTAGTGATAGTGACATCTTTTCATACAATGACTTCAGAGTCTCTAAAAAGTTGATTTGTGCGTCATATTCCAAGACTTTCAAAATCATACAATATTTTTATATGATGAAAACATAAAAATTAAAGTCTTTGTTTACAAGAATGTTTGATTGTATTAGCTTCTACATAAATATCAAACCTCATTGATTCTTGCAAGTCTTTTGATCACGTCATGACATAAGAACTAATGAGGTTTGATGTTGTATTATGTCATAGTAACATCAAATCTGATATGATCAGTTCATTACACAAAGTTATTATCAGAAAACTTTTAAAATAGGCAACATGACTAATCCACTACTTTTACTGCATTTTTTTCTAGTGTTGACTTGTCCTTTTTAGAGCTTATCAGCTTAACACTGATAATTTTCAATGTATGGAATGAAGATATTAATAATTTAGCATGTGTTTGGAGTGGCATGTTAGTGAGTAAATGACAGTTATCATCTTTGGTAACCTGTCCTTTTAAGTCCTTTAAAGTGTTACAAAGTGTGCGGTACATCCACTATTAAATCTTATTTTGGTGCTGAACAAGAAGGTAAGAAACAACTGTTGTTGCATCACATCACTGGTGATTTATTTACAACAAATGTATATGCATAAAAAGCATCAAAAACGGAGAGGGAGAAAAGATAAATGAATAAAGAAAAACAAAGGATTGAACAAATAAAGCTGGTACTTTAACCATCCTATATTTTACAGACAACAACCAAAGGATGAGGACAGCTGCATGGCTGGGCCTGCTGTGGTACATGCAAGAGACCCCTTCAAAATTCATTAAGAGATGTGCAAGGTAAGCTGAAACATGTAAGGCCCTTAAAACTGCATTTTAAAATGAAAACGATCCTCGTCTACACTGGTGTTTTCGCTGCATTTCGGAAACGATCTCCGTCTACACTACACAACTGAAAATGCATGTTACATGACCATTCATGCAAGTACAATCATAGCTATGTACAGGTAGATGCCCTGTTATTTAGATGGCGGATCTACGTGCTTGAAGCGGTCGAATGGGGAATCTACCTATACATATAGGTCTATGGTGTACAACAATGAGCATGATGTTATTGTTTACACGATCATCAAGGATACGCAGAGTAAATGTGGGCAGCCACGCCATCGTTTTACAAAGTCTCCGTTTTGGTCCATTTACCCTGACATGCAACCCCAGAGTTTTCAAACTAAAACAGGGTCTGCAGCGTTTTTGAAAGTCTCCATTTTTGAGGGTTGAAAACACCAGAGTAGTGTAAACGGTAACACTTTATTTTGATAGTCCACTTTAGACATTCTACTAACAGTAAGTAACTTTGCAACTGCATGTTAACTAGTCATTAGTTTATTAGTAGACTGTCTGCTTAATATATCTTGTAACACTCTTGTAAACTTTGCAAGTATATGTCAACTTATTCTACTAACCCTAAACCTAACCTAACAGTCTGCTCTCAGAGTTAGTAGATGTAGTTGCAAACTAATGAGAATTAGTTGACATGTAGTTGCAAAGTTACTTATAGTTAGTAGAATGTCTAAAGTGGACAATCAAAATGAAGTGTAACCGTGTAAACTATAGGCCTAACCTTAGCAAAAATTAAGAGTTTTAAAATGAATACGCACTAGTGTTAATGTAGCCTAAGGGGAAATTGAACATTGGATCTCTTAATTTGCAGGGGTCTGGGGACTACGTTTGTTTGCTTTTAAGTAATAGTGCCTTGTTTTGTTTACATTCTATGAAGCCCAGTGACTGAAGAGGATGGGATCAAGTGTGTGGTGATTGGAATCCTAGTGGTTGCTGAAAACGTGATGAAACCTCTCCCAGCCTTCTATGACGTTGCCCTGGTGATTGAGAAAGAAGTGGTAATGTGTCACCTGAGTGATTATACCTAATATTTTCCGAACCTGATGGGCCTGGTGTACGCATTAAACCTCAACTATCCAAAGGAATTAAAAGTCATATTTGAAGTGATACAGCACCTGTTCATTGGAGTCAGATCAGACTCTAGTACCGCAAGAGTTCACTCTTTGAAAAGCAAGTTGCTGTGATGAGACAGAAAACAAAATAAATCTTTTTTACTTTATGCTATTGTTTAATCATTGTACTGGTTTAAACTTGAAGAACATTGTTCTTGTAGATCTCTTGTTTTTTTTTATTTTTTATTTATTTATTTTTTTTTTTAAACTGACTTCTTTTGTTACCTTGTAGTGCTTCCTCTTGTATTGTCATGTTCCTACAATTGGGAGTTTACAGTTTTTTAACAGTTTAATATGAAGTATTTTTAACACAGCTTATTGTGAATTCTTCATGTACACTTGTTTCTGCAATGAAAATATCTGATAATGACAAGGAGAGTTATTTGTACTATTTTGGCACTAAGATGGGTGTGTGCATAGAGAAGTTTTCATGTTTTTGTGTGAGCTGTGTATATGTGAAGTTTTTTCTTTCGTAGTGTTTTTCTGTCTTTGCAAGACAATTATGTTTGTGTTTTTGGATGCAATGTGTGTGTTTAAAAATAAATGCTGTGAGTTTCAATTTTGCAGTTGTTTTGATTTCCTAAAAAATCTGGTTCTAGATATCCAAAACTACTTGTCAAAGTCCAGTAAACTCAAATAGTTAAGTTATGATGTTGAGGAAAAATTAATAATGTATGTCAACTAGACATGGTTCATAGTTGTGAAAACATGAAAAATTGAGTTCAACCAATTTTTTTTAAGTTGACTTAACTAAAAAATTTAAATGCTCCTTAATTGATACAGTACGTTGGCTCCATTTACTGCAAGTTATTTCAACAACTACATACAAGTTGAGTGAACTTAACACCTAATGTTTGCTAAACTTAACACCTAGTGTTCGCTAAACTTAACAAAGCCAATGCAACAAAATGACTTGACCAAGTCAAGTTGTGTCAACAAATCATTTTTTACAGTGTGTATATATATATATATATAAAGGTTGGATGTATAGATAGAAAGAAGGATAGTTTGATGGATGGGTGATATGGGTGCCAGACAGACAGAAAGGATGGATGGATGGGAGGATAGAAAGAATAATAGAATGATGCATAGACGGAGTGCATGGATGGATGGATGAATGGTAGATATACAGACAGAGTGGATGGATGGATAGAAAGAAGGACAGAATGATGGATAGGTGGATGAATGGATGACAGAAAAAGAATGGATGGGTGGATGGATGGATGATAGACAAACGATAGGTGGATAGAAAAAAGGATATAATGATAGACAGGGTGGATGGATGGATGGATGATAGACAGAGAGATGGATGGATGGATGCCAGGCGGACAAAGATTAGATGGATGGATGGATGGATGGATGGATGGATGGATGGATAAAAGAATGATGGAAAGAATATGAGACAGGGTGCATGGAAGGATGGAAAAGAAAAAATGATCAGTGGATGATAGACAAAGATTGGATGGATGGATGGATGGGTGGATAGGAAGGGATATAGACAGGGTGGATGGATGATAGACAGACAGAGAATGGATGGATGGATGACAGACAAAATGGATGGATGGATGAATGATAGATGGAAAGAATATGGATGCATGGGGATGGAAAGAATGATCAATGGATGACAGACAAAGATTGGATGATAGATGGATGACAGGATGCATGACGGACATGGACTGCATGGAATGGACAGACAAAATTGGATGGATGGATGATGGAAAAAGGATGGATGGATGGATGGATGGATACGGACAAAGACTGAATGGATGAATGACAGACAAAGATTGGATGGATGGATGATAAAAAGGATGGATGGGTGGGTGGATAGAAAGAATGATATAATGATAGATGGAAAAAATGACAGCATGATACATAGAGTGAATGGATGGATGGAAAGAAAAAGAAATGGACGGATGGATGGATGATAGAGACAGACAAGATTGGATGGATTATGGATGGATGGATGAATGATAGAGAGACGGACAAAAAGATTGGATGGATAAATGATGGGTGGATGGATGGATGATACACAGAAAGATCGGATGGATGGATGGATGGATGGACAGATAGACAAACAGAAAAATGGACAGAAAGAAGGATAGAACGATAGTCAGATAAACAGACAGATGGATAGATACTTTTAGACTTCAGAAAGATTGCTTTGAGTGTGTTGAGACAGGACAAGCCCATGGTGATGTAGTGCTGATAGCACTGTACATTATTGCAAGAGTGGAGTGTAAAATAAATCATTTATAAGTCTAGATGACTTGGATGATCTTGAGACTGTGTGTGTGTGTTCTCTAGAGGACAGGTGCTCTCTTGCTGCCTTAAGGCAACCTCATGGAGCCTAAGAGCCTATAACTGCAGACAGAAAGCTGAATTATTATATGGAAAAGTGAGCTAAGACCCAGACTGCAGAGGTGAAAAAAACACTTTGACCTGTTGCGGTACAGTTTATATTTCTTGGTCTGTATGACATCATGGTGCACTTAAATGAAGGTTTACAAGAAGTGCTAGAGAATGAACAGTCGGCACTAGTGGTGATGACAGTAAATGGCAATGAAATATACTGAGAAGTGTCTGCATTGTTACTGTAAGTGTTGTCTTATTCTATGACAACAGCTGTGCTATTTACATACATTTTCTGTTTGTATTTACATGTCCATGATACGCATGATTCAAAAATAGATATATTAACCCAGCTGGCTTAGTAATGAGCCACCTGTCATTTAAATGTAATGAATTCATGAGAGCAGCCTTATTTTAGTTTCTATTATTCATTGCTTTTTATTGCATGCACTGCCTGCAATTTGCCCTTGTATATGTTATGCATCTGCACTGTCTTTCATTCATATACAACACTTGAGCAGAAAACAGTGAATTCCCCTGAATAATTTAGTCATGTGTGACTGTGGGCTACTTTACTGACTCCAAAGACCACTGTTAGCTCCTGCTGTTATAGTAATGCCTTCCCTAGGGTCTGTGGGTGGTGAGTGTGGCTTGAAGTGTCTCATGAGTTTCCTCCCCTGAGCTTTGTGTCCACAAATCTAAACTGGGCACGTCAATGTGATGAATGAGTTGTGTACAGGCTTACAGTTAATCATAACTTACTGGTTTTAAAATAGTTTAATGGCATGATTGCACCAAAATGCCTCAGTTGTGCAAACACTAAAGCAAATATAACATTGAACATGAATGGATGATGGATGGAGGATGGATAAATAGATGGACAGACAGAAGGATAGATAGGTATGTAGAAACAATTATGAATAGGTATATGATAGATGGATGGATGGAGGGAGGGATAGATAAGTAGGCAGATAAAATGGTGTATAGAAATAGCAATGGAATAATGGATGGACAAAGACAGATGGATAAAAAGTGAAAGAATTATGGATGCACAAACCGATAGATAGATAGATAGATAGATAGATAGATAGATAGATAAAACAATTGATGGATAGATAGGCAGATAGACAGAACAATGGACGAGCAGATGGACAGAGATAGATAGATGGATGATGGATGGACAGAAATATAGATAGAACAATTAGGTAGATAGAAGAATGGATGAACGGACGGATGGAGAGACAGATGGAGAGAGAGAGAGAACAAGACAAAAATGCTGTGCCGTTTAAATTCTCAAATGCAGTGACAGTTTTTATTTATCATTTCCCTTTAATGCAACTAGGTTAAAGGTCATTGTAATGTATGAGAGCGGACAGACCATTTGAGGCAGATGATGCCCAAGTTCTCTGTGTGTAACTGTATAATGGAGAAGAGGGTTTAGTCTGCTGTGAGATCGGTGTGGGCTTTTGAAGCAGCCCGCACTGATGCGCATTTAGCCGCTGACAGCTCGCTAACTGCGCGTCTCCCCACCCGCTGACAGGCGGACGTCACTGACGAGAAAGAAACACCCTGCAAATGACATGCCACGAAAAAATAAGTTCCTCGGAGTAATATAATAAACCAGCTCACTTCCTCTGGCAATCGCAGAAGTGGCGGAAGTACGTCAGTTTGCTAGACTCGGAGCATTTACACTTCGCAGTGCGATTTGTGACGAGCAAGAACAGAGAGAGAAGAGGAGATGTGAATCATCCGCTGTCTCTTTAAAGCCACTTACCGAAGCTTCGCGTATTCCGACAAACACGCCGACGTCTTTCCCTTCAGCCGCAGCGTTCAGGAATGGAGGCGTTCAACTTACTCTCTGCTGGATAAAGAACTCTTTTCCTGGTTGGATAGGATTTGTTTTTGCTGGATTGTGTGCTGAAGAAGGAGCTTTGGGGGATATAACAGCGTTTTCTGCTTTGACGCGGACCGTGTTGTCTCGGATGGCTTCGTGGCGTCTCTTCACATTGAAACTTGCCGATGCAATAAGTTCCCATTTGTAAATTGTTTGACAAACACGCGGATGCTTATTTTGCTGTTTCTGACACAGCGGGGCATGAAACGGGTGGAAATTAAAGCAGGGCCAGCAACATGAATCCAGCGTGCGGTCTGCAGTATATACACACGCTGATGTTGTTGTATTCCGCTGCAACAAAGTTGCCGTGCGCCTGGAATTCACGCTACTGTAATTAAACAGCCATTTTGCACCTGTTTAAATGAAGCGAGGCGTTTCGATCCTGTGACGCCGTGCTTTGGATTACACACACGCCTCAACCTGCATGGATCACATTTGTTTGTTTATCACATTACGGAGCTTAACATCCAAGGTCACACTGTAAATTGTTTACAGGCTCCAGTATCTATGGGTGTGTTTTATTGATTGTGTGGAATCGATTGGTTTTGACGTGATCGAGTGTCATTTTCCCTTTTTTGTTTTTGCGGGGGGGCGGGGGGAGGACATCGCACCGATTTTTAAAATGGAAGGGAAAGTGAAGCAGAGTCGCAGATCCCGTTCGCAGCGCGAGAGGGGACGGAAACGGGAGGCGCGCGCCGGGGAAGCCCGTGATCGGAGCCCCTCGTCTGGTTCCGAACCGGAGCGAAGTCCCGGTAAAAACGCTCCGCCACGCTCGACATCCTCGAGCAGAACCCCGCGACCCCCCCGGAGGAAGAGACGCGAGTCTAGTTCTCAGGAGGAGGATATTATTGATGGATTTGCTATAACCAGTTTCGTCAGTTTGGACCGTCTCGAGGTAAGAACCGGTTTAAATATTCTGAACACGTCCGACTGTCTGTGGCCGCGGCGACGGTTCAAGTTTTTTTTTTTCCTTCTGTTCTTTATGTGATTGTGATGACATAACCGCTTTTGAGGGTGCTAAACAGGTGCTTGCTGTTATCACATTGTCGCATTCCAGAAGTTCCGTTCCCAGTGAGCGTTTTTGATGGCACAATACAGTGATAGTACCAAGCGTGACGTAATAGAGGTCACGGCCTTTGTCGTTTTGCGCTGTCACTCTTGCAGAAGTGTGTCAGCGTTGTTTGACAGGTCACTTCAAGGAACACAGTGAATCATTCTGAACGGTGTGTTTGAAGTTTGAATAACAAGAAATTCAATATCGACCTGAGTTTGTCATGTGTTAAAGTACTTAAATGACTCATGACATATCGGGAAGTTGTGGGTTTTATGGTTTTGGGGGCTTTTTTTATGTACAGGAGATGTAAATGTCACTTATTTGTTGACGAGACGGCACCTGCCATGACTGTGCGGTGTCTATGACAAATACTGTTATTCAAGATGATGATGAAGATGCATATTGTGAAAATCTAGTTAAAAACGCATGCTTTTGAAAAGACTAAAATATTGTACTTGCACCTTGAGTACATTTTGAGTTGTATATATCAAGGCATTTCTGGGTGAAAGAGTTTTTCTTTTCATAAAAGGACAAATGTGTGGCATAATTTCTTTAACATAATGACCTTGAAACATTTATGAGGAACTCCATTATTTCTGTTTCATTTTTTTTCCTGACCAAAATGCCACACTGATTTTGATTTGGCTATTTAATATATGTGTGAGCCAGGACTGCAAAACCAGTCATAAGGTTCAGTTTTTTAAATTGAGATTTAAACATCTGAAAGCTGATGAAGAAACTTTTCATTGATGTATGTGTTTTAGGATATGACAATATTTGGCCAAGATACAACTATTTGAAAATCTGGAATCTGAGGGTGCAAAAAAAAAAAAAATAAATATTGAGAAAATCACCTTTAAAGTTGTTCAGATAATCAAATTAAGTTTTGATACATTTATGTTAGGTCATTTACAAAATATCTTCATGGAGCATGATCTTAAGATCCAAATGATTATTGGCGTAAAAGAAGAATCAATAATTTTGGCCCATACAACGTGTTGGCCATTGCTACAGATATACTGTGCAACTTATGACTGGTTTTGTGGTCCAGGGTCGCATATTCTTGAAATAATGCAAACTAGCTACAATAATTCTTCTGTAAATGCCAACATACTAGGGCAATAGTCTTTTTTACTTTTTCCTGTCATTACTAGGCAGTTAGAATGCTAAGATGTTGTTGACTGTATTTTAAATTCAAAAACTGTAAACAAGTTTATCATAGAAGGTGTATTCTAGTCATTTCCTAACAGATCTTGAACAAAAAAAGTGTCACATCATTGACCCATGAGTAAATTAAAAACAGAAATCACGAGAATTACATCTCAATTGCTTCTTTAAGTCAAGGTGAAGTACTGTAAACCATCATAGGGTGAATGTGGGCTGTATTTGTTTTGTGTGTATGTGTGTGCGCAAGTGTGTTCCAGACAGGATCATTGATTCATCAAGTGGTGTGTTTAAACTTGTTGTACCAATAGAGAAGCTAATAAGGACAAGTGAACAGTGGCTTTACATAGGTGTTGTGCAAACAGCCTTGACTGAGAGTTGTATAGTCAGCTGAAGTGGTGGGCTATTGGCTAGCGAGAGTGGGTACATTCATGACAAATGACAGTGGCCTAACATGACCAGTGAACTGTAAAACATAAACAAACAGAGATATACGTCTACATTCCCTGTGAAAACAGTTGTCATAGTACCTCTTGAGAGTAAATGATTTATGTTTTACGCTCATATAAAAAAGACAGGTTGTGTTCATTTAAACATTAAACTGCTAATTGAGTGGTAATTTCTCTGCTTTGCAGACATGTTCAAGCATTTGACCCTGATAAGTAGGCATTCCCTAGTCTGATTACTAATGGCATGCTTACATTTTACAAGTGTGTTCATTTTTTGATAACAAACAGTCAAGATCTGAGCCCAAGAGACTAGTTCTGCTCATATATGTTGTGCATAGCATATCACTTAAAGTAAGATGTTCTAGCTGGCATGTTTCTTTTGAGAATCCACCCACATGAGCAGCGTAATTCAGGCCACTGCAGATAAACGCATCTTTCTTTGAACTTTTCCTCGTGTTTTGCATGTCTGATGAACAGTTAAGTGAGTAGAGCTCTCCATCTGGCAGAGGAAAGGAAATCCATCAGATGCATTTGTTTGCTACTTAATGATGTGCTTCTGAATCAGCTTACCTGTGTATATGAATTTTCTGGGGTGATTTAAACGTCAGCTGTGGGATATGATGTGGTGTGGTAGAAGCTTTGAGATGCATTTTAGCAAAATTACATAATGCCTCCCAGCTCTTTGAGTCCTTCTGTGTAATGAAGTACTTAATTGATAAGAATGCTGCAGTTATTCCCCCCTCATGAGAATGAGGAGGCTTGTGTGAGTGTGTGCTTGTGCTGGAAACAGGATGTAAATCCTCTTTGCTGAGCCGGTTGATCCGTGTGGGTTACATGTTTCTCTGGGTTTAATGTTACAAGTTGGAAATTTAGTTGCGTAATTTTACTTTATGTGATTGTGATGTGTTTTGTTTGCATTTCCGTGTTATAGTGATGATCTGATCTCTGCTTGACTTAACGCAAAAAAAGTTTTATCCAATGATTAATAGTTAAAAGGAAGGCAAGGCTGATGATATCATAGTGGAAACTCAGGAATTTTTGGGAAGTGCCTTTAATAAAGCATTGGTGTAGAATGTGACGTCTCCAGTTTGGTAATTAAGTTCTTTAAACACGTCATGGCAGGTTTTTTTTTTTTTTTCTTTTTTTTGTACTTAAAGGTGCACTAAGTGATTTTTGCCAAACAATGTTAATATTTAAAAGCAAACCTCTGCCCTACTTTGATATCTCCACCCCACATTTATGCACATAACCCTTGCATAACGATGATCAAAAAACAAGCAAAGATAAAACACAAGTATATTCAAACAAAAGCCAGCTCAGATAAGTTGTGAGAAACAATGCAAAATCAACGTTACTCATCTATCAAAAATAAACAACGTAATCTCTGCATCCGATTTGAGCCCTTCCCACTTCTTGAGTCTCTCCACCACTCGAAAGCTGATTATTGCTTAATCGTAAGCCTTCTTTTTAATGTTTTGTTCCTCCGATATTTTTCTTCTTTTTATATTCCAATTCTCTCTGTCTATAGTCGATCTGCTAATATTTATCCTGTGCACTCAAATTGAGTGCTCTCTTCTCTCTATCATCACTAGTCACGCCCCTTACTGCTGCTACAAGTGTGTTTTGGGACCCGGTCCAACACTGTGGTCAAAAGCACCTTTAAAGTTTATTTGCACAAGAACAAATAAATGTGTAGAGAAAAGACTATTTTAAACACTCATTTTGATTCTTTGTCTGAACTAATTAATTTTAATGATCCAAAATGATTGTTTTAAGGTTATTAAATTGCCACTGATTGGCTAGCGTCATTGCATTTGACAAAAGTATTAACGGTCCATTGCAATTGCACATGAGTAAGTGTTTTGAAAGCATTATCCTCATAAAACTGGCAGTTATAGAGAAAGCATAATAATATAGTGTACTTACGATTTGCTACTTCAGCCATTAAGTGAATAAACATTACCGAATGGGGCCTATAGTGTGATATCTTGCTCTAGAGCAGTGGTTCTCAACTCCAGTCCTCGGGGGCCACTGCTCTGCACATTTTGTATGTTTCTGCATCTGACACGCTGAGTTCAGTTCATGGATCTTTGTGCTAACAAGCTGATGATCTGAATCAGGTGCGTTTAATGAGGGAGAGGAGTGGGCCTTGAGGACTGGAGTTGAGAACCACTGCTCTAGAGGTAGTCATATGCAAGCGTCTTTGCCCGTGTGATGTCACAGGTCCCACAATATTTAATTGAGCCCTTTTTGGTGCGTGGTTATTTATTTTTTCATGATGAGTAATATGTATTAAGCTATGAAAACTGCAGGGTGTATTAATAATAGTGCAAAGACTTTTTATGTGTCAAAAGATCTAGGATGTTTTGATGTCTCATTTCGTGACCCCTTTAAAGTCCCCATGAAATCAAACTTGAAGCTTTTTGGATTTTGGTATGAATATGTTAGACTTAAGGTTATCTGTAAGCTAGTGTGCTCCAAAACAATGACAAAATTCGCATTTACAAGATAGAAGCATTCAAAACTAACATTTTCTAACTTCTGCCAATATGGATCAATGATTTTGATGACATCACCCTGCACTTGAGCTTCTCATCAGATATTCTATCCAATCAAATGCTTTTTAGAATCCAAAGCATCCCACCCCCTACACTGTAAATAGACGCTGAAGCTATGGTTGAAATCGGTCACTTGTTTACAGAATGTGTGTTTTCTGTAAGGTGAATGGCATGTAGTGCTCTATAAAGGGCAGTGGTTCTCAATCCTGGTCCTGGGGGTCCACTGCTCTGCACATTTTGCATGTCTCCTTTATTTAACACACCTGATTGAGATCATCAAATCATTAGGAGAGAGATCCATGAACTGACACTGAACTAATGAGCTGATGATCTCAATCAGGTGTGTTAAATAAGGGAGACATGCAAATTGTGCAGAGCAGTGGACCCCCAGGATTAGGATTGAGAACCACTGATATAGGGGATAGGGAACGATTCAGACAGTGTAAATTGCTTTGTATTGGGGCGAGTGAAGTCTGGTTTTTGCATTGTCATGCAAAACAACCGCAGTGTCTGCTCTCGTCCAGAAACACAATACATGGAGCGAATCGTATGCGTGAATTGGTGCAGACCACAAAATGTATCAGACCCATTTAAATTTTAAACAGAGTGCTATATTTTATAGTGATATGGATGAGATTGTGGCTGTCATAAGCTGTCAAATACTGAGCTTAATGGCTCTGGCCCAAGCTATGGTATGAACAAAACGCTGTTGGCTATTTAAAAAGGTTATATATATATATGTCCCGCCCTGTCTTCCTGGTTCAATTAAAATTACGTCAACGCATACAATAACGCTGCGTGTTTCAAAGCACTTCAGTGGACTTTTAGGATATGAGAATGATGATGAAAAACATAATGAAAAGCTTGTTTTCGTACGCCCTACGTATCGTTCAGTTTTAATCACAGAAAATTACTCCAACAGCTGTTGTCCACACTTGCACATTTAATTGGTCTAAAAGCGTCAAACCTATTGATAACTGTTCTAAATACACTGCATATCAGACAGGAGGGTGGAACGATTTGGTGAGGCGTTGGACAGAGGGCTTATGTTTTTTGACCTCTGCATGTTTGTCTCTTTGAGAGAGTGAGCAAGTGAGCGTGGGAGAAGAAGTGGTGGACATAAGGGAATGATAATGAAAACTATGAGCTAATATGTTTTAAAGATTTCATTGAGGTCATATTGTCTATCATTAGTATTTGTTTGACATTGATGCTAGTCAGCACAATGTTCTGCGAATGACTGTAAACAGTAAGCAATAAACATTTTCAAGGCCAAGTTTGAAAATTCACCTTATTTTCCACTTGTACTATTTTCCAGCAATTTTTTTTTTTTTTTCGTGAAGCACCCGCTGGCAGAGAAAGCTGTTAAGGGAAGACAGAAACGACAGACTAGTGTTAGTGCTCCTCTGAAAATTGCAATAAAAATAATGGGGAAGAAATTGAGAGGAGTCATAAGTGGCTCATTAAGTAATAGAGCGTTTTCTTTTTAAACAGGCAGACCTTCCCTAGTCCAAGTTTCTCATACTGTGAAAACTATTACTGTTAAACATTTGCACATTGAATGTGAGGATGTTTTTCCGCTGTGATTTATGAGCATATGAGTGATTTTGGACTTGTGTAGCTTCCTCTGACACCATAGAAGTGTTTGCTGTAAACTTGTTTCCGACGTGTTGGAGCCTGTTTTGACTTTCGTTTTCAGGGCTTTTGGTTATCTTAAGTTGTGGTTATGGTTTTCTCTCTGTTTCTGGGTGTTGATGAATCATTTCTCCAAACAAGTATCAAACATTATATGTACAGGTTTGTCAACCAAATATATCAAACAAGGCCTTAATCTAACTAAAGGATTGATTTTTAAAGGGTTAGTTCACCCAAAAATGAAAGTTAGCCCATTGTTTACTCACCCTCCAGACATCCTAGATGTATATGACTTGTATTAAAAATGATCCAGGCACTTTCAAGCTCTGTCCTGGAGGTGGGCGGGTGTTTCTCTTCATCAGTCCAAAACAAGTCCAATAAGTGCATTCATCCATAATAAAAAGTGCCTCCCACGGCTCCGGGGGGTGAATAAAGGCCTCCTGTAGCGAATCAATACGTTTTTGTAAGAAAAATATCCATTTCTAAAATGTAATAATCACTTTTTTCTCTAGCTTGCACCAACTGGTCATACACGCAAGCCGTTCCGGGCGGATGACGTAATATGTCAGCATAGAGCATGCGCCGGTGAGTCTCGTGAAAACCAGCGTTTGTTTACAGGAGCAAAGGAAGCAAAGTTTCCTTACTTTAACAAAGGAAAAACAATCTCCTCTTGGTTTATATCAAAATCCTCCAACATTTTTTCTTTACAAATCCTCATTTTTAAACTTCCAATTCATGACCGATGCTTTGTTTACAAAAAGTGCTTTGAGGCACTTTTTATTATGGATGGATGCCCTTCATTGGACTTGTTTTGGACTGATGAAGAGAAACACCCACCCACTGCCGTGATAGAGCTTGGAAGTACAAGCACAATTTTTAATATAACTCTGATTGCATTTGTCGTATACATATAAGTCATATACATCTAGGATGCTTGGATAGTGAGTATACAATGGGCTAATTTTTATTTTTGGGTGAACTAACCCTTTAAGCTGCTTTGCTTTATTGGCTTCTTTGTGTTCATGTAAGTGACCACAAAATATATAGTATTTCAAGCCGTTTACACTTCTACAAGTACAAAATCAAGTACTATTTTTATGAAATTGGGAGCTTGATTCACTGAATCACAGAAAGAATGTTAATGGTCAAATAAAAAGCACATTAAAACCATTGCCCTATTCACAATGTTGCTTTATTCAATATCACCAACATAATCATCATGATTACATTGGCAATTTTTGATAAATTGCCCAGTCTTACTTGCACACACACACATTATTGCTTCTTAGTTGGCACAGTCGTAATGAAGAGAGCGTGTGTGTGCGGTCTCATATGTTGAGCCTCTGTGTGTGTCTTAGAGCATGTTTTCTTTATAAACGACGCTTGCTGTGAAAGCAATTAGCGTAACAATTGTCGACAAGCTCCTGCTCTGAACGTGAGATAGCTGCCTCGGCTCCATGGGGAAAAGCCTTTATGGTCTGACTGATACTAACAATAATTGCTGAGAGTGCTATTCCCACATTGAAATAAGATATGGAGATGGGAGAGGTTCTCGGAGGCCTGTCGTCTTCCTCTCTCACACACTCCTTCCACCTCGATTACACTGCCCTAGTATGTTTTAGTACATTTATGCTTTGCTGATTGGTGTGAAACGAAAGGCCTATAAGCCTCTGTAACCTTTTCAGAGTTAACCTGGTTTTTGATTGGCTGAGCGTTAGCAGGAAAGGTCATCAGGCCCATTGCAAAATGTTATTCTCTGTCCCATTGGATCTGATGACTTATTGAAAAATGTGCTTCAAATCTGAGTGGACATGCTGGTTAGAGCTCTTTTGCATGAGATGATCCCAGTTTAGAAAAATATGTTCTTGGAATGTTTTGTTAATGTTTCCATTAAATGAATGGTTCACCAAAAAATTAAAATTGTGTCATTAGTTATTCACCCTCATGTCGTTCCAAACCCGTAAGGCTTTTGTTCATCCTTATTACACAAATTAAGATATTTTTGATGAAATCCGAGAGCTTTATGAATCTACATAGACAGCAGCACAACTACCACGTTTAAGGCCTAGAAAAGTAAGGACATCATTAAAATGGCGCATGTGACAAACTTGTGACAATGTTCACTGTTTGTTGGGATGTCCTTTTGTTTTCTTTCTAGAATAACACGTTGCATTCACAAATAACATTCTGAATTAGTCACTTCAGCATCATATAAATGGAAGTTGAGCAACCACACTGACCTTTCACCACCACCGCTTACTGTCAGTTCAAGAGGGGTCATCTTGATTGTTTGGCTAAATGACAGTTGAAATGAGTAAAAAAATACTGCGGTGTTGAAGCATACAGCCGCTGCTCTGCTTGAACGGTCGCAGCAGCGGCGCAGAAGCCAGCGCTTCTCTCTGTATTCTAGCTTACAGCTTAATGACTTCCTGCCAGGGCTAAAGTATGTGCTCACTTCATAAATCCCCCCCTATTTTCGGCCCTAACCTCCCCTCTCACGCACCGCTCCAGGTGCTGATGAAACCGTTCCCCTTCTGCATAATCATATTTCCTCTAGCATGAGCCAAAAACAGCCAGTGAGCCAGAGCTGTTTTTCTCCGGAACTCTCCGCCGCACTCGTCCCTTGTGATTCCGTGACTTTTAAACGCTTAAGTGAGAGACTTAGATTCTGATTAGATACAGTAGGTATGCTTGTACAGAATTAGAAATAAGTCGGAATTCTAGAACAGAGGCGTAGCAGTGCCAGTTTTCCAGAAAACCGACATAGATAAAACGTAACTACATACATTTTTAATCTATAATAACTGTGTAATTTATTATGAAGGCTTAGGCTACAGATATTTATATATATACAGCATTTATATAGTATTAAGGCCCATTTTTGCTATGGAATTAAAAAAAAAAAAAAAAGTTATTGCGACTTTTGATATAGTATGGAAGCACGTTTCCACAACAGAATAAAAAAGGTAATTTTTATCTCACAATTCTAATTAGAGTTAGATTTTATAACTCGCATTTGCGAGTTTGTATGTCACAAAAAAAAAGTCAGAATTGCAAGATATAAACTTGGAATTGCAAGGAAAAAAAGTCAGGATTGTGAGATACAAATTTGCTTTTGCGAGGAAATACGCAACTGTGATTAAAGTCAGAATTGTGAGGTATAAACTTAGAATTCTGAGAACATATATAAAAACATCATGTCTTTTTTTCCTCTTTTGTAATTAAAATTTTTTTTTCTCAGTATTGTGAGATATAAACTGCGAGTCCAATCCAGAGAAAAAAGTTATCAAAAAATGGGTTTCCATACTTCTTTTGTAAAAAAAAAAAAGAAATATAATATATATGTATGTGTATATATATGTATATGTATATGTATATGTATATGTATATATATATATATATATATATATATATATATATATATATGTGTATATGTAAATGTATGTGTGTGTATGTATGTATATTTATATTTAACATTTTTATACACTTCTGTTCAAAAGTTTTTAAAATAAACCCCTATGTCACCAAGGCTGCATTTATTTGATCAAAATACAGTCAAAACAGTAATGTTGTTATATTTTATTACAATTTGAAAGAAATGGTTTTCTCTAAATATATTTTATTGTGTCATTTATTCCTGTTTTGGCAGAGCTGAATTTTCAGCAGTCTTTAGTGTTACGTAATCCTCCAGAAATGATTCTAATATGACGATTTGGTGCTCAACGAACATTTATTATCAGTGCTTTTTATGGAGTAGTAATTTTTTTTTCTGGATTTTTTTGGTAGAAACTTTTAAAAAAACAACATTTGTGTGAAATAGAAATCTTTTGCTAACATTATAAATGTATTTTACTCTCACTTCTGATGTATTTTACTGTCACTTCCAATTTTAATGCATAATTATAATGTTAATAATATTGCTGATTGATAGTATTAATTTATTAGAAAATTGATTAATAAAATCTTGACTGTACCACCTAGTCCTAAAATGTTACTGTAACTATATGAAAATGCACCACATGGTATATGAAGTACATTTTTCAATAGTTCATGGTGCATTTATATACCAGTGGATTCCTGCTGAATATAATACAAAGTTGTTCAAGCTATACTTACATTTTACTATTGCTGAAGTGTAGCCTCGAGCGTACAGATGATCTGTGTGGTTAGTGAGCATTGACGTGCAGCATCAACACTTCCAGAGTAGACAACCTCAAGCTGTCACAGCGTGAGTCAATGCCGGTTGCTTCCAGAGTAGACACGGTGTTATTGTCTGTAGGCAAGTTCTGGATGGGGGGCTGATGTCTTGGAAATACTCTTGCCAGCAATTTACAGATGTGAAATGAACAGTCTACAACAGGATTACTGTGCCAAAGTTAATGGGCTTCACTCATGAAACACGAGCTGTGAAATTTTGAATACATGAAAATGTTCGTATTTTCAAAATGTTAGTTGGAATGAAAGAAATGTACACCTGCTCCCTACCACGTGTAAATGGTATGTAGAATGTGCAAACTGCTGACAATAATACTGACCGATGACTGGTTTAAAAAACGTAACAGCCGACATTAAAAAATTACGTTGATATGAGATTCTGAATTTCAGTTTTGATTACTTTTCAATTAATTGCCACCCCTACCATCAAATCTGATGTTCATGAAGCATTTGTGAATCCAGAAAAGTTTTTGGGAAGGCCGTTTTCATGTGCAAATTAGTATTAAAAAGAGATTCCTCATATATTTTTGCAAGTTTCATGAGTGAGTTTTAGATCAGTGATTCTGTTGTAGGCCTCAAAGAATGAATGATGCCAAAGCCAAATAATGAAATTCTTCTTTTCTTTAATCATGGACGGTTTATATAGCCAAATAAACAGTCTTTTTATTAATGGGCTTGCTTATTAATTGGCTTTCACACATCCAATAAAACTGTATAGTATTTCAATACAGATTTCACTTAAAACTAGCCTAATTAGGCAAAGGGGATAAACATGATTTGTTCTGACCACATTGTTTTATTTGTGGTGAATTATTGGCTGCGGTGAGCATGAACCCATTTCAGTTTAACTGACATTTAGAAACATGCAGACTATAATCACTGTAAATCACACTTCAACTGTTGTTTAAGCATTTACAAAGTCTGTCATGTTAATAATTTATCTTATTGTTGGGCCTATGCAGTTCATGGTGCTATCAGTACATTTTAATGTTTGACTTTAAAGGAATAGTTCATCCAAAATTGGAATTCTGCTGAAAATGAATTATTAATTAATGTTTTGTAGAGCGCAAAACTGCTGAAGTATGTGTGGATTAATTGTGATGTTTTTATCAGCTGTTTGAACTCATTCTGATGGCACCCATTTAGTCCACTTCCAGAACAAAAATTGACAGATAATGTACTCACCCCTTGTCATCCAAGATGTGCATGTCTTTCTTTCTTCAGCTGTAAAGAAATTGTTTTTCGAGGGAAACATTTCAGAATTTTATATAATGGACTGGTATGGTGCCCTGAGTTTGAACTTCCAAAATGCAGTTTAAATGCGGCTTCAAACGATCACAAATGCGGTTGTAAACGATCCCAGCCGCGGAAGAATGGTCTTATCTAGTGAAAATAATTCAATTCGTAAAAATAATACAATTTATATACTTTTTAATGCCATATGCTCGTCTTGTCTCGCTCTGCCTGAACTGTTTTTTTTTTTTTTTTCTGGTTCATGACAGTTAGGGTATGTTGAAAAATTCCCATCTCATGTTCTCCCTCAACTTCAAAATTGTCTAACATCGCTGTTTTACCTTTTTGGTTAAGGGTGTTTGATCTTCTTTGCATGTTCACTTTGTAAAGACTGGGTCGGTACTTCTGCAGTGATGTAGGATGATTTTAAAATGATTTTTGAAGTTGGGGGAGAAAATACGATTCAAGTTTTTCGACATACCCTAACTGTCCTGAGGCAGAATACACAGAGTTCAGGGAGAGCAAGACAAGACGAGCGTTTAAGATTAAAAAGTATTTAAATTGTATATTTTTTTTAATGAAAATAACCGATCGTTTCGCTAGATAAGACCCTTCTTCCTCGGCTGGGATCGTTTACAACCGCATTTGGGATCGTTTGAAGCCCCATTTAAACTGCATTTTTGATGTTCAGAATCGGGGCACCATATCAGTCCATTATATGGAGAAAATTCCTGAAATGTTTAACTTAACATAATTTCTTTACGGCTGAAGAAAAAAGACATGAACATCTTGGACGACAAGGCGGTGAGTACATTATCTGTACATTTTTGTTATGGAAATGGACTTCTTTAAATTCTTTACAAATGAATATCCTGAGGGAGAGTACATTTTCAGCAAATTTTCATTTTGGATGATCTATGCCTTTGTTGTTTGAAAACCATTTTGGGTTTATGTGTATAATCTGAGTGTTGAAGCAGAACCAGTTGAAAACTGCTGTTTTAAAGTATGGCTTTTGTCTTTGTAGTATCTACTGTATCTAATTGGAATTGTTGTCTTGGAAATACTGTGGAGTGAGTCTACAGCATTGTGTTTTTCCATGTAAATGCCATTACAGCATGTTTTTCTCATGGTCAAATGGTGTTTGTTGGGGAGCAGCTGTTATGTTGATGTTGTAGGCTTTCGACTGAGCAACAGAGAGGCCCTCACAGTCTGGCTGCGTTGAGGCTGGAAATAGCACACTGCTACACACACACACACACTGCTGCCACAGCACATGAGTG
The DNA here is from genome assembly GCA_012976165.1 of Labeo catla. Classification (NCBI taxonomy): domain Eukaryota; kingdom Metazoa; phylum Chordata; class Actinopteri; order Cypriniformes; family Cyprinidae; genus Labeo; species Labeo catla. Next base: position 3,167,410 of record VONZ01000015.1, on the reverse strand, counting down.
ACACTGCATTGGAAATAAAAGAAAAACACCCTAGTCTGCAGGGAGGGACACAGTTGTGCTTGACTGCCGTCAGTTCTGAGCTGACTGTATTCCAGTTGTTAGTGGAAAATTGTCTTTTTCTGTCAGATGTTTTAACCTTAGTGACATGACATTAGATGACAGCAGTGATGGATGTGGCTTTGCCACACTTCATAAATGCAGCTTCATGAATTCTGCTTTGCATAGCAGGGTCATATAACACTTTTTTTCATCATTGTAATTTTTCCTCAAGGTCCACTTTCAATGTAAAGGTTTCTTGTTTCCAAAATCGTAATTTAATTTTGTATGACCGTTTTCTGTCGTCTCCCTGACCTTTTAACCCAATTAGGCCTGTAATACCTGGAGCTGTCTTCTAGCATTCCCATTCATGTCAGTGCTTTTTACTTTCAGAATGGTAATATTAAAACATCTAATAGAAGGATTTAAATAGCCTATATGCTAACTGGCCTTTATGACATCATGTGTTATTTTTTTGCCACAGTATGTTTAAAGCTTATTAATGCACTCAATGCACTCAATCATGTAGATTTCAATAAACTTATTTGCAGTTTTTTCTCAAATAGATGGTGTTTTTGAAAGGTAAAACATGTTTTCATAGTCTTTAAATTCAAAATATTAAGAAAAAAAATGGAAATTCCATTTTTTGTTTTTTTTTTTGGGAAATGAACAGCATCACACCCTAGATATATCAATATATGAAGAGTTCCAATGCAAAAGCTTCTAAAAACCATCTTGGTCAAAAATGAGATAACGATACTGAGTGAATGTTCTTCACATATAGTATATGTTCATCATGTACTTTCACTTCAGATGTGCTAAATCCCAGCCTCAACCCATTCAGAAGTACCAGTGCTTACATAAAAACCTATACACAGTAGCCAGAAATAAATGCAATTTTTAAAGAAAAACGTCAGACGTACGTAGAGGCTTTTGCATCTGAATTCTTCATATATCCTGTATTTGTTACTTTTTTTTTTTTTTAAAGCTGCTATTGCCAATCATATACTATTGACATTGAATGGTAGTCTGTTCATCAGTTATGTGATCTTTTATCTGCTAATTTAAATCATTTTTTTTTCTCTTGTAAAATCGTTTATGCAACTCGTTTTTTAAATGTCGCTTTTAAGTTCTTTTTTTTTTCCCTAATTAAATTGTTCATGACCACTTTAACGCCTTTTTAGTGCAGTGGAGGTTGAAAGATGAAATTACTTTTGGATTCTTTTGTTATTGTAACTGGCTGATACTTTTTGATTTGGCAGTTTCTTTTTTCCTAGAGGATACAGAAGGACCACCTCGGTTAGGTCTTAAGAGCTATTCAGTTTTCTTTTCAGAAACGCTGGGCTCCTGCAGCCCATGTGAGACAGGCAGGGTGGTTTGGGTAGGTTTATTCTGTACTCCTCAGCGTGCTCTTCCAGAACTGGCACACTGTCTGGCTGTTTATTGGTTTTGTAATGGGATCCATATCAGGAATTTTTGGCAGACATAGAGTAAATGAGCTAACACACATTTGGACCCCACAGGCTAAATAAGAGCCATTGTTTAGTAGAGAAAGCACAATAGTGTTTCTGTCTCAACGCCACTGCCTTAACGCTTGACAGAGCCAGAGAGAGAGATATAACAAAGCTTTGGTCAAAGTAATTGCTAATTGTGTGATTTCCTGACCTGAAGCTTTTGGAAAAGCTCAAAGCATGTCTATTTAGGCTGTGAAATTGTTGTGATTCTCACCCCTAGCTGTATGTTGTACTACACGACACCTAGTTTATGTGTTGGTCTGCATTCCGTGCAAGGGGAGGTGGGGTGGTTGGCACCAGCCCTGCAATAATCTCTCCAAACCCTGCTGACACATGGGTGTGGTACACGTACACGCTTCACACGCAGCTATAAAATGCCTTTGTGGCGTTTTGGTCCTTTGAAATCTTCCTAGAAATTTTCTAGGCTGTTGGTTCTAGAGTGCCATCGGCAGAAATGCGGTTCTTCAGCTTGTGATCCAGGGTGCTGACCGCATTGCGGGCATTCTTGAAATTTACACGTCTAATCACTTCGCTGTTGAATTCTCTGGCCAGTTCTTTCGGCTGAGAATCCTCGACTGAATTTCACATGTATCAAGTTTCATGAGACCAAAGTGTTAGAGAGTAAACTTTCATTTGGGAATCTGATGCTGAACTTTTGGCATAAGCATGACAAAATTGATAAACGCTTGAAAGTTTAATAGTTTTTTTTTATGAAATGCAGTGTTTCAAACTCAAATAATTCTTTCTTCAGCACAGTTTATACCAACAACATACAGTCATCACAGCTATAATTTATACAAGGTGACAATGATTTCTCTTTCAAACAAATGCTGTTCTTTTTAACTTTATATTCATCAAGGAATATTAAATGTATCACGGTTTCCACAAAATATTAAGCTGCACATCTGCTTTCAACATCGATAATAGTAAGAAATGATTTCTGAAGGATCGTCTGACACAGAAGACTGGGGTAATGATGCTGAAAATTCAGCTTTTGAATCATAAAAATTAAATATAGCTGCAAGCAGCGATTACCAGGGATTAGGTGCTTTAGGTATTTAAGCACATAAGGAAAAAGACATTACATATTATTTAGCAAGCCTGTAACCACCTAAATCAATTATTAGAATTTTTTTTTGTCAAATCCAGGTGATTTACCATAGAAATATGATGTTTTCATGACATTTATGACTTATAAAGCCAGCTGTGGTCTGATCTCCTTGAAACTTTGCATGCTTGTTTAGAATCACCTGTTGCATGTGCTCAGTGGGTTTTGTGAAGTTTTGAGTGTTCATTTAGGCTTTATAGGCTTTTGGGTATATGTGGACAGGACCCTTTTCTAAAGGACCCCATTCTAGCTTCCCAAAGGGTAAATTTCATCATGTTTTTGATGTTTTTGTTTTTTCCAGACTGAGCGAAAAACCTAGGACTAGTTCACAAAAGTAGGTTTTTCACATCTTCACATTCATCTAAAAAACGGTTTGATTAACAGTAGTAGTTCTAGACGCAGAGATGTTTGGAATGAGGAGGTCTATCATATAATACGAATTTCGCGTGTATGTGCTGAAAACCACACAATGTTCAATCGTTTACCCCCTTAAAAAATGTGATCTGATCGATATCCGTTACCTTGTTTAATAGGTGCTCAAACCTAATCAGCCAGTGGAGGCCATGTTTTTTTTTGGGATGCACAAATGTCCCCATAGACCTTTGTGGCACTTTTTCCCCCTCTTATAGTGCCACCAAGTGGCCAGTCTCTTTATTTTTTTTTATTTTTTTCCTCTTGTGACTTTAGCTTGAGCTCTTACCTAGGTGTGCCGAGTTTGTCGAAGAGATCTCATTCTGTTCAGGAGTTATAAGCATTTTACTAAAAGTGGCCCTGCCCCCTTCGAACGTTTTGGTGTCCCTTTGTGACGGTGAGTCTCAAGTTCAACTCTTTTTTTTTTTTTTGATAATTATTAGGGATGGGTCGATAAATTGATTCGTGGATCAATTCTGAGATCTTCCAAATGCATCACGATTCTCTTTGGAATCGATTCAGAGCTTAGATTTTAACAGCAGATGGCGCTCTAATCTAGTTTTTATCCACACACTCAAACACTCACGAAGAAGAGTGCCGAAGAGCACTTGTGCGTTCGACTGAGTCATGTAATTTTACCTCGGCTCAGAATGCTTTTATGACGCAAGATTAATGTAAACACAGCCCACTGTGAACACCCTTGTAATTCGTTTCTACCTTGTCGAATTATATGAGTGATTATTTTAGGTTCATGTGCGTATAAGGTTTTGGAAACAGGCAGAGCAAGGCCGTTTCTAAAGCAAGCAGTGCTATCTGCTGTTCAAAACTAAGCTCAGAATCGTGATGTGTTGGAAAATCTCAGAATCGATTTGCGTTGCAATGATTTATCGTCCCATCCCTAATAATTATTGATATTCACTCTCCAGGGAATCTTTGCACTGGTTTGGTTCTGATCGAGAAAAAAACCTAGGACTAGTTTGCAAAAGTAACTTTTGCAAAAAATGCAAAATACCCGAAAATTTTGCCAGGCTCACGATCAAATCTGAGGCATGCGTTTTGTCTGGCATGAGCCAAGGATTCCAGTGACATAAGACACTTGAGTCTGCGACTGACGGTTAAGGAGTTGTGAGCAATTTCAATCGCAGAGGCACCCCCGGCAGGGTGATCGGGGTTAGCCTTGGTCATGTTGTAGGTGGCGTGAGTACTACCATCCCTCCAAGTTTCGACTCTCTACAACTTACGGTTTGGTCTGCACGATCAGTGGCTTCTTTCAAAAACAATTAGAAATCGTATTAATCCCAAACTTTTGAACTGTAGTGTGTGACATTTTTCTATTCCTTTAAATAAAATGTCTTGCTTTTGACATTACAAATATCAAGGACTTAACTAAAATGATCTCAAAACTTTTGGGAAGATTTTCACATTTTCAAGGGTTCTCCATATGGAACTCTCAGACAGCTCTGCAATAATCAGAAAGCAATGGCAGCAGAGTTTTCCACTCTGTCGCCTGCTGTATTTTTTTTTCTTCCTGTTGCTGTCTGTCTATCTCCATCTGTCTCTCTCCAAGCACCTCAAGTATGTGTGTTTATGTATGTGATGGCTCTTAAAACATCTTGTTAAACATAATCAGTTTGTTAGCAGGCTGCTAAAAACAGCAGTGCTCTCTGCTACCCACATACTCACACAGATACACTCGCACACAAACAAACAAACCCAAGCATACTGTCTGCAACTCAAAACCTGACAAGATGCCAAACTTGACACAGATTTATTTCAAAAGGCAAAGTGCTGTGTGGTACAGAACGAGGCAGCAGAGATAGTTAGGAACAGCTCACCCAATAATGAAAACGCTGACTTTTTTTTTAACCTCTTTGTCATTACAAACCTACGTTATATATATTCAGAAGTTATACAGTAGCTTTGAGGAACAAACTAAAATGCACTAAATCACTTTTTTTCCCCCACAAAATAAAGTCTTGCAGTTTTTGTCAAGATCCATGCATATGTATTAGGCGTGTGGTTTTCTTATAGTGTGTTACATTCTCTTGTTTTCTTTTGTTTTCCCTAGAGATGCATTTTTGGAGCATTAGTGAATCTTGCAATTCTTCCTGTCACTGCTTTATTCATACTAATATATTGAATTTTCCTCTATGGTTTACAGACATGATAGGCTCTGCTTAAGTAAGAACTGTCAAGCCTAATTTAGAACTTGATATGTAACTTGTGTTTTGAGTGCAGACTAACCAAGTGAATGTTGTTTTAATGGCTCTTGGGAGTTAAAGGCACAGTGTGAGATTTTTGGATTAAAATATCCACAAAAAAAAACCCCACTAGAACAGTGTTATATATTTTGCTGACTTGTGTACTTTATCCCAAATTCTGAGAAAAAAGCAGTTTTAACTAGTGTAACGGACCATGTTGACTGGCGCATTATAAAAGCTCTGCTGCTTTCGAGCCATGTATTGCGCTCGTCTCTCATTGCTTTAATAAATCTTTAATACATTAGCTCATCCGTGAAAGTGATTTCTACCCGAGTTCCATCGGATTGCATCAGCTGTGGAGATGAAGACGACAACTCCCATAAACTCCACACTCAATCACAGTTTCAACAAACTACGCCTTTGTTTCTTTGTTTGTTTTGAACATGCGCCGCCTTGCAGCGAAAATGACATACTGTGCCTTTAAAGTGGTCATTTTTATTGAACTTTGATTTATTCAGAATATCCATTTTAGCGTCTCAAACCCTCTCTGATGTTCATGACTTCACATGATTTTTACATGACGTTCATTTTATCATCCACAATTTTATCTTGCTATATTGTGAATAAGTTGTAAATATTTAATATATTGTTTAGCTCTAATAAAGTATGAAGTGATACCACCAAACCAAAAAAAGAGTGACTTTTCAAACAGGTTTTTTTTTTTTCAGTAACTCCCACTGTCTGCCATTGGTCGGCCAATCAGATCCCACCTCAAATTCAAACCATTGGTCAGTATTGGTCTATTATGACGACTTTGCTGTGTTTGTTTGTAGGGCTGTGAAATTTGGCCATTTGGAATTTTGGACTTTTTTTTTTTAATTTGTATATCAGTATTACAGTAATAATAAATATTATTATTTATTATTATTTTATAATAATAATAGTAGTAGTAGTAGTAGTAGTAGTAGTAGTTATAGTAGTAGTATTACTAAGTGCTATTAATTAGTTAAATAGTACTAATTTAAAATTGACCAATTACAGATTTTATTTTATAGTATTATTATTATTATTATTATAATTCTATAATTTTTTTACATAATAATAATAATAATAATAATAATAATAATAATAATACTATAAAATAAAATCTGTAATTGGTAAATTTTAAATTAGTACTATTTAACTAATTAATAGCACTTAGTAATACTACTACTATAACTACTACTACTACTACTACTATTATTATTGTAAAATAATAATAAATAATAATATTACTAACATAAAATTACTAACAATATTACTATTGTCACTATTTTCAATTATTACTATGTAACTAAAATAAAAAATAGTACTTTAGAAATAATAATAATAATAATAATAATAATATTATTATATTTTAAATCGTTAAAATTAATGTTACTATTGTTACTATTTTTAATTATTACTATTTAACTAAAATAATAAACAGTACTTAATAATAATGATAATAATAATCATTATTATTATTATTATTATTATTATTATTATTTTACATTATTAAATATTAAATTAAATATTACTATTGTTGCTATTTTCAATGATTACTATTTAACTAAAATAAAATAGTACTTAAGAAATAATAATACAAATAATAATTTATTATTATTATTATTAATATTTTATGATATAACTGTAAAATTATAATAGTAATTGTTAGGCTGTCTTCATTTTCAAACATTAAACCATCAAGGTTTTATTTTGGTGGAAAGCCATGGGGAACCCTTAAAGCATGTTGCATTACCAAATGCACATTATAAGCAACTCAAAGCAGATAATAAAATGAGTGTGTGTGAAGCAGCCTTTTTGATCTGACAATCGCAAGCCGTATCCGGTTTTATTTCGATTGATTGCATAGCCCTTGTGCCTTTGTTTATGCTTTTTGGGTAAATCAACCTACGGATGATTGGACATATTTTCAGCTGGGATAAGAGGAAGTATTTTAGTTACATCAAGTACAACTATGCAACCGAGGCAAAACGAACACACACACACATAGCCACGTTCATGTCGTGCTTGCTGATGCAGCCCTCTGGACTAGGTCATCGGCGGTCCCAGTCAAGCGATGGATGACCTTTCCCGGGACGCACGCCTCTCTACTCCTGTACTGAATTTTATTCAGTTCTTCTCTTCGGCAGAACCCCATCAGTATTCAGCAGAATGCTGGCATGACTGTGTGCCTGTGTATTCACCCTTGTAATGCATGTTTGTGAATGACAAAGATAAAAAGGACACGAAAGAAAATAAACCAACAAGCCCCAGCGCAAAGGACGCCTGAGAGATTCTGCGGGGCACAGCCGAGAAAATGACAAGGACGGTTCTCTAAATAGCATTTAGTGTTGTTTTACGGCTCCTCGCGAGCAAAAGAAAAACAGCAGAGAGGAAATCTATGCATCAGTAGATTCGAAACTGTTTTATACCTACAAGGCATTCTAGACTTGTACGCTACAGAGGCTTTTTGTTCTGCTGCTTTCCCTTTTTTATGTCTCCACAGTGTCTTGCATTACATGCACAGCTTGATAGCAGCGAGTTACATGTGTGTGTGTTTTTTTTTTTTGTTTTGTTTTGTTTTTTTTTTTTTTAGTCTCTGTATCTACTGCAGAAATCTCTAATGAATATTGATAGATGGTTGTTTTGGCAACTGTGAGGTCAGAGTTCTTTTTCTCTTTCCCCCAGAGGAACAGAGCAATGCCAGAGCATGACAGATGTGATTGCGCGCAAACGGGCCTCTGCCGAACCCAGCATTCCTCTGCTCTCGTAGGCACCAAAGCGGCGGTTCCTGTCCTTGAGGGTAGTAGCCGCTCTGTTAGTGTGTTTATATTGAGGCTATACAATTTAGTGTCTTTTTATGGTTGGCTTAATAAAGTAATTGGTTCATTGTGTACACTGTTGGGAGAACAGGAATGGAAGTGATTTGTCATTTAGCAGATGCTTTCTTATGCAGAGCAACTTATTTAAGGGTCTTGCTATGGTGGAAGAGACACTATAGTTCATGAGAATTTGTATTTTTGATCTTTCGACTGCAAGTTAAAGTTTTAATGACAACATTAGATGAGAGAAAATTATTTTTCTCCGTTAATCTTAGACCTTTAGGACAATCTGCAGTTTCCAGCCTTCCATACCCTAGTAAAAAAGTAATAGACTTAAAATCCATTTATTTTATACTAAGTATAGTTTGTCTGTTAACGTATTTACTGATACATTGTTCAAGACTTACTGATATAAAAGTTGTAATTAAACTTTATTTGGAGTACTACTTGTGCACAATGCACATTTCTTAATATTAAGCCTACAATATGTTTTAATGTCACTGTAAATTATGATTTTATGATCTTTAAATAATATCGGTCTTTAAATGGAAAATGTTTAAAGTGTACCTATAGTATACTTGCAATAGTTCAGATTTAGCACAATCATATATCCTTAACTATATCTTTAGTTAGACTTCACTACTTCAGCACAATTAAAGTGCATTAAAGGGGTCATCGGATGCAAATAAATCTACCCTATAATGATAAAAATCCATGCAGTGGTTTTTAATTAATCTGTAAAAATAATATCCCCTTTTTCAAATCGAGCCATTCTCAGATGCCTGTCGGTGTGCCGTCACACCCACAGAGGCGGCTTCCACAATAGTTGATTGACATGAGCATCTTACCTCAGATCAGTTGTAACAGTCCAGTAACTTTCCTTGTTTCGATGCCAGAGCAGGGATGTAAGTTAGACAAGAATATCTCCGATTGAGTGATTGAGGTGTTGTGTTGCTGGATGTAATAATGAACATAGTGGTCGTCATTTACTCCCGACATCTGAGCTGCTGAAGATGCAGTGGATTACATTTGTTTGTGAAGGGAATGCGCCTCCCGATCTACATATATCCATCTATGTTCGCGCAAATCATTTGTTATCCAGCTTCACTTACAGCAGAAGTGTGCATAAGCGTTTTTTTTATGAATCTTTGCGATCGCCTTTCCTTATAACGTGGTAGTTAGGAAGTTTAGCGGCTAAATGCGGTTAAAGTAAACAAGCTCATCATTCCACAGAGAGTGGAGATGGGCGGGGTGAGCAGAGCTCATTTGCATTTAAAGGAACAACCCCTTAGAATGAGATGATTTTTGCAGAGCTCATTTTGACAAGGTAAAAAGTGTGTTGTTTTACAAAACCATTGAGAATTTTTAATCAAAGTATATTAGAGACTTTTCATTAAGACCCTAAAGAGTCATATCAACTTGTGGAAAATGGGCATCCGATGACCCCTTTAAGTACAAAATTAGTTGTTCCAATTTAGCAGACTTTAAATATACCAGTTTAGTATACAAAAAGTATGCTTGCAGGGTATTTTTATTAAGTACACATGTAAATTTATTTGTAGTATACAAGTAGCATGAAATAGATGTATTGTAAAGACATATTAGTATATTTAGGTAATTGCAACTTTTTTCTCACAAGTCTAACTTTTTTTCAATTGTGCAATTGTGAGTTTAGACCTTGCAAATCTAAGAAATAAAGTCAGAATTGTGTGATATAAACTCGCAATTCCAAGTTATAAAGTCAGATTTGTGAGATAATTTGCAGCTCTTACTTTTTAGTTTTTCTCAGAATTGCTTGATGTAAACATGCATAGATATATAAACTCAGACTCACTGAGATATTTACAACTTTATAATTTGTAATCTCTAGCTTTCACTAATTGTCGTACACGCATTAACAAGAGTGGCATTCCACGGATGACGTAGGACGTAGATGAACGTGGTGACAAATGCTGAGGTACAGAGGAGAGCAAAACACAACACCAGTCTTGAAAGTGCAAAGTAGAAAGTACAAAATGTGGATTTGTAAAGGGTAATCTTGGAGGATTTCGATATAAACCAAGAGGAGACTGATTTTCCTTTGCCGTAAACAAAACTTGGTTCTCGTGAGACTAACATGAGGTTATGCTACAGTATGTCTGTGTCTTACGTCATCCGCTGGAATACTACTCTCTCGTGAACGTGTGTACGAAAGCAGAAGCTAGAGATCATGCTTTATGTAGTTTTAAATATGGAAATTTTTCAGTTCACTTCAGAAGGCCTTTATTAACCCCCAGAGCTGTGTGGAGTACTTGGTTTTTGTTTTTTTTGTTTTTTTTTTAATGACGTATGGATGCACTTTTTTGGATTTTGAAATCTTAACAGCCATTCACTGCCATTATAAAGCTTGGAAGAGCCAGGACATTTTTTTTTAATATAACTGTGATTGTGTTTGCCTGAAAAGAAGAAAGTCATATACAGGATGGCTTGATGGTGAGTAAATCATGAGGTCATTTTAATTTTAACTGTGTTAATGTATGCTTGCTGAATAAAAGTAAAACTTAAAAATTAGTAGAAAAGGAATTAAATTAAAGAAATAAAGTAAATGTGTTTTTTTTTTTTTTTTTGTTTTTGTGTCTTAATGTTGTTTTTGTTTTGCTTTAGTTATTAACCAGAAATATTCAGCTGAACATTCTCTAATACAACACAATCCTCTGCAAAAATCCTGAGTCACACAAATCTAATTGTTTTAAAATCGCACACAGATGCCCTGTTTTGTACTGTGCCCGGAGTAGTTAGTGGCTACAGTGGAAACTTGTGACAGAACATGTGACCTCATAATCATCGCTTAAAATGACTGACAGCTGAAATGGCCTCAGGACGTGTAATAACAGGAGTCTTTATTATGTCAGCCGTTTAGTGTGGCGATAAGATTTTCTCCTGCTGGAATAATACTGACTCTTGCCTAATGCTGCCTGTGATGGACTGAATGCGCGTTTCTTTAAATATCCATTGCAGTGAATTATGCTTTCGCCCACCCAGGGACACCAATTAATGTAGTGAATTTTGCTTTTGCCAACCTAGGGAGGTGAAATAGGGTAGTGATGGGTACTCATGTCACACCTGACGTATGATTTTTGGATCACGTGTCAGTTAACGTGTGGTTATGAGTACATCACATAAGAAAGATTGGTGTGATCTCTAACTTGTAGAACCTCTTACTGTATTATCAACACAAGGAAGGCACAAGTTGTAATAAAATAACTTTTATTAACAAACGATAGACAAGAGTAATCAACAACTACTAAACGAATACCATGAATGAAAAAGGAATAAAGTGCATAAGATGCATAAAATGCAAGTGATTATGTTGGGTATGTTGGCTGAAACAAATAAGATGAAGAACCTTATTATGCATCAAACAAATGCGTGTAAGATTTGTTATCAACTGCAGTCAGCTATATAATATCTAATGTAAATTAGAAAATCATGTACTGATGCCAAGGTCTCTGGAAGAGGTTTGGAAGTGATATTTATGTTCTCTGTGGTTGAGTGAACAGTCCGGTGGCGGTGACTTCTTCCACTGGTAATGCTGGTAGCGGTACAGCGGTAAAGGAGCAGGAATCCGTTTCAACAGCCTTGAAGATGAAGCGCTGTAGGATGCTGATCTCCTGGAGCACCAAAGGGTCCTACGATCTGGAACACGCAGATGTGGCCTTGGAACAGGTGCTGAAGGTACTTAGCTTGGAACACACAAGCAAAAGTACCCGAAGTGAAGGTTTGCTTGCCGGAGCTCAACCTTGTTGCAAATGTTTGCGTGTCTTCTGCCTCTCTGGACTAGAGACTCAGAACTTGGTCAATCCGCTTTGTCTCTCTAGGATGGAGACTCGTGCTGTGTCTGTTGTTGTCTCGCTGGATGAAGACTCTGAACGTAGATTATCTCTTTCCTCGCAGGCTGGAGGCTCAAAACGTGGTCGTATCTGTTGCTGCCTAAAAAAGCCGGAGACTCGGACTTGGTATCTGTTGTTGTCTCACCCTTGCGGGTCTGGATTCAGAACTGTTTAGCTGTTATTGCCTTTTTCCTTACAGGACTCTGTACTGTACTGATCTGTAATGATTGTCTCACCTTTGCAGGCTGGAGCCTCAGCACGTAGGTATTGCTGCTATCGTCTCACTGGATGGGAGACTCAGAACGGGGTGTTTCTGTTACAGTCCCTTCCCTCGCGGGTAGCAGACTGAGAACTGGTGTTTCTGCTATTGCCTCACCTTTGCAGGCTGGAGACTCAAAACCTTGCTTCTGTTGCAGTTCCTTCGCTCGTGGGTAGCAGACTCGTTGAACATTGTTGTTCTGTTACAGTCCTTTCCTTGACGGGTGGCAGACTCAGAACGAGGAGTATCTTTTGGAAGATATCTTTATCCCTTTCCCAAGTGGAGGAGATTGCAATTTGGCACTTCTTCATTTCTGTGCTTTGATTGGCTGGCTCCATCAGAGTGTCAGAGCCACCCTTCTTTCCTCCTGTGAAATTTATTTGCATAGTCCAAATACAGGGTTAGAAAAAATGTCACTGAAGTTTTATCGGTGCATTTCTCACTTTCCAAACCATAACCAGAATGCATTTGGCAATGTTACGAACACACTGAGTCCAAACATGTTGGGAAAAGATTGAACTGTCATGCCTGCCTCCATTTGTCCATTAACAGGTGAGTTGGTGTAACCAAGAATACTTATTTCTCTGAATAAGTATAAGATGTGTGTGTTGTAGTGTGCATCAGTTTTAAGGTTTGAAAACGTAGTTATGAATGGATTTGGATGGATCTTTGTGGTCTCTCTTTGGTTCACCCACTTCTGCTGCATCTGGAGGTCTTAAGGAATTTTTAGGGTCGGTCATAGACCAAAACCTTAGGAATCAGTCTCAAGGTGGGGGTGGAGGGCAGAAACTGCATTTTGACCAATAGGAAGTTCTGTCCTTCCCGGTCTATGTACCAAAGGTCGTCTTCTTGCCCTCCAAGAGGTGTCTGGCTGTTGTCCTGGCATCTTTATCTGATAGCGTCGGACAGTTTGCTTATGTTAGTCCACCAAGATCCAATCAAAATGTAGCAAACCTTTGTCCACTATCGTGGTCAGAGAGGGACCCCCTTGCCATAAACTGGGCCCTGGAATGTGCTGTCCACTACACCATTTTCAATCCATCTTAGATTGTTGTAGCTAGTGCGAGTGTGAGCTTGTTGCAAAGAGGGCCCCGTTTTTGAAGTAACTGCCAGACTGACATCCAAAAGCAGTTTTCATAGGTTGAATGTCATATGTCTCTATTTCTCTCTCTCACTCTCTTCGTCTGTCCTTCTCTTTGACTTTGTTATTGGAACAGTGTTGTTTTTCTTTCTAACTATCAGTGCTTCTGTGCACACACTGTCAGTCACTTGACTTTCAGTGTAATTGAACTTCCAGATGCCAAGGGCAGAGACGCATTAACATTCAGCTCTCTCTCTCTCTCTCTCTCTCTCTCTGTGTGTGTGTGTGTGTGTGTGTGTGTGTGTGTGTGTGTGTGTGTGTGTGTAAGTGGCACACTAACCATTTCTGTTCTTAAACACCTGCTTCGCCATGCCCACTGACACACACATATACAGTCATGTATAGTTGAAGCCAAAAGTTTACATACACTTTTGAGAATCTGCAAAATGTTAATTATTTTACCAAAATAAGACGGAGCATACAAAATGCATGTGGTTTTTTTTTATTTCGTACTGACCTGAATTAGATATTTCACATAAAATATGTTTACATATATAGTTCACTAGAGAAAATAATAGTTGAATTTATAAAAACGACCGTGTTCAAAAGTTTACATACACTTGATTCTTAATACTGAGTTGTTACCTGAATGATCCACAGCTGTTTTTTGAAAAGGTCTTAAATCAGAGCAACAACTCTTAAATTGATATGATCATGGCATTCATTTTCATGAGGGATTGTTTCCTCATGTGTTTCATTTTAAAGTGAAGCAAAAGCGTAGTTTCTGTGCTACATGGCATAGGTCGCTCAATAATCTTTAAACAATACGCGGTAGATGGCGGTATGTGCTGCTTTATGTCAGTCACTTTAGAAGAACTTGTTGTTTAGATTTTTTTTGTAATAAAAATTATTTAGTTCAGTTAAAGAATAGACAATACAATTAAAACCGAATGCGGCTGCTCAATGCAGTGTGCCGAACGACAGTCACACCACAGATCAGATTTCAGTTATTACATGAAGAGAGTGAGTCGAGCTGACTGACAAGAAAAGAGAGGTGAGAAAGACAACACTGTAGCGGAAGAGTTTCAAAACGAAATGCAAAAGCGCCTGTTTTAAAAATATTTTGGATTTCGAAAAGCTTGACTTCTGCCATTTATCTAAGGTGATAGTGGAAGTTTCATATGTATTTGGTTCCACAGTCTTTGCTGATTTTTATTTATTTAAACTGTGTAAATTTTTTTTAATTTCATATTACATCAAGGTGTATGCCGTGCTTCCAAGCTTTCTTATTCGATTTGCTAAGAAACATTCTACGTTTCTTATTCATTTGGTTACATAGTGTTTACTGATTTTCAGTTTTGTACACCTATTTAAACTTCATGCAAGTTATTATTTTATATTAGGCATATAATATGGTGTATTGTTATTTGTTTTGTTAATAAAAGTTTGTTACATTACATTAATGCCGCTAATTTAAAATTTACAAGCTACTTAAAACCAAAGGAACTAAAAACAAACATCTGCTTGATGCCGAATTGCCGCTAATTTGAAAGTGAAAGTAAAACTCTAACTATAGTTAGAGAACATAGTGCTCTATTGTTTTCCCTCTGATTTGTTTTATTTATTTATTTATTTATTTATTTTTTAAAGTTCCCTTAAATTTTCTTTTGTTTGTCTTAAAAAGGTCTTTAAAAAAAGTCTTAAATTTACCCTCATAAAACCTGCAGGAAACCCTGTGATGTTTGTTCACAAGTCCCTTGTTTGTCTTGAATAGTTAAACTGCCTGCTGTTCTTCAAAAAAAATCCTTCAGGTCCCACAAATTCATTGGTTTTTCAGCATTTTTGTGTATTTGAACCCTTTCCTAAAATGACTGTATGATTTTGAGATCCATCTTTTCACACTGAGGTTAACTGAGGGACTCATATGGAACTATTACAGAAGGTTCAAACACTCACTGATGATGCAAAAGAGGAAACGATGCATGAAGGGCCAGGGGGTGAAAACTTTTGGAATTTGAAGATCAAGGTAAATTTAAATTATTTTGTCTTTTGAGAAACCAAAAAATAAGAAAAATGCACACATCTTAATTCTGCTCTTAATGCATTGCTTTTCCTTCTGGAGCATCATTGAGCGTTTGAACCTTCTGTAATAGCTGCATGTGAGTCCTTCAGTTGTTTATTTTTTTCTCAAAGAGGCTAGATTCCTTTTATAATGAAAGTTGGCAATTTGAGGTGTCATGACCATTGGCTAGTTAAGCAGAGAAACTTCATGCAACTACTGTACCCCTGGGATTATAGATGGTAGAGATCTCACAATCCGCCTCCTGATACAGTTAAATGGGAACGCCTACTAGCATACAAAAGTACTGTGTGACCTTCAGAGATTTAATCACACCTTCTTTGTTTTTTATTTCTACACTTGATTTGCCCACGTTTGAGTATTCTACACTTTCTCTCTCTTTTTCATCTCTCATGTTCATTGTCAGGCCTGTAAGATGTTGCGCAGCTGTACTTGTGGTGTGATGTGGGTTTTGATTTCCATCTCTGCTGGTCTGTTGATGGGTGAACTGCAGATGAGGCGCTTTACTCTAAACCATAAGCAATTTATTACATGCAACAAGGAGGGAATACAAAAATTCTTTCTTTTCAGCAATCCGAGGAGGGGTGTAAATGGCAAACATCCACACGAGGAGCAGCACACACACATATGCACACACACTGTACTAACCCTGAATGAAAACAAAACACTAGCTGGCGACAACCGGCATCCTTGAATAATGCATTCTTGTAACACTTATCTAGTATTAGCCCTTGAAGGAAGGGGCGAGAGAAATTACTGCGGGTCGCCGCATGCCGTCCCTGAACTTTAGGTGACCTGATACGACTGCCTCAAAACTGTTTTATGAAAATACAGTGCCATTCATTAGTTTGGGCTCAGTAAGATTTTGAATCTTTTTTTTTTTTTTTAAAGTCTCTAATGCTCACTTGAGATTATAATACATCTTGTAAAAAGGGGCATAATAAGTGCCCTTTAAAACAGAATTTAATTCTGAGATGCAAAGCTGAATTTTTTACCATCATTACTCCAGTCTTCAGTTACACATGATCCTTTAGAAATCATTGAAATATGCTGATTTATTTTCAATGTTAGAAACCGGTGTGTCATTTAATTTTTTTTTTTTTTTTTGGAACCTCTGATTATTTTTTTCAGGATACTTTGAATAAAAAGTTAAACAGAAAAACATTTATTCAAAATAGAAATCTTTTCTAACAATATAAGGCTTTACTATCATTTTTTGTAATCAATTTAACACATTCTTGCTGAATAAAAATATACATTTCTTTCAAAGAAAGAAATAAATAAATTACTGAACAAAAAAAGGTAAAGTATATTGTTACAAAAGATTTCTGTTTTAAATAAATGCTGTTTTATTATGTGTTATTCATCAAATAATCCTGAAAAAGTATCACAGTATCTCTAAAAGTATCAATAAATAACTAAAGTAGCAGTAACTGTTTTCAACAATAATAATAAATCTGCATGCTAGAATGATTTCTGAAGGATCATGTGACACTGAGGACTGGAGTAATGATGCTGAAAATTCAGCTTTGCATCACTGGAATAATTCTGTTTTTAAGAGTATTAAAATAGAAAACTACTATTTTAAATGGCAGTAATATTTCACAATATTAGGGGTGGGAATCTTCAGGCACTTTACAATCCGGTTCAAATTCTGTCATAATCTGATTCCAAAATGGTTCTTGATCTACATTTTTTTTTTTTTCCCCCAATTGATTTTTCTCCTGTGCAAATACATCTTTACAACCATACATTTTAACCAAAATTTCAGTTGGAATCTCTGTATGTCAGTACTGCCATCTTAAAAGTAGGGGTGTGAATCTTCACTGGTTTCATGATTCGATTCAATAACAATTTTTCAACTCAATATCACTTTACATCACATTCTCAGTTTTTAATATTACTGCACATGACTACATTTTCATATATATTTCATATAAAATTTGTTTTGTGTGAAATTGATTTTTTTTATTATATAAACAGGCTACTTTTTAAAACAATCACTTTTGTAAGTGTTCAAGTATCCGAAAGTTTTCAGGCAATAGTTATAGCTTTTTCTTTTTTTCCTCAGCATCATTGCCATTTGATTATTACTGATGAGATCAGAGGCAGTGGCAGCTTTAACAGACTGCATTCACACTAATGCACAGATCTATTTCCATATATCAGATGTTTTGCTCTGAAAACATAACTGACTGTGTGAACATCAATTTCGTATAAAGTATTCGGAAATGCAAGTGCATTTAACCGCGGCTGCAATAGATCTTCAGAACAAAAAACACAAAGCTTATGTGAAAGTCCGTCAGTGCGTGAGTTCCGTGCATCTAATAGTATTGCATTTCAAACGGCATTAATGAAAGCATATCTAAAGTACGCTTTCAAACGACAGGTGGAAGCACATACTGCCAAGCAGTGTGCACTTGTCTAGCTGTTTTCACACCAAATGTGGAAAGCGCTGCGCTATGAAATGCATTCATTTCTATTGCTTGCGCTGTGCCAGGACTGCTTGTTTCTGCATCAACCAAAGCATGTGCGCACGCCGCGCTTAAAGTTCAAAATAGTTGAACTTTTGCCGCTGTACTCTGAAGGGCTGCGCTGAACCCTCACAGCACAAATTCTGTGCAATGAAGTCCACCACATCTCTAGCGCGAAAAATCAAGCTCAGAATTGATTCTGAAATATTCAGAATCGTTGAAGAGAGAATCGCGATGCATCTCCCATCCCTACACAATATTACTGTTTTTGTCTATATTTTTAATCAAATAAACGCAGCCTTGATGAGCTGAAAAGACTTATTTTAAAAAACATTTAAAAATCTTACTGATTCCAAACTTTTGAATGACAGTGTAAATAATGTATGGCTACAACAGTTATATTAATTGTTGAAGATTTTTATTTTTATATATATTTTTTTTTATTATGGTTATTATGAATTGATAATTTCTTTGGGTAAACTGATGGAAAAAAAACAATTGGAAAAAATATTTTTGGTAGAAAGCCCTATTATGGATTTAGAATTTTTTTTATTATGGATATTTTAAAGTTTAAAGTTAAAACGCCTTTTTGATGGATTTGTTTCTTACAAACGCTTTTCACAAGACAGTAATTGATGGACTGGAGTGGTGTTGATCACTTGTGGATTATTGTGATATTTTACTGCCTATTTGAGCTTTCATGCTGACGGCACCCATTCACTACAGAAGATTAGTATTAGTAAGCAAGTGATGTAATGCTAAATTTCTCAGAATCTCTTCTGACAAAGAAACAAACTCCTATACATATTGGACGGCCTGAGGTTGAGTACATTTTTTTTAACAAATGTTTTTTTTGGATGAATTGTTCTTTTAAATCCATGAAACCGCATACATATGTCAAAGCACATAACACAGCAAGTCGCATTAAACTATATGCTTTGGTTTGATTTAGTGATTTATAGTGTCGTTTTTCACTGGCAAGGTTGCATTAGTTCTTAGTAGACGTGTGTATTTCTCCTTTTTCCACATTACATGGGTCAGTGCATTGCCAACAACTGTGTCTCCCTAAAGGTAAGATAATGCGGAACGCAATGACCCGCAGCGGGCTGTTAGTAAACGCTGATTTACCTCACACTTAGCGACACTCGTACATGCACATGCGCGCAGAAACACGTTAACACTCACTATTTTAATATCCCCTCAAGGGAAGCACAATAAACACGACGTCTGCACGTGCACACACACTTGCCTAAGCTTTATAAAACGGTCTTAAGTGTATTAAAAAGCATTCAAAAGCCTAGCGAGGCTGCAGGTTCGCTGTAGCAGCTGCGAGGTGTTTTGGCCAGAACTGTAAATCCTTGACTCTGGAAGGAATATCATTCATTTGTTATCAGATTTATCAGGCGAGGAGTTGTCCGGTATCACTCGTCAAGAGCAGCCCTGTAAAGCTGAAATATAGAGAGAGGATGAAATGGTATATTTTCGAGCGAGTCGTGCCCTTGGAGAGTCGGAGCGCTCAGGGTTTGGCCTGCAGCCTCACATCTGTTGAGCAGAGCACTGAAAGATCCAGCCCAGCTTTCTGTCTTTCTCACACATAAACACTCACCATGTATATCCATGTGTGTGTCATACTGAGTGACGTGTAAAATACAGTCTCTTCAAATTATTTACTGCTATACGATGTGCGGAAGGCAATCATTGTCATAATTAAAATCAGTTTGGATCCTCGTAACATGCTTATTGCCATGTGGGAAATATTACTGTAATGCCCCAATAACAAGAGTCAAAAGCTGAAGTGCTTGTTTGTTTATGTATCAATTTTTTATGTATTATTACAATTAAAAAGCACTTTCATCTAGTTTAATATTTTTTAAAATGTCATTTATATTTGTGATGCAAAGCTGAATTTTCAGCATCATTGCTTCGGTCTTTAGTGTCACATGATCCTTTAGAAATTATTCTAATATGCAGACTTGGTGCTTAAGAAACATATAGTCAATGTTGAAAACCGTTGTACTGGCTATTATTTTT
>VONZ01000015.1:3040000-3142500 GCA_012976165.1 Labeo catla | reverse complement strand
ACCTACATTCTGAATTAAGGGCATTGTCCGATTCAGATGGGTTTTCAAACTTTTTTAATAATATTATAATTGCTTATGTTCAATTATTATGTGTTTTTACATTTATTTAGTAACACTTTATAATAATGTTCACTGGTTATCATTAGTTAACTACTTTGGTTAACATGAACTAAGAATGAAAAATACTTCTATAGCATTTATTAATCTTAGTTCATTTCAGCATTTACTAATGCATTATTGAAATCAAAAGTTGTGCTTCTTAACATTAGTTAATGCACTGTGAATTAACATGAACTAACAATGAACATCTGTATTTTCAATTAACAACTTTAACATAATAATAATAATAATTGTTTCTTCATGCTAGTTAATACATTAACTAATATTCACTAATTGAACCTTATTATAAAGTCTTACTGTTTATTTTATTAGTTCATTCAATGAAATAATTCAGTATTTTAATTTAATTAAATATTTAATTTCTAATTCCTAATTCTGTTTTTGTTTACAATTTTTGTGAAAAATTGTAATTTAAAATCTGAAGAAACATTTCAGACATTTATTTATTATTTATTTATTTATGTGTACTATATTTATTATTTTGGTATTTATTAATGTTGTGAATCAGCTTATTTTTTTGTTATTTTGTTGTTAACATTTTATGTGCTATTGTCATTTTTTTTAATTTATTTTTTTTTAGCTATGCTGATTTTAGTAATAACTAAGTTTTTAGTTGTATAGTGTTTTGTTAAAAATAACAAACCATTTATATATTTAAAGTTTATTCAATGAAATGTATTAATATTTTAATTTAATTTAATTATTTAATTTCTAAGTCCTAATTCTCTTTTGTACTTTTTTTTTGTTCAATTGTAACGTAATATTTTGAATTAGCTTTTATTTTATTATTTGATAATTTAGTTATGTGCTATTGTCATTTTTGTTTTATTATTTATTATTTTATTTCTTAGCTTTAGTAATTACTAAATGTTTAATCATTTAGTTTTAGTTAACAATAACAAGACATTTATTTATTTATTCATTCATTCATTCGTTCATTCATTCAAAAAAATATTTAAATATTTTAATTTAATTAAATATTGAATTTCTAATTCCTCATTCTGTGTCTTTTGTACAATTGTTTTTTTTTTTTTATTAAAGATTTTAATTTTTTACAAATCTGACACAATTTATGTATGTATTTTTTTTTATTTGTACTGTAATTTATTTATCATTATTGTATTTATTAATGTTGTAAATTAGCTTTTATTTTATTTTATTATCTGGTAATTTGGTTATTTTTTTTTTTTTTTTAATCTATAGTAATTACAGAATTTTTAATTGTGTAGTTTTAGTTGACAATAACAAACTATTTATTTATTTAAAACTAATAGTAACTTATTTTTATTCTGGTCTTTATTTTTACTTTAATTTTAGTTTAAGTAATTTGGTTAGGTGGTAATTTTGATTAGGGTTTTTAATTTTTTAATATTACTTTTTTGTCTGTTACAGTGAGTTCATACCTGATAAGTTAATGTGTAATGTCTAACAGCAACCGTAGTAATATAACTGTACTCATGGCTTATCGCTTTATTTCGGCACAGATACTCTGACAGAACATCATGCAGCATCTTTACCAATTGCTAGAACGTAGTATGAGGAATTCACATCTTCTCTTTTTCTGCAAGTACATACGATAAGCTTTGGTGTTGGAGAAACATTTCAAACCTTTCTCAGTTCTCTTCCCCCCACACTACTGTCTTTCTCTCTTTCACTCCGTAAGAACTGGTTGTCACACGTTCTTTCAGCGAGAGCCGTAAGTGGGGGGTTTAAAAGAAGCTGTCGCTTCTACCCAACAATTTCATGCTAATATTCCAGTCACCCACTTTTAGAAGTGAAGCGAGCGGGGAGGAGGATGAGGAAGAGTGAGCGTGTACAGGTGGGCTGTCACAGATAAGGCCATCTTTTGCTGTCGGTTTGTGTGTAAGCGAGAATTTGTTTACTGTCATACTGAAGCGTGCCGGCTTTGGTCTGGAGTCGCCCACTGTCGTCGGTGTAAATAATTTGATTCGTTGTTCTAGAGCACTTTTTTGGGGGAGTAGATTCAGAGATGTGTGGTGCAGTACAGTTTGTGATGTGATTGAAATGTGATCTCAGAAAGCTTATCACTGTCTACAGCGGTGTAAGTTTCTTGTAAACACTGTGCGACAAACTAAAAATAAATAAGTCTGGATGTGTTCGTGTTCAGAAAGTGTGCAGTCATGAAGTTGATCGCAAATATTGAAACTAAAAAATATATATGTACAGCCCTCACATTTCAGCAACATTTTTAGTATATCTTCTTAAGAAACAATACTATAGAAATGAAACTTGGATATATTTTAGAGTAGTCAGTGTGCAGCTTGTAAAGCAGTGTATATTTACTGTCCCCTGAAAATAACTCAACATACAGCCATTATTGTCAAAATAGCTGGCAACAAAAGTGAGTACAACCTAAGTGATAACTGCACTATGTCATTTATTCATCATGTTCATGTTTTTGTCTCCTCGACAGGATCATGCAAAGTTGTGTATCTTGTATTAGAGCAGTTCAAATTTGGTGCTTTGAGTACAGTTCTCTCATACTGACCACTGGAAGTTCAACAAGGCACCTAATGGCAAACTCTCTGAAGATTTGAGAATTAGAATTGTTGCTCTCCACAAAGATGGCCTAGGCTATAAGAGGTTTGGTAACAACCTGAAACTGAGTTACAGTTCCGTGGCCAGGGTCATACAGAGGTTATCTAAGACGGGCTCCATTCGGAAAAGGCCTCGCAAGGGTCGATCAATGAAGTTTAGTGCTCATTCTGTGCGTCAGGTGCGGAACCTGGCTTTAAAAAACAGATGCGTGAGTGCTGTCAGCATTGCTTTAGAGGTTGCAGAAGTAGAAGGTCCGCTCGTCAGTGCGGAAGCCTCTTCTGAAGCTGGCTTACAAGAAAGGCCGCAAACAGTTTGCTGAAGACAGCCTGTCCAAGATCATGAATTACTGGAACCATATCCTATGGTCTGATGAGACTAAGATAAACTTGTTTGGCTCAGATGGTGTCCAGCATGTGTGGTGATGCCCTGGTGAGGAGTACCAAGAAAGTTGTGTCTCTCCTACAGTCAAGCATGGTGGTGGTAGCATCATGGTCTGGGGCTGCATAAGTGCTGCTGGTATTGGGGAGCTGCAGTTCATTGAGGGAAACATGGATTCCATTATGTACTGTACATTTCAGAAGCAGAACATGATGCCTTCAATTCAGAAACTGGGCCAAACGGCAATTTTCCAACATGATAATGACACCAAACACACCACCGAGATGACAGTTGCATTGCTGAGGAAGGTGCAGGTGAAGGTGATATGACCTGAACTGAACCCCATTAAGCACCTTTATTCAGCAAGGATGTGTTAGATTGATTAAAAAAAAATGGTAGCAAAGACTTACATTGTTGGAAAAGATTTCTGTTTTGAATAAATGCTTTTTTTAACTTTTTATTCATTAAATAATCCTGAAAAAAGTATTACAGGTTCCAAAAACAAAACAAAACAGCATGAACAGAATTTTCAAAAAACAGATGAAAATTCAGCTTTGCAAAACAGAAATAAATTATAATTTAAAGTACATTAAAACAGAAAACTGTTATTTTAAATTGCAATAATATTTCATAATATTACTGTTTTATCTGTATTTTTGATCACATAAATGGAACTTCGATAAGCATAAGAGACTTTAAAAAAAAAAAAAAAACTTTTAAGTGGCAATGTATATATTTTTTCCCTAGAACGTTTGGCTGAGATTTACACTCAAATCATGCAGTTGGATAATTTTTTTCAATGTTAATACTAATTTTTTTTATTACTAATATTTTTATTTAAAACCTTACTTTAAAAAAAAAAAAATCAAGGCGAAAGGTTACATTCGAATTAATCAATAAAATCTGAAAAATCACTCTAGGTACACATACCCCCTTCCCACTCATATATGAATTTTTCCATGTCGTGTTGCTCTTACTTGATGTTTCGCCTGACTTTTAAATTCTCTGTATTCACATTTTTGTTGTAGAGAGAATTAAGGTGTCTGTTTTCGTGTCATTTGTATTAAGAGGGTTTCAGTCAGCTCTCTAGAGAGGACACTGCACTTTCTGTTTGTTTTAAGTTTGATATTTTCTCTTGCCGTTAAGATGTGCTTATTGATTTTTGAAACACTGCATGTCTCAAAATCCCAACAGGGACCAGTATAGATGGCAGTATGTGCGCGAGAGAGAGCGCATTGGAGATCTCAGGGACTTTGTGTATGTGAGTGTGTGTGTGAGGTGCAGTAATTTGTCTCTTTCATCATATCCAGGATTTTCATCCGCCAGGATTTTCTCCGTAGAGAGGTTTTCTTTGAGTCTGCTCACTCTGAGGAGAAACAAGCACATCTGTTTATCTCTGAAACAGGTATTTCATTAAAGTTGATATCACTTATATTGTGTTATGAAAGCTTTGCTTTGTCTCTTGTGGTCATAAACGCAGTCTCTGACAAGCACACCACTTTTTAGGATCACAATATAAACTCAATGTTCTTAAAACAAGGCAGTTATATTTTTGTCATTATAAATTGGCATTTATTGTGCACATAAACTTAATTTACTTTAATATAATGAGCTTGTTAGCTTACTTTGACTGTGCTAAATAGAGTCCTTCAGGTCACCAAACTTGTTCAGATCCCTCCTTTTCTATGTTGGGAAGGACAGAAGTTGAAATGACTCCTATTGTTTTATTCGTATGAATCACATAATTGCACAGGCGTGATCTGTAGTCAGCATTATACAACACAGATCTCATTCAAAGACTGTCTGAAACGCAACCAATTCAGTCCGCTGTGAATGAAGAATGATCTGTTTGTTGAGTCTCATAGAGGGTTGAGAAGAGAAATGAGTAAGGAGAAAGACAAGTGTAAGAGAGAAAAAGGGAGAGCAGAGTAGGGTTGAATATATTTTAGGAGTGTCTATTTACACTAAGTGCAAATAGCCCACCTTGTTTGCAGAGGCTGTTTACACTAACTTCGCCCACCAGTGTTTGTTTGGGATAGACAACATTACAAATGATGCCTGTCAAATAGCAGCAAACAGCGTGGCAGTGTGGGGCGTAAGACACATGACGATAACTTTTGATGCAATCGACCCGAGTTCGAATCCATCAAGGATCCTATGATTTCGGAATCATGGACTGAATTGTGGAATCCAGTCATAAAAATGGAACTTACTGTATAATGCGTATATTGATTTATTTGGATTAATACATTAAAAGTAGGTCAGTACATTTTAATCAGAATGTGATATGGACTAGTGTATGTGAATATTAAGCTGCAAAAAACATTGTTCGAATATGAATCCTGCATGTTTTGTGTGTTTCTGTGTGAATGAATGGCACAGATGTGCGGTTTCATTTAATACACACGTACTGAAGTGCACATGAAGCTTGGGGTGTTTTGAGCCCCTGACGCTCCAATATTTGAGTGCATGAATACATAAACAATTTCTAGAACTGCTCTGAGAGTCACTTTATGAGTATTTGACCATTTCTTTTGAGAAAAACAATCATATCATATGGAAACACAAACTTCACAGCAACCTGAAAATGAAAATTGTTTTTAAAACATTATTCTTTAAGGAATATTTACCAGAAAATTTATTTACCAGAAATTTTTTTTACCAAAATTATTTACAAAAAAAAAGTAAATACACTACAAAAAAAATAAAAATAAAAAATAAATAAATAAATAAATAAATTATATATATATATATATATATATATATATATATATAATATATAAATAAGATTTATTTATAAATATATATATATAAATAAATTATTTATTTAATTATTGAAACATTAAAAAAAAAAGTTTGGAATTTTTAATTAAAAAAACAAATAAATATAAACCAGAAAATTAAGATGGAAAAAATTAAATTAAAAAAAAAAATTACATGGAATTTGGGGAAAAAAAATTAAACGGATTTCATAGGGCCCTACCCACCTTTTGCTCAGCTCTTCTCTCCAATTTCCCTTTTCCCTTCACATGTCAGATCAGAAAGGTGTTTATTTTTAATAAAAATGAAGGAAATTTTCAAAAAGTAGAAAAATAAAGCATCTCATGTGTATTTCATAAGTTTATCAGGTAGGGTTAGCGGTAGGTGTAGGAAGGATTTTATTGTCCCAATAAGGATGCATCCATTTAATAATTTTAGTAAATATGATCATTTACACTTAATTTTGTGATTATTGCATACTATAATGTACTATGATACTGAGATGGAAATATAGACCATTTCGCTAGATGTAAACAACACTGGTCCAGAAGCGCTTCCTGTTTTTTTGTTTTTTTTATTATTTTTTTTAATTTCACATATACAAATACATCTTAAAGGTGCTAATGTAACATTTTCATCCAGTCAAATGTTATGTTGGTTGTATTTTTTTGTGATGTTTGTGTTAAAAGTAAAAAAAAAAGAAACAGGAAGTGTATCGGGACCAGTATGTTTACATCTGCCAAAATGGTCTATAATTAGTGTCTAACGACTACTTAAAAAGTTCAGATTTTTATATAGTGTAAATAGAATCTATCATTATTTGCATTTAGTGTAAATAGCATATTGCTAAGAAAATACATTTTTATTTCCACTTAGTGTAAAAAGCTGCTGCCATAAAATTTTTTCCTTCCTGTTTTTGGTCATATACCATGATAATGCCATGTTTTTTGAGCCTGTACCATATGCGTACAATTTTTTTATTATTATTTTTTTTTTATATATATTCTTTTGAGTTGCTTTTTATACGAATATGGTAAATGTTGAATGCAGTGCTACTTACTGAAGTGCCATTTCTAAATTACCATTTTTTTAAATGTAGCTGTATTTAGATATTTAAAATAGTAATTTATAATAGTAACAAGTAATTTTGACAGACAGAAGCATTGTTTTTTTTTTAACATTTGCCATGGTAAACCTTTTAAGAATTTTGTTACCACAATACAATGATAATAACTAGTTTGATTAGTATTTTAACTCTGAAATGGTTAAACTAAACTATAAAACTATGAATTATGTTTGCCATTGTACTAAAATGAATGTGCCAAAGTATTTACAAGATCTTTGGAGTATGTGTATATAGTATTGAATCAGTACCGATTTATATTTAGGATGGGTGTTTATATTACCCATGTACCACAGCATCATTCTTGTAGCACAGTATTTGTAAGACTAATGACTCATGACTTTATTCACATTATGAAAGAAGCATTTTAGACCGAAATGGTTGGAACTGTGATGAGAATGATAAAACTGTGGGTGGGAAACACTTTGTTTCACCCTGCTGAGTTTGACTAAGCAAACAAACTCATTCTAAAGATTTACATTTGAAGTTCAAGAGCAGCAACTTTCCTTTTCTCCTCTTTAGTTCCTGGTTCATTTTCATAATTGCTTTTATAGCACACAAACCCCAACTGGAGCTGCAGTATTTCACCTGCCGTGTGCTTGTGTGTTTACTTTGAGAGGAATTCGGGGATGCCATGTTGTCCAAGCGTGTTGTCAGACAGCAGAGACGTTTCATCTCGTGTTTACCGCAGTGTTAAACCTTTTGTGGTTTAGCCATGCCGTCGCCGCTGCTGCTGTATGTGTGTTGTTAAAGCTCAAAGAGCAAGTGCTCTCAATCTCACAGTTGTAATTACATGAGCGCAACAGGTTGTGACTTGTTTAAGCGCTCGCGCACACACAGAGACACACACGTTTAGTAATTACTGGCGAGCAATGCCTTGACATTCTTCTCTTTATTTGAACTTGACTGTTTCATTAGTAGTTTGCCCTCTGGGCTCTGGTTCGTACATGAGGAGGAGGAGATGGAGTCTGATCTGTCAGTCATCTGTACACAGATCATAAAGCAGATAGTACCTGAGGCGGAGCAAGAGACAGACAGACAGAGAGAAAGAGAGAAAGAGACAGATTAGCACTTAAAAAAACAGACAGATGTAATGGAGAGATTGACAGAGTGAATTTTAGATACTGTATACAGGCAGGAGTAAAACTACTGTAATGACACAGCCTGAACGTATTTCTGCAGTAAATCAGAATCTGAATAGATATTTTAAGAGTGATTCACAAGCTTTTTGACTCAATCCCTACAACAAATACAGAAGACTTTATTACAAGAGATAGATAGATAGACATATTACATGTTGTTTGAACATAAATGTGTGTTGGCAGTGTGTGTGCACAACCACCCTATAATGATAAAAATCCACCCAGCGGTATTTTTTTAATCCTTATAAGTAATATCCCCTTTTTCAAATCAAGCCGTTCTCTGCATCTTGACTATGTGATATCACACAGACCAAGGCCGCTTCCACGATAGTCGATTGACATGACCGTCTTACCTTAGACCTGCCCTGAGTGAGCTGTAAACACTCCGACTGCCATTGTTTCGACTTCGGTGCAGGGGAAGACAAGAATGTCTCCGATTGAGCGATTGAGGTGTTTTGTTTTTGGATTTAATAATGAACATAGCAGTCGTCATTTACTCCCTATCAGAGCCACTAAAAATGCAGAGGATTACTTTCATTTTTGAAGGAATTGCGGCGATTCCCGATCTGCCTAAATGCATCTATGTTTGCGCAAATCATTTGTGATGCAGCTTCACCTATAGCAGAAGTGAGTATAAGGGTTTTTTACGCATCTTTGCAAAACTGCTTTCCTAATAATGTGCTAGTTAGCATGTTTCGCGGCTAAACGTAGCTAAATGCGGGTGATGTAAACAGAATGGCTGGTCAGCCCACAGAAGAGAGGGGCGGGGTGAGCAGAGCTTTTTAAATTTAAAGGAAACATTTCCGCATTTAAAGGAAAACGCAACAAAATGGCTCACTCTGAAAAAGGGCTGATTTTGACAAGATGAAAAATGTTTCGGTCTAAAATGCTTCTTTTATAATGTGAATAAAGTCTTGAGTCAGATAATTTATATCATTTTGAAAATGCCTGTTTTGAGTGTTTTTGTGCATGTTTCTATTAATGCAAATGAGCTGCTGCTCCCCGCCCCCTTTTCCAAAATAGCGCTGTAACTTTACAGTTCGTGCCTCAGATATCCTGCCAAAAAACATCTGTTTGGTTTTGATTATCATGTCTGTCACATGGAAATCATGCATTTTAAAGCCATATCAGCTTAAAGCAGAAGTCCACTTCCAGAACAACAATTTACAGATAATTTACTCACCCCCTTGTCATCCAAGATGTTCATGTCTTTCTTTCTTCAGTCGTAAAGAAATTGTTTTTTGAGGAAAACATTTCAGGATTTTTCTTGATATAATGGACTGCTGTGGTGCCCCGAGTTTGAACTTCCAAAATGCAGTTTAAATGCAGCTTCAAATGATCCCAAATGCGGTTGTAAACGAGCTGAGGAAGAAAGGTCTAAAATAATACAATTTATATGCTTTTTAATGTCAAGTGCTCGTCTTGTCTTGCTCTCCCTGAACTCTGTGTATTCTGGCTTAAGACAGAATACTCCGATTGTATTTTCTCCCTCAACTTCAAAATCATCCTATATCGCCGTTTTACCTTTTTTGTTAAGGGTGTTTGATCTTCTTTGCATGTTCACTTTGGGTCGGAATTTCTGCAGGATGATTTTTGAAGTTGAGGGAGAAAATACAATCTGAGTTTTTCGACATACCCTAACTGTCTTGAGACAGAATACACAGAGTTCAGCGTTAGAATTGGTACACCGCTGTCGCTTGTGAAAAGGCTGGTAATTTTATAATAAAATCCCCTTTTCTACATCATGTGAGCAGCTCGTTTTTTCACAAAATGTACTGGGTTGTTCTTTTTCTTATTTTTTGGGTTGGTAGATGCACCGGGGACACGATTATAGCATGTAAACATGGAAAAAGTCAGATTTTCATGATACGTCACCTTTAATGCGTTATACAGAGTATTTAAGTTTCAAGCACTGTGATTTGTGTTGTGTGAGTAAGCCTGGTGTCTGGTTTAAAGGTATTAAAGCCAGTTTATGTCCTGAGCTACAGTATATTGGATGTAATTTCTCCTTCTCTATGCTCATCATGTCAGAATCTGTATCTCTCTCCTTATATTTAACCTTACCTCATGAATCTTTCAGCTGTGCCCTTGATTGCAGAAGGCGCTTCATGTCAGCTAGCATTTATGTTGACGCTAACCGGGATCACTTTAGAAAGGATAAATAAGACATAAGCACCAAGGCAGCGCAAACACACACTCTTTTAACGGTAATCACAGCTAAAATGTGAAGATACACTTTCAGGGTCGACAACATCTGTTAAACACTCATTGCACTGTTCCAGCATCACCTGCAATATAGCTATAAATATTATTTTATTGTTTTGCATACATTTGAGGACATCTGGTGTTGTGTATGTATATGCGTGTTCAAAAGTTTGCCCTTTCTGAAAAGAAGTCAGGAAGTCTTATTGTTTACCAAAGCTGCATGATATAAAAACAGTCATGATGTGAAACTGTAAAGTTTTCTTTTGTAGTATATTTAAGTTGGCTTGAGAGAACCAACTTACTGATCTACTATTTAAGATTATTCTTCTTCTTCTTCTGAGCCAAATTTCGGTATCTATCTCCTCCTAGTGCTTTCAAGCTTGAACCACCAAACTCGGCCCAGACCTTCAGACTGGTCTGACTCTGTGTGCTATATCTTTTCAGACTGATCCGGCTTACAGTTTTCGTAAACCAGACTATCAACCACCAAAAATCCCATAGACTTACATTGACGGAATGTTCAAATAAGCCAACACTATTCAACACTTCCCAGAATCTATTGAGGCTCAATTAAGCTTCCCTTCTATGTACTGTTTCTAATCATTTTAGACTCATTTAAGCTTCCACTCTAATATTTCTAATCTATCTAGCTATCTAAATCATGCTAGCAACATGCTAATCATGCTATAAACATACTAGTAACTTGCTAATCATGTTAACAACATGCTAGTAACATGCTAATCATGCTAACAACATGCTGGTTACTTGCTAATCATGACAGAATCATGCTAGCAACGTGCTAGTAACATGTTAATCATGTTAGAAACATGCTAACAACATGCTAGTAACATGTTAATTATGTTAAAACATACTAGTAACTTGCTAATCATGTTAACAACATGCTAGTAACGTGCTAGTAGCATGCTAACAATATGCTATTACCTTGGTAATCATGCTAGCAATGTGCTAGTTACACTCTAATCATACTAGAAACATAGTAACAACATGTTAGTAACATGCTAATCATGCTAACAACATGCTAGTCATGCTAGATGGATGCTAACAAAATGCTAGTAACATGCTAATCATGTTAAAAACGAAACGTGCTAACAACATGTTATTAATATGCTAATCATGTTAACAACTTGCCAATAACTTGCTAATCATGCTAGCAACATACTAGTAACATAATCATGATAGAAAAATGCTAGCAACGTTAGTAACATGCTAATCATGCTAACAACATGCTAGTAACTTGGTAATCATGCTAGCAACGTGCTAGTTATATGCTAATCATAATAGAAACATGCTAACATGCTAGTAACATGCTAATCATGCTAACAAAATGCTAGTAACTTGCTAATCATGCTAGCAGCATGCTAATCATGTTAGAAACATGTTAACAACATGCTAGAAACACGTTAATTGTGTTAGCAACATGCTAGTAACTTGCTAATCATGCTAACAACATTCTAGTAACTTGCAAATTATGCTAACAACATGCTAATCATGCTAACAACATTGTAATCAGCCTATAAAAATAGAAGCAACAAGCTAATCATGCTAAAACATGTTAACAACATGTTAAATCATATAAGTAATGTGTTAAATCATGCTAGCTGCTTTCATACTTTTACAACTGCTTCAAACTTTCAGGCTAGGCTTTCTCAAGCCAACTTAAAGTTTGTTCTCAAACTTTACTCATCTAGTTTAATATTTAATCATTTATTCCTGTGATTGCAAAGCTGAATTTCCGGAAGTCGTTACTCCAGTCTTCAGTGTCACAGGATCCTTCAGAAATGATGATTTGGATGACTGTTTATCAGAAGTCTGTATTATTTAGCTAGTACAGAAGCTTAATGGGGCGCAAGCCTCCAATGCTGGAAACCAACTCTTAAATGCAGCATATGCTGGTGAGCAGCCATGCAGTTCTTTTCAACAT
This sequence comes from Labeo catla, assembly GCA_012976165.1. Taxonomy (NCBI): domain Eukaryota; kingdom Metazoa; phylum Chordata; class Actinopteri; order Cypriniformes; family Cyprinidae; genus Labeo; species Labeo catla. The sequence continues at coordinate 3,130,271 of VONZ01000015.1, read as the reverse complement.
GGCAGTGCTTTACGGGGGAAATATTCACTGTAGGAGAGCTGGAGAGAGAATAAAATGTGGAGGAAGAGGGATAGACATGGAGACAGAAGGGAGGAGGGTTTTTATTAGCCCTTGTTGATCATTGCCAGGGCAGAAACAGGCTTATTTAGCCCCCACCTAATCATTTCCTGGAATCCAGCACCCCACACACAGGAAGCTACTACCAGCCTTCCTTTCCGCTTGCTGAACAGAACAGGAAACATAGTTGCAGCAGAGTGATGGCTGCTATAAATCCTTATTCATTCATTTCCCTCTCTCTCTCTCTCGATCAGGGGCTGGCGTGGTTTCTGTTTGTGAGGCAGCGTGCCGTCAATACTCGGTAATGACAGGAATTAGCCCTGAGGTTTACTGCCTATAGTTTACACAGCTCTCTATGATCTGGCGGCATTGCTGAAGCACTGCCAGTGGAATCAAGGTTGCATTTTACCAATTCAGAGACTCATTCAGGAAAACGATAAAATGTGAGCTTTGCTGTATGATTGCTGACTTTGTAGTGGTAATTTCCCTCAAGTCTCTTAAAAATAGAACAGGATACTTTTATTGTATTTCTATAATTTTAATTAATATTATATTTTTTATTTATTTATATTAACGTTTCATTTAAATAATATTAATAAATAAAAATAATGTATTTGTTTGTTTTGTTTTGTTTTTTCTTGTTTGATTGCTGTCTTTGTAGTGGTAATTTTTCTTGTGGTAAAGTCTCTTGTCAATAGAACAGAATAGAGTACTTCTATTGTAATAATTAATTAGTTAATTAATTGTGCTTTTATATTTATATTAGTTTATATAAATTAATTATTTTATTTCAAATATGTAGCAATATTTTAATTATTTAACTAAATGTTTTTTTGTATTGTTTTTCTTTTCTTTTGTTTTATTTTGAGTTATGGTTTTGTTTGATTGCTGTTTTTGTACTGGTAATTTCTCTCAAGTCTCTTTTCTCAAGTACTTTTCTTGTAGTTCTGTAATTTCATTTATTTATTTATCATGCTTTTATAAAAAGCATGATATTAATTATAAATAATTATTTTATGTTTATATCAATTCATTATTTAATTTAAAATATTTTAAATAAATAAAATTATTTAATTAATTTTGTTTTTTGTCTTTTTTAATTGATTGCTGTCTTTGTATTGTAATTTTCCTCAGGTGTCTTAACAGTACAACAGAATAGAGTACTTTTATTGTAGCTCTATTTTAATTTTTTAAAAGTAATTATTTATATTTATATAAATTCATTATTTTATTTTAAATATTTCTTAATATTTTATATAATTTTATATAAATATTTTATACAATTAAATAATAATGTTCTTATTATTTTGTATTTTGATTTGTTTGATTACTGTCTTTATAGTGGTAATTCACTCAAGTCTCTTAACAGTACAACAGAATAGAGTATTTTTATTTATTTCATTTATTATGCTTTTAAAATAGTTATTTTATATTTATATTAGTTTATAGAAATTATTTTTTTTTGTAATATTTTATTTAAATAATTTATTTAAATAAATGTTTTGTGTGTGTTGTATTTTGTTTTGTTTAACTGTTGTCTTTATAGTTGTAACTTCTTCCAAGTCTCTTAACAATACAACAGAATATAGTACTTTTATTGTAGTTCTATAAGTTAAATTGATTAATATTGATTAATTAATTTCAAATAATTTTAAAATCATTATTTTATATTTCTTTAAATATATAAATCATTTTTAGAATATTTATTAATATTTTATTTATTTGAATAATCTATATAAATAATTTGTTTTTATTTTATTTTTTTAGTTTTTAGTTTTATTTTGTTTTGTTTTGTTTGATTGCTGTCTTTGTAGTAATTTTCTTGAATAAATTACCACTCAGTTTTCCTCAGAATACTTTTATTGTAGTGATATTGTAAGTATGTTCGTTCTTTCTTTCTATATAAAATGTAAATTAATTTCAGAAAATATTTTATTTAAATACTTAGTTAACATTTTAAATCAAATGATTTATATTTTATCTAATATTCATTAATTTAGTTTTTTTATTTGTGTGTTTATTTGATTTAATTATTATTATTATTATTATTATTATTTTCTTTTAAGTTTGCATTGGTTTGTATGTGTTTTCATTGTGTTTGCCAATATCTAGGCCTACTTTATTGATCCTTGTTGAAAAATTTAGGTGACTGCGACTTCCTTAGGAAAAACAAAGAAACAATAAAACAACACCCATAAATTCCAAACAAAACTGGTAAGGCTGATTTACTAAGGAGAATTACTAAGAAGTCATTCTGGTTAGAACAACTTGTGCAGACATCAAACTAGCTAGAGACTAGCAACCAAACCATATGCCGTTTACAGTGCTGTTATTCATTTTAGCATGGTTGCATGGTTATATACACACAATGAAAGCCAAATGGTTTGTTGCATTGGGATCTTTCTCAGCTCTCGTTTCAAAACATGTCTCATTTTCAGCCAACTTGTGACAGTGGTTTCATTTCAATGGGTCATTGCACAGCCATTGAGACGGAGACTAGCACCGTTCTGAGAGCGCTCAGAGGAGACGGCATGATGCTTGGAGGGATGTGAGTGCAGCCACTACATCCATGGACGTTCTCTTCCTCCATTATTGCACTCCTGTGTCGTATTTATCTCGTTTTAACCCTCAACTTGAAACAGGTTTACAGAGTCCAGGATCCTTATTACGACACTGACCCTAATTTCTACTGTAAAGCTTTCAGAGACCCTTACCACACATATGAGCACGTACACTCTCACCCTGTCATATTTTCTTGAAGTTATTGCATCCCTGGCAGTGGATAACTTTCTCATGTCATAAATATTGCAGGCTCAGGGAGGTGAAGGCCAGCTTCAGTCAGGATATTACTATCCTTTTAGCCAGAGCTTACCACTAAAAGTGCACAAACACACAGAGATTAGAGGAACAACAAAACCCACTGCTGGAATTAAAGGAATAGCGGTATGCACTTGGTTACCACAACGTTTTCATTTGCCGATCAAGTTATAAAAAATAAATGGAAGACATATTTACAGTAATGAACTGAGATGAAATGTAAAAGTGAATTGTAGAGCTTATATTAAAGTACTTTTATGATTTAGTCAGTTGAAATTTTTGTTACTTGTTAGGTGTGTGCACATGTTGTTTGTGTAACAAGTGCGTGTGATCCTCTTCATTGTGTTGTTAATGACAGGGTAAACAAGCCAGAGACTGATGGAGGAGATATTATCTGACCCCTCTGTCCTGAATGCTGTGCTGTGCTTCGTGCATCTTGGTTTTCATCTGCTTTTGATTCCCATCTTTAGGGGGAAAGAAGTTTCTGGAAAGGACTTGTAAATTCTAAATGGTTGCACTGATTTGATTTAGAGATCAATATAAGTGCAGCTCATGAGAACGTGTAAGCAGTGCTGCCAAACACACACTCCTCCTACAGCACATGACAGCTGGAGCGCTCTAGACATCTCTAGTTACTGTTAGGAGAATAATCAGTTGGGACTCTAATACTTAGAAAACCACTTTAAAATAGGCAAGAATGTCAACATATTGTTTTTTCGTAAACTTTGCACATTGTTTACAGTTACAGAGTATTTCATTTTTTATTTGTTTATTATTCATTTCTTATTATACAGTGTTTTTGTTTTGTCTGAGCATATCTTTTTGTCATAGCAGACAGAACTTACTTTTCTTTGTTTACAGGCATGATGTAAAGAGACAGTGATGAAAGCTTGACATTTCCCACCAAAACAAACCTGAAAATGTTGATAAACGTTGATAAATTAAATCAGGCTGGTAAACATTTTTTAAAGACATTAATTAATCAGTGAATTCATTTATTCATGAAAGCATTTTTAATTAATTAATTCTGGGAAAACATTTTTTTTTTATTCATTCTTTCTAGAAGACCTTTTCATTTTTTATTTAATTTCATTTATTCATTCATTCATTCATTCTGGAAAACAGTTTTCTAAAACATTTGATTATACATTCATTCATTCATTCTTGGAAAGCTTTTAAAAACCCATTCATTCTTTCTAGAAAACTTTTTAAATTTTGTTTAACCTAATTCATTCATTCATTCATTCTGGAAAACCTTTTTTTTTACATTTATTCATTCGTTCTGGAAAACATTTTTTAAACATACAGTACATTCATTCAATATGGGAAAACAGTTTTTGAAGTCATTCATCCATTCATTTATTCATTCTGAAAAACATTTTTGAAATCACTCATTCATTCATTCATTCGTTCATTCTGTGAAAACAGTTTTGAAAACATTCATTTTGGAAAACATTTTTAAAGACATTAATTCATTCGTTCATTCATTCATTCATTCTGAGAAAAGAGTTTTTAAAATCCCTCGTCATTCATTCATTCATTTTTCATTTTTTCATTCATGAAAACTTTTTAAGGACATTCATTCATTCATTCCGAGAAAACAGTTTTTGAAAACATTCATACATTTTGGAAAACATTTTTAAATAATTAATTTTTAATTAATTCATTAATTCATTCATTCATTCATTTATTTTGGAAAACATTTTTAAAGACATTCATTCCGGGAGAACCGTTTTTGAAAACATTTATTCGTTCATTTAATTCATACATTCATGCAGTTTTAAAGACATTAATTAATTAATTAATTCATTCATTCATTCTGAGAAAACAGTTTTTAAAATTCCTCGTCATTCATCATTCATTCATGCATTCTGGGAAAACAGTTTTTAAAAACATTCATTCGTTTTGGAAAACATTTTTAATTAATTTCTAATTCATTCATTCATTCATTCATTCATTTATTTTGGCAAACATTTTTAAAGACATTCATTCATTCATTTCATTCTGGGAAAGCATTTTTTGAAATTTCTTCATTCATTTTGGAAAACATCTTTTAAAGACATTCATTCATTCTGGGAAAAGTTTTTGAAAACATTCATTCATTCATTTTGGAAAAACAGCTTTTGGAAACATTCATTCATTTCATTTTGGGGAAAGCAGTTTTGAACATTTTTTTCATTCATTTTGCAAAACATTTTTAAAGATATTCATTCATTCATTCATTCATTCTGGGAAAGTTTTTGAAATCATTCATTTTATAAAACATTTTTAAAGTCATTCATTCATTTATTCCGGGAAAAGTTTTTGAAAACATTCATTCATTTTGGAAAACATTTTTTGAAATCACTCCATTCATTCACTCTGGGAAAACAATTTTTTTTTTTTAAATTCATTGTCATTTTGGAAAGCATTTTTAAAGACATTCTTTCATTCATTCGTTCATTCATTCATTCTGGTGAAAACATCACTCACTCATTCATTTATTTATTGATTAATTCATTCTGGAAATATGTAAAGCCATTAGTTAATTAATTCAGAGTTTTTTTTTGTAAATGTTCGTAGAGTATAGTTCCATAGAATCCATACTAATATTGCAAGTGTAATAATGCCTTGTATACATGAGTTCAATAAGCCAGGAGTTAACACTGAATACCTTGTTTTCTGAGGGGGAAAAAAAAAACCAAACAAACAAAAAAACAACTATACTGCCGAGATTGTCAAACTGAAAGTTTTGGGTGCACGGAGTCATAGAGAGCTGATCCTTTTGATTTTGAGGTTTTGAGTGATGGATTGAAATCCGACACTGGCAGTGGTGGTTCTGGCAGTCACAGCGATTCTTTGACAGAAGAGGAGAGTGAGAAAACAAGATTTGTGGGTGGGAAAAAAAAAAGAAAAAAAAGAAACAGAGGAAAAACAACTTGACTGCGTATGTTTTTTCTCTCATTCAATCTCCCTCCATGACAGCTTGTCGACGGGGAGACTTCCTGCCTGGTAATTGGAGGAGAAGCAACTAATTAATCACGTTTAAGTACCATCTCAGTCACCACGACAACCAGAATCTTACAGGAGCCTCTGCCTGACATGGATGTAATTGAATTAGATGAACCCGAATGCTGTTCCTTTTGGATGCTGCTGAGATGAGTGTGTGTGATTCGAGGACGGCAGGGTAATTATAGCGCTGTTGGAAATGATGCCTCACTTTCTTGACCTCATTCTGAACACTGCGCTTGTTACATTTACAGTTTATTTTTTGATTGTTTGAAATTGTTTTGCATTTTTGAGGACGCTTCTTACAAAAAGTACCAAAAATATAATGGTATTGCTGTGTTTTTTGGAGGGGTGGATCAATGTAGAACATTTTTTTTTTTTATTTTTTTTTTTGGCATGTTGCTTGAACATGTACCGTGGCACTACCATGTTTACATGTGTATAATTAGAGAATGCTAGGGTAATTATAATGTTATTGGAAATGATCCTTCAATTTCTTGACACTTGCAGTTGATATTTTGAAATTATTTTGGTATTTTAGAAGATGTTTGAGGAAAAAGTACCATGATTTTTATTTTTTTTTTTTTAGATTTACATGTTATATAAACATGCATGTGGTGTTACCATGTTTTTTTAGACATACGCTACCAGTTAAAAGTTTTTGAACAATAAGATTTTTAATGTTTCTTAAAGAATTCTCTTCTTCTTACCAATCCTGCATTTATTAGATCCAAAAATTTTAGCAAAAGCAGTAATATTGTAAAATATTTTTACTACTTAAGAAGGGAAGAAATTATAGAAATTAATACGTTTGTTTAGCAAGGATGCTTTAAATGATCAAAAGTGATAGACATTTATAATGTTACAAAAAAAATCTATTTCAGATAAATGCTGCAATTCTGAATGTTCTATTTATAAAAGAAACGTGAAAAAATATATACTCTGCTTTTAGCATCATAATAATAATAAATGTCTTTTTGAGCAGCAAATCAGAATATTAGCATGATTTCTGAAGGATCATGTGACTGGAGTAATGATGCTAAAAATTCAGCTTTGAAATCACAGGAATAAATTACATTTTAAAATATATTAAAATAGAAATGAGTTATTTTAAATAGCAAAATAAGAAGTAACTTCTTTAAAAAAACAACAACAAAAACAAAAAAACATTAAAAATCAAACTGTTCAAAAACTTTTGAAAACTAGAGTACCATGACAAATTTATTTTGGGACATGTAGCATGGTACTACTATGGTATTCTTGAAAATAGAGTTTAAATACCATGGTACATTTCAGAATATCATAGTATTAGCATTACTGTACCATGCTACCGCCGCCTCTTTTTTGTAAATGTAATATTACGTGGAGTTCACGTGGAACTTTAAGGTGCTTCAAAGAATGCTTATGGTACAAAATCAAGATATTACTGTGGTACTTGTCCGTAAAATCATGGTAATACCCTGGTACATCATGTATACCCTCAAAAACATAGTTTTAGCATGGTACATGCATGCACAAAAGGATTATTACTATGGTACATTTGTAAAGAAGACTGCATTGCTATGTCCCAAAAGATTTAAGATACGAAGTCCAATACAAAGTGCATGGCAAAACCTTAATTAAAAATAAACAAAAAAAACAAAAAACAAATGTCATGTGCACCACAGTAAATGCCCATAAAACAACCTATGGCTTAAAGATGAATCCTGTAATTAGATTTTAATATCTGTGTGCCTGTGCAGTTACATTGTGTGCCTTTGTATTATTTGCAGAACGCGTGTCATTTAATTGCTTATTAAATATTGTATGTTGAGAAAGTCACAACATGACGCACAATGATTAGAAGTCATTTCCAGAGCTCCTTAACTGTGTGAATATTAAAGCTGGTTATGATATCATTTCCTCTGCCATTAACCTGAGCCTCAAATCACTATTGGAGGATATGAAAAGGCGATTTGGAATCGTTTAAAGCATTATGGCTCATGTTTTATTCATTAAGGAGTTGATTAATGTACTCGCTCCATCCCCGGTGATCACCTTATGTACAGGCTAGAGGACAGTTTTTTTATACAAGATGCTGAATTAATAATGAAAGCAATTTCCTGTTGGCCTGTCATGTTCCGTTCGTGGCGTGGGGAACGCTGCTGCTGATATTGATGTTCATTTTTGTTGGGGACACACACACGGGTAAACACAAATCACCAGCAGCGCACTGATCTGATTTATGGAGGAGAGCAGTCATTTTTTTTCTTATTCTTTTTTTGTCCTCATCTCATTTTTCACAGCCCCTTTGCAGATGCTCTTATCTAAAACAACTTAAAAATGAGGAAAAGCACAAGTAATTTAAAATAAGAGAGACAAAAAATGGCAGTGAAGTTATTACAAAAAAAGAACAGCTGTGGAAAACATTAACTGAATTTTCTTTCATTTCTTTGTTTTTTTTTCTGAATGTAAAAAAAATTCTAAATAAAAATTAATATTTTTACATCATAATATTTTTTTTTTTATATTTTATGTATTGGTAAATTATTTTTATATTGTTACACTGTAAAACAAAAAAAAAATGCTGAGTCAACTTAAAATAATTTGTTACCCTGCTGCCTTAAAATTGTAAGTTCAGTCAACTTAAATAAGTTTAGTGAACTTGAAATGTACTATGTGACAACTTAGATATTTGAGTTGACTGAACAAATAATTTTGTTTGTTAAACTTAAAAGCTGTGTTTCCCAACTGCCTTAAAATTGTTGCTGTCACTTAGTAAAACTTAAAAACAATTTTTTGAGTTGACTGAACTTAAAATTTGAAGGCAGCGGGGTAACCGTTTTTTGTTTTTTTTTAAGTTGACTCAACAAATTGTTTTTTACAGTGTAATAATATTGTTTATTTTTTTTTATATTCTATATTATTTTAGATTTATAAAATTTTAAATATTATAATATTTTTTTATTTGCATTACCAAGTCTCTAATGCTCACCATGGCTGCATTTATTTGATTTAAAAAAACGTAACTGCTATTTATAGCATTTATTAGCCATTATTCTAGTTACTATTTGTAGAGCAGATGCTTTAAGTAAGATCAACATTTGAAATCAATCATAGTATGTGCTCTTGTAATCTTCTGACAGTTTTGATAATGATTAATGGTAATATTATTACATTTTAAGTTGTTTTAATAAGGCTAAACGTGTGGCTGACAGTGTAGATGGGCATTTTACTGTGTTGCATTTGAAGTGCATTTGTTGCCGTCCGTCCGTTTAACAGCTGTAGTTGCTGGCAGGACACACTAGGTTTGGTGCCAGTACTGTACAGCTCTCTCTCTCTCTCTCTCTTTCTCTCTCATTTTATTTACTCTCTTACTGTCACGTTCTCTCAGTCTGTTGTTGATGGATGAGTTTATAATGCAGGAATAACTTAGGGACATATTGAGTGAAAACACTGTCAGACTGATAAGTGGCATAAACAGGAGGACTGCTTCATTTTTATGCATGTTGTTCAAATTCTCATTAGCTCATATACATTAGAGTGATATACAAATGCTCCATGAATCAATTTGAACATCATTTATAATACTACTTTATGAATTTGATATGACCAGGCCGAGATTTTTCATAACTGTTCATCACCGAACAATGAACTGGAGTATAGCTAAAACCAATTCAGTCAGTCTGTACACTGATCAGCCGTCTCATTATGCTGGTATCGTACTTAGACCAATTAATCCATTTAATTACTAAGCTCTTAGAATAATGGACTGCCGAGTTTGACAATTAAATGATTATCTAAGCAATCCAGTCTCATTATTAAGTTTCAGTCTGCGCTTCGGTATTCAAGCAAGCATGCATGCCTTATAAACGAAGAGCAGGGGTGCGGAGTTAATCAAACAACCAAGTTTTAAGGGTTAGGCGCTCACTCGTCCTTTGAAATCCCCCTCGTTTCTTGACCTCCTTCTTTTCCAGAGTACATGTTTTCCTGCAGGTGGCACAGATCTTTTCCCCTCCTGCCGGCTGGAGCTAATTACCAGCGTTAGCCTGTGGTTAAGTGGGTCCCTGAAGAACCGCCGCCGTCCAGAGTTTCTCTTGATTATTGGGAGTGATCATTTCATAAGGATGATTCAGGAAGACAGAAGCAGGGGAAGTCGAGTAGAGGGGCTCTTTTAGGTTTTGGAATTATTTAAAGGAGAAGTCCAAAGTTTTTGTTGAGGGTGTTTGATCTTCTTTGCATGTTCACTTTGCAAAGACTGGGTCGGTACTTCTGCAGTGATGTAGGATTTTTTTTTTAATGATTTTTGAAGTTTTGAAGAGAGAAAATACGATTCAACATTTCGACATACACTAACTGTCTTGAGCCAGAATACACAGAGTTCAGGGAGAGCAAGACAAGATGAGCGTTTGAGATTAAAATGTATTTAAATAGAATTTTTTTAATGAAAGTAACTGGCTGTTTCACTAGATAAGACCCTTCTTCCTTGGCTGGGGTCATTTACAACCGCATTTGGGATCGTTTGAAGCCGCATTTAAACTGCATTTTGGAAGTTCAAAATCGGGGCACCATAAGCAGTCCATTATATACAGAAAAATCCTGAAATGTTTAACTCAAAAAAATTTCTTTACGGCTGAAGAAAAAAAGACATGAACATCTTGGATGACAATGGGGTACATTATCTGTAAAAAAAAAAATTTTTCTGGAAGTGGACTTCTCCTTTAATTTGTTCTTTATTTTCTGCTTAATAGAATCTAACTGATGGTTACTTTTGTTTTTTTCGGGTTTATGTCTTTCAGGTGCACATGCATAGTTTTTCCCCCTTCACTTCTGAGTTGTGAGAACCTGTGCATCTGGGTCTACTCACTAGGAAAGGAAATGAAAAAAGGTGTGAAGTTGGGTTTGGTTTCGGTCTTAAAACTTAAAACTTCACAGTAAAGTCTGGGACACTTAAAAGGATAGTTCACCCAAAAATGAATATTCGGTCATTAATTACTCGCCCTCATGTCGTTTCAAATCCGTAAGACCTTCGTTCATGTTCGGAATGCAAATTACATTTTTTTTTTAGGAAATCCGAGAGCTTCTGACCTTGCATAGACAGCAACACATGTTGATCTCAATAAAGTTTACACATGCTTTTGGTTCATAAACTATCATTCTTTGAAAAATAATTTTTGCCCCAACTATTGCTACTGTATGATGTCACTGCTGTTTCAAACATAAATATGTTTCACAAGTTTCATACAAATTCTGAATGGATTATAGCCTGGAAAATAGGGATGCATGCTATTATCAAACAGATATCGGAATTGGCTGATAATGGTTTTAAATGTAAATATCGTCATTGGACCGATATGAAAAATTATGCTCATATGTCCTGCCATTAAGTGGAATAACTCACATGTGCTCAAGGTGTGCTAGCGAATAGATCACGTCAACAGTGAGGCTCATTCTTGAAGCAAAGTTTTGCCTGAATGATGATTAGATTCACTGTTTTGGATTGCTGCATTTAATCTGACAATTCATGTACAGAATGACGCATTTGGTTTGTGATAGAGTAAAAAGTAATAGCACGTGCAGCGGCAGCCTCCCCCAGGTCCTAATGCCAGTTAGTGATGTGTCATTCATGAATGATTTGTTCAGTTTGAACTAACCTTTAACATGGCTTGGGATGAGCGAGTCATCTCAGGAAGGGATTCATTCATTTCATGTTGACTGTGCATGCCTACCATCCTATTGGTTCATCATAGGAAACAGAACTGATTAGTTCATCTCTCGAGTCATCGGGTCTGTTCATTTGTGTATTTAAAGTGGTAAATATAGGAGAAATATGTCAAAGTCATTTATATGTGCCAAATTTCCTGTAGCCAGCTGGTGGCATGATATGTGTGAGTTAGTGTAAAACATGACATATCCTGCTGCCAACAAGTGGTGCTTTAATTATAACTGAATGTTGGCCTTTAGATGTCTTCAGGCCAGGACTCTTACCAAACATGTGAAGTTTGGTGCAGATTGGACATTGCATGTTTAAGTTAGTGTAAAACAAGTCATTTCCTGCAAAGGCCTTTAGATTAGACTGACCAAATATAACATTGATGTCATTAAATCTCTACGAGGAGTTTGTTAGAATGTAAAACATGCCACTTCCTTTTTCCAGCAGGTGGTGCTGTGGCTATAAGTGAATATGGTAATGGTCATGTGTTTAGGACAGTACTCTCATCAATGTGAATTTTGGTGCAGAAACTTCCTTTTTCATGACAAAACATCAGAGTTTGTCAGGCTGCCGCGGACACGCCCCTTAACGAAAACTCAAGATCTTTGCAGTTTAATGTCACAAAGGGCTTTAGATTACACTAACCAAATTTGGTGTTGATCTGTTTAAATCTCTAGGAGTTAGTTTAAATACAACGCCTGAAAATGGCAAAAACGCCACAAAACTTGGAGAGAAAATTCAAAATAACAGACATCCTGTTGGGTTTCGGACTTCGTACCATGGGACTTTTTTGTAGGTATTGGTGTGTTACATGTGTATACCGAATTTCGTACATGTATGTGAAACATAGCTCGAGGGGCACTTCGTTGAAAATGTATAGGTGGCACTATCAAGCCATTTTGCCACACCCACTTCTGAAACCCATATCAGATTTGTTCACTACTTTTGGTGTGTGTGCAAAGTTTCATGAGTTTTCGAGCATGTTTAGGCCCTAAAATTGCGATTCATTTTGGAGAAGAAGAAGAATCTTAGCAATTTCAATAAGGTGAAAATGGCAAAAATGGCACAAAACTTGCAGGAAATTCAAAATAACAGACTTCCTGTTGGGTTTCAGACTTCGTACCAGGGGATTTTTTTGTAGGTGCTGGTGTGTTACATGTGTCTACTGAATTTCGTAATGAGAGGGTTTTCTGTATCACAGTAATCAGTAATCAACCATCAGTATCAGCTGAGAAATTATGTATCGGTTCAACCCTAGCCATCATGTTTTGAGTTTCGCTATGTGTTGCTGCAGGAACGAGTCCGAAAACCCAGAAATGGGTTAGTCTTGAAAAAGGCAGATGCTTATAAGTGTCTAAATGGGACTGTGGAGGCTGTTAAAGACATTAAATGTCATCATGCCAAACAGGAAAACTCATCTACTCACCAGTCCACTTTTACAGACTCAGTGTGTTTACAGTCTTACTCCTGTACACTCTTCTAACTCAAACTTTCCAACTTGTTGGAAGCTTAGTGGTGATGACGTTGAAGTTGTGCAGCCCTGGTGTAGTTCATTCATAGCCTGACTTCAGCTTTTTACTTCTGCCGATTGTATTTAGGGTTCATCATTTATAAAAGCTGATGAATAAAATGCGTAATAATCGTAAACTTTGTTTGGTGACAGACATATTTTCTCCGTTAATCAAAAAGCTAGTGGAAAAATCGTATTAGCTTCTGAGTTGGCTTACAAAATAACATCATCCCTACTGGACTCCAAGAACAGTTATTTCTAAGAAAAATCATGTTCGGTCTTTTCAGGCTATATTTGATTGAAGTCTAACCAGTGTAATCGAAAGTGACAGGAAATTACTGCAGAGAGGCCGAACCTGGACTTAGGACACAGCGCAGGCCAGGTTTGAACTTTTATAACCCACATGACCATCACAAGTCATCATGTCTGAAGCACATGGAGCCACAGCTCCAACTTAAAACAATATTTTGAAGACAAATAGAATTAAGAGACAAATTCGATCCTGCAAATGTGCTTTGCGCCTGTTGTCGGGCAGGGAAGAGTATAAGGGTGAAGTGCATGCTGGGTAAATGAAGCATCTGAGAAAAACGTTTCTCTCAGATGGTTTATTATGTTGTCAGGTTCATCCTACAGTATACACGAAGTCTCACAAGAGATTTTGTTTCACCTTTTTGCCAGTAGCCGAAAGTGTGTGTGTGTGTGTGTGTGTGCGCTATGAAGCTAATCAGTTTCTCTGCTTCCTCACCAAATGTAGGAGCTGTATAAACATGTCTCCCTGCAGGAAGTGAATGGATTGCTTCTTATTAAAGTGCACAGACAGACACACACACCTTAGTAGCTCTTGAGAAAACCCAGGCCTTGCAAAGCATGTTTAAATTTATGGTAGCCTTGAACAGTCTAACGTTTCCTCTGATGAGGATGCATGACTTCTGGCTGTATTTCATTAACTGTTCTGTTAGTTTCAAAAACTATTACTGCAGCCTTTTTTGTTGGTTTTAGTTGAAACCTTGCTTCAGTCATGCCATTGCTTTCTAAGCTGTGTGAATATACTAATGAGAGGCTGATTAATCAGTCAATATTTGGCTGTTTTTCCATGATTGCTCTCCCCCCAACACACATTTTTGGGGGTCAATTTGAGTAATCATTGACTGTCAGTATATTTATAGCTATATATTCTTAATGTTCACACTTATTCTCGTGTTTTTTGGTTTTAATGTCGATTTTAAATTCTGGGGTCTGTCCTGATATCACATTTTCACAACACAATTATTCTGGCCAAAAGTAGGGATGCAAAAAGTAATTTTGTAAGATTTTTTTCAATTTAACTCAATAATTTGAATGATAACCACACTTTTACTAAAAATAACACCGTAAAAGTGGACAGAGATCTATGCAACTGAATCAACATTTTAACTAATCATCCAAATATTGTATAGTCCTGCAAAGCTGTTATTATCAGGAGCAGCATGTTACAGCACAGGAACAAGTTTGCAGTACTACATAGAAATTTCCTATCGACACGTTATTTGAGCGGACACTGATTTTCTGGTACACGTGAGCTAGCGATACACGAGCAGAGCACACATTCATAGAGAGGAATATTGAGCGATAGACGATTTGGAAGAAAAAATATTTTATATTATTTATTTTTTTATTTAACTTTATTTTTTTTTTATTTGATTTAATTAAAATTGAATTTAATTTTATTTTTAGTTTAGTTTAATTTAGTTTGATTTAATTTAAATAAATTTTTTATTAAATTTTAAATTTTATCTTATTATTTTGGTAGGACTATATTTATAGTTGTATACAGGTATTCTCAATGTTCGCACTTATTTTCATGTTGTTTTGGTATTAATGCAATTAATTATTTAATTAATTATTATTTTTTTTTTTTATATATATAAATTTAAATTAAATAGGTCTGTCATGATATCACGTTTTCATGACACAAATTTATTTATTTTATTAGTAATTTTTTATTTTATTATTTTATTTTATTTTATTTTATTTTATTTTGTAATTAATTAAAAATTTTAAAATAGGTTTGTTATGACATCACATTTTCATGAGACAATTATTCTGGCCAAACGAATTCACATTTACAATATTATCTCAATATTGGTAGACAACCCCATTTGAATTATGTTTAAAATTATTTTTAATTTAATTTAATTTAATTTAATTTAATTTAACAATGGCAACCAGTATTAAACACCAATACCACCACCTTCTGTTAAAGTGTGGTTCAGATAGCTATGTACAATATTATCTCGTGTAGCATTAACACGGTATGTATGTTTCATATTTTAAGTATCACTCGTCATTAATATGGTATTTAAATGGTATTTACAATTTACATTATATTTTTCCCCTCTTTCCAAGTCTTCATTTTTTTTTTTTTTTGTTAATAGACTCATATTCCATTTTATTCATAGTTTGTTTGTCCAGCGGACTTTAAATACTTTTATTTAAAAACTTTTATATACATGTCACCCTGGACCACAAAACCATAAGTAGCACTTGTATATTTGTAGCAGTAGCCAACAATACATTGTATGGGTCAAAATTCTCGATTTTTCTTTTATGCCAAAAATCATTAGGATATTAAGTAAAGATCATGTTCCATGAAGATATTTTACGACCAAAAATAAATTTCCACTGGCTATTGCTTGTTGGCATCAGACAGTATTAGGCTTTGGCAGCTCTAAAACAAGCACTGTTCATTTAGTTTTTGAAGTTGTTAACCGGTCGCTTTTCCCAAAACTCCCTTCACCCGCCACTGGTCAGCATTGTATGTGCAGTGAGCCATCCTGCTCTCTAGATTATACTTGTTTGCCATTCATAGTGTAATTTCCTCTCCTGCCGTGGTGTCAGTCAGGTGTAATGGTGAGCGCAGGTTCTGATGATCTCTCGTGCTGGAGGGATTTGGCCTCTGGCCTGCTCCTCTCGCTGTGACTCAATCTCCACAGGTCCTCCTACAGAGGCGCATTGCCAAGAGCTTTCTGTCATACATAATAGATAGCCCTTAACCTTACATCTCTCTCATCTCTCTTTCACGTCTCGCTCGGTCCCGCTTCTCTCTCTCTCTCGCCTCGTCTCTCTCCTGCGTACAATTAAACAAAGGCCCCTTCTCATGTAGAGAGGCCCACTCATTTTCTGCTGTGACACTTAGACTTATTCATAATTGCCTGCTTTGTGTGAATAGAAAATACTCATCAGGTGTGCTGGTCTTTTCAGCATGTGGTGAGCTGTCATTTCAGTTATTTGCTTGTACTGACATGTAATTTCAGAGTTGTTAACAAAGCATCTATTATCCAATTTCTAGCATTTTCTCAAACTAAAAAGATAAGACTCAAACCTGGATTTAATTCATTTATTGCGGTCACCCTTTAGAGTTGTGCAACCAAACATGTATTTATTTTGTTCGTTCTCTCAGAATGCATTGGAGCGATCACAGGCTCGGGACCTGTTTTTCAAAGCAGCTTTCTTGTGTTCACACTGCACCGAATTTAAATGATATTTAGGCTCTTGCTGTGGGCATTTTTCCAAATTATGAATCAGATCTGTTTATTCAGGGCAGTTGTAATTCAGAAGCACTGTCTTAATAATCACTTAGACATCTAGGGATGTGCCCAAATAGTAAAGGCCACTAAAGCTAGTGGTAGCCTGTTACATTACAGTACATAAAATTTCATTTACCACATAAACAAAGTAAGGAGATATGACTGATAGGATGATGGCAAATAATTTGCAGATCCTGAGAACCACTGACAAACATCTAATCTTGTAAAATGTGTGGTAAGTACTGCTACTCTGTAGTAAAATCAGAGTATGTGTGATTATGTATCATGAAAGTGAAAATAAAAAGCGAGCGCACATTCAAAAGTGATTTCATATTAATATTAATAGCGGCTCCCTGATGCCTGCAATTTATATATAGTATGATTACCCAGCGATATAATTGCGAGAGAAAGCATTCAAATATATTTTTTCTGTATTTATTCTCTTTCCGTAGTATGTCATTTCTTTTCCGAACTTGGTATTCAGATTAGGGCAAATCCTATGGATTTTGTTCAGTGGTTCTAATAATAGTCCAGCAAATAACTATTTTTCTGTATATAACTGTTTTTTCCACTTTTACAGTTCCAAATTCTACTCACAGCTTTGTCAGTGGGTAGCAAATATGTAAAATTACATTTTCTTTTCATTTAAGCAAGTTTATAAGTCTCATTTATCTCTTTGAATTGCTTTTTGTAAATATCTACACTACTAGTCAAAAGTTTTTGAACAGTAAGATTTTTAATGTTTTTTTTAAAGAAGTCTCTTCTGCCCACCAAGCATGCATTTATTTGATCCACAGCAAAAACAGTCAGATTTAAAAAATATTTTTACTGTTTAAAATAACACTTACATTTTAAAATGTAATTTATTCCTGTGATCAAAGCTAAATTTTCAGCATCAGTCTTCAGTATCACATGATTCTTCAGAAATCATTCTAATATGCTGATTTGCTGTTCAAGATACATTAAACTTTTTCCTCAGGATTCTTTGATGAATAGAAAGATCCACCATTTATCTGAAATAAAAAGCATTTTTTTTTCTTTTGGGAAAGAAATTATAAAAATTGTTTAGCAAGGATGCTTTAAATTGACCAAAGGCAATGATAAAGACATTTATAATCTTCTGAACCTTCTATTCATCAAAGAAGACTGAAAAAATTCTACTCAGCCTTTTTTTAATATAATAGTAATAATAAATATAGCTTTTAGCAGTGATTACCGGGGTTCGAGCACTTAAGGCATGCAGGCATATAAGGATATCAGTGACTAAAAAAACATTTTTGGGTCATTTACTTTAGAAATACAGTGTTTTTGAGTCTTTTTTAACTAAGTTGTAGTGTCAGCTGTGGTCCAGTCTCCTTAAATCTTTGCATGCTTGTTTAGAATCACCTGTTGCACGTGCTCACCAGGCTTTATGAAGTTTCCTGTAGGCTTTATAGGATTTTGAGTAAATTTGGACAGGCTCCTTTTCTAAATGAGGCCGTTATAGCTTCCCAAAGGATACATTTCAATTTTTTTTTTTGATAATTATTGACCTAGAGAGTCCAGAGAATTGTACTGCAGCTAGTTCGCAAATGTAGGTTTTTAACATCTCAATCATTTAACAAAGGATTTGATTGACAGCAGTGGTTCTAGAGGCAAAGTTGTCCAGAAAGAGGAGTTCTATCGTATGATATGAATATTGCGTGTATGTGCGAAAAAACCATGCAATGTACAAGTGGCTGAATTCATTCAAATTTCTCTCAGACCTTTTGGCCCGTAAGTCAAAAAGGCCAACCGAGTTTCATTCCATTCGGTCTCCATTAACCTTGTCTAACAGGTGCTCAAAATTCGTCGGCAAATGTCCTTATAAACACTTGTGACGCTCTGGACCAAAACTGTGCATACTGATTTTCATGTTGAAAGGACAAATGGTTTCGCAGTTATAGCTATTTTTTTGTTTTTCCCCCTCTAATAGCACCATCAATATATAAATAATATATTCAAATAGAAAAAGTGTTATTTTAAACAGTAAAATATTTCTAAATTTTACTGTTTTTTGGTGTACTTTGGATCAAATAAATGCAGGCTTGGTTCTTTAAAAAACATTAAAAATTGTACTGTTCAAAAGCTTTTGACTGGTAGTGTACGCTGTGTTCACCATTAAAAAATCCAGTCGATCACTAATTAGCAGGGATGCACAATATATTGGCACTATATTGATTAACGGCTAATATTACAGTTTTAAGACTAGTTGTTGTTGTTGTTAGATTAGATTTCCCATGTTAATTAAAAAAGCTACATCTGACAGTAATGTGAGTTTTGTAGTGTGTAGCTGAATTAAGTAAGGAATATCTGCAGGTCACCTTCTAAACGTCCGCTTCTGACAGGCCCTGGATATTACACCGTGGCAGCCCAGCAAGTGATCATCCAAGATTCATAATTTAAGAATGAAACAACCCTTTCTTTATGAGATTGACTTTGGCACACATTCAGATGTAATAACGATAAATGGCAGGCTGTTTTGGCTTTTGCAGCGCGAGGAACTGGAGGCGGCGTGGAACTGTTTTCACTGCACCCCGGGGTGCCACTGCACGCTGTTGGAGAACCACTGCGCTATGACATCATTGCTGATCAGAATTTTCCAACACGCCGTTGACGACCGTCTGAAATGTAGTAGAGCTTTTTGGAGGACAATTTCATGTTGACTGTTGAATGAGAGAAGCCATTTATTTTGGAGGTTGGGCAACTTAGATGTAGGAAGAATGGGATTTTTTCCCTTCTCCCTTGAGAAGAGTTGAGCTCCTGTATGAATAAATTGTACACAGGCACAGAGAGAGAAAAGGTCAAAGGTGGTATTTCCCCAGAGAATGCTATGGAAGATATGAGAGGGATATGGATGGTTGAGGTTTCCTGAGGTGAAGATTTGCCTTAAGTAGCTCTTCTGTCTCACACATACACACACGCTCACAATGATTGTGAGCGCTCAGCCGAAGGGCTTGTTGTACTTGTTTAACCTTGTAATACATGTTTGTCAGACTTAATTGAAGGGGTGAGCTATTAATAGCTAAAACATTGAATGTCATTCTGTCAAAGAGATCTGATTAAAAATAGTATGCTTCTGATGATGTTACCCAGCAGAGAAGGATATATGTAGCATTGCGTAATTGAGTTTCATTTATAATATGTGGGCTGAATGGCCTCTCTCTGTTATAAAAATTATGGTATAGTACATTTCTGTGGTTATAGATCTTCTCTGGAATTCCAGGAGCAGGGTTGGATGCCCGTAATGTAGAGCACCAAATCCCAGAAGTGAACATTTGTCAGTGTATTCACATGTCATTTAAACCGAGTGCCTGAGTGCCTGATTTATTTTTGTGGTGAACTAGGTTGATCTAAGAGGACTGGCCAATGGAAAAAGTGTACTATAGCATTTGCAGTGCACTCAAAAATATTTTGAGTTTTAGTTTCAAGATGTATCTATTTGAATTTATACAAAATTTAAACTGAGAAGAAACAGGTACGATTTCTAAGATTTCTGCACTATTTGCATCTGTTTCATCTGCTAGTTGAATTGCTGTATCATCATCAATATCATCTGCTGAATTGGCTTTTAGCTTTATACTATCCAGTATAACTATCATAATCTATCATAAATGTGACCCTGGGCCACAAAACAAGTGTCGTTTTTTTTTTTAAATTGAGGTTTATACATCATTTGAAAGCTTGTTAGGATATGACAATATTTGGCCAAGATACAACTATTTGAAAATCTGGAATCTGAGGTTGCAAAAAAAAAAAATCTAAATCTAAATATAGAAAATCGCCTTTAAAGTTGTTCAAATAAAGTAATATATAGCAATATATATTACATATCTTCATGGAGCATGATCTTTACTTAATATCCTAATGATTTTTGGCATAAAAAAAGAGAATTTTGACCAAGTATAAAATATGCTTTAAAGATTTTAATATCTTGTTTAAGGTCTGATTTCTTGAAAGATTATTATCTTCACACAGCTTGTTAGACGAGCCCATTGACATCGAGTTTCAGCAAAACACTTGGAGAGATTCATGAGTCAGAGATTTGTCATCAGCAGGCTTAATTAGTCAAATATGTTCTCAGACCTTTCAAAATATGACACTAGTCAACAAACTGGAAAGGCACCCAGGCTTTTGCATGTCAGACGGAGAGTATGTGTGGGTTTTTTTTGCAATTAAATAAAAGCTGTGCATTAATATTTGCAGAAATATATAAAGCCGTCTGAATTTTTGTTACTTTTTGAATTTCCATAGATTTTGTCAGAGGAAACTGAGCTACTTAATATCATCTATCCTTTATGCTTATGAATATCCTTTATGCATTTAATCCTATTTTATTAACCGATGTCTTTGCTGCTGACCTTTGATCTAATTCAACCATACTAATAAGCAAAAATTACTCAAGATAATCTAACATTTGTTTTGCTTTTATTTATTGCTGAAGAGTTGACATTTTTTTCTTCTGCATTCTGCTGTACAGATGTGAATGTACTTTTCTCAAAGCCTGAGGCTTTTGATATGAAAAGGCTTTTACATTTGCCAAAAATAGAACTGTTTATATTACAAACAAACAAGCAAGCCCTGCCCAGATTTAAAAAGTAACAGAAAAGTAAAGTAGCACATTACTTTCCATAAGAAGTAACTAAGTAACATAGGTACTTCTTTAGGGAGTAACTCAATATTGTAATGCATTACTTTTAAAAGTAACTTTCCCCAACACTGGCTTTTCCTAAATTAATCTTTTAGTCTATACAGTTTTGAGTTTATGCATGAACTAAACATTATTCTAGTGCACCTCCTATCCAAAAATCACAATAAACTTTGTGCTTTGTTACTTCAGACAAGTTTTGAGTTTCAAATTGTCAATTTCGTCACAAAATTTTAAAATGAACATCAAAAGTTAAAAGAAATGAAATGTATAATCGCTCAAACTGTGCTGTAACTGCAAAGAGACATTAAAAAAAAAAACATAAAAAAATGTCACACAACATTACATTTACCTCAGGAAAGTATGGAAGCCCATTTCCTCCACTAAGTTAAAAATTTTAAAATGGTATTGCAAATTTTTATCTCAGAATTCTTTTTTTTTCTTAGAATTTCATAATATAAACTTGATATTCTGACTTTTTTTTTTCTCATAATTGTTAAATATAAACTTGCATTTGCGATATAACGATATAAAGTCACAATTCTGACTTTTTTCTCAGAATTGCGTGATATAAACTCACAATTGTGAGAAATAGCCAAGAAATAGTTTCTCACAATTGCATAATTCTGACTTTTTTTTCACAATTTTGACTTTTTTGTCAGAATTGTGAGATATAAACTCGTAATTGCGAGTTATAAAGTCTAATTTTGAGAGGAAGGACTAATATGTCATCAATTCTGACTCAATAACTCGCATTTGCGTGTTACAATTGTTAAAAAGAAAAAAAAAGTCACAATTATGAGATATAAACTCGCAAAAACATTTTTATTTATTTCACGCAATTCTGAGAAAAATAAAAACAGAATTTCAAGATGTCAGCTCGCAATTGCGAGGAAAAAAAAAATGTTTTTTTAATTTTTTTATTCCGTAACGAAAATAGGCTTGCATCTATAGGAAAGTCGCTGTTAGCTAGAAGAAAATGAGTGTATTGTTAAATAACTGTACTACCTTACATATTCATTATAATTTTACATGTTAGTGATGTTTATAGCCTATTTCTTAGTGTATATTTGAATAAATCTGTCATGAGAACAAGTTTTTATGGTAGCCACTGTTTAAATTTGTATATTTCAACAACAAAATGGAGTAGGAAAATAATTATGTTATTAAATATATAATCTCTTTGTTCAATTTAAATGCTTATATGCAATTTCTGTGCAACCTTTAATATTATAATGTAGCAACTGACACAGTTTCCTGTATAGTTTACAGCTTTAGTTGAGTGACAAGCATCACCGGATGGATGATTTGCAATGAACATTGTAAGGACTAACCTTGTGGTGCGTTCAGGATAACTGACTCTCCAAACACCAGATCATTGGTTTCACTAAGGATGAGTGTGGTTATATAAGGCTTAGTCAGTTTGACAGTAAATAGCCCTAAAATCTGACCTTGTTTTTTTAGGCCAGATTGTTTTGCAGTGTCACTGTCATTTTCCTCTGAGCTCAGTCAGTCCTCACTCTCAAGAAGCTCACAGCAGGAAGCAAGCGCAGTGCAGCAGGAAGCAGTTATCGAGTCACTGGAGGATGCCACACTGGGCTGTTCAACTCAAGCCAAGCATGGGCTAAATTTGCCCAGTGCTCTGATTCCTCTTAAAGCAACAGTACATTTATGTAAGACGAGACCTGAGCTGGATGTGTCTGATAAGAAAACACATTCAGAATGTGCAGTTCAAGACCAGGATGGTACTTAGGTTTAACTCTGACTTTCAAAAAAAAATGTTAAATTTGCTTCTCTTCAGTCTTCTTTGAAATGTTTTTAAATGGGTTTTTATATCTGGATATACAGCGAGAGAGTAAAGAACTAAGTGAATGTAAAAATCAATCTAGTCTTTGAGATGTGATGGTAACAAGTCCTGTCCCACCGGAGCCATCAGCTGCGAGTAGTAAATGTTCCATCTGGTTCTGTTGCAGTAAATGACACCTTGCCGTTTATTAAAAAGATGAGTGGAGTTTATTAAATATATTCAATTGCTAGTTTGGGAATCCTCATGTTTCATCAGGCTCAAAGTGGTTGACAGGGTAGCCTGAAGTGATTTATACTGTAATGAGTAGAATCAAATAAATGGATTTGTGTTCAGGAAGATGCTTTCAATGTTTTTGTAAAACATACATGCTTTTGAAAATAATAAAAAAGATCAGCTTTTTGGAAACAATATTTTATTTACAGTCGAGGTCAGAAGTTTTCATACACCTTGCAGAATCTGCAAATGTTAATTATTTTACCAAAATAAGAGGGATCATACAAATTGCATGTTATTTTTTTATTTAGTACTGACCTGAATAAGATATTTCACATAAAATACATCCATAAAATATTGTCATGAGTCCCTTGTTTGTCCTGAACAGTTAAACTGCTCGCTGTTCCTAAGAAAAATCCTTCAGGTCCCACAAATTCTTCGTTTTTTTTTTTTTTGTTTTTTTTTCAGCATTTGTGTGTATTTAAACCTTTTCCAACAATGACTGTATGATTTTGAGATCCATCTTTTTACAATAAGGACAACTGAGTGAAGATGTGTACATTGTTCTTATTTTGCCTAAATATCTTTTTTTTTTTTTCATTTGCTACTGTCTTTCAGAAGCTACAGGAGATATTTACATGTCTCCCAGAAGACAAAATATGTTAAATTTACCCTGATATTCAAAAGTTTTCACCCCCAGGCTTAATGCATCATGTTTCCTTCTGAAGCATCTGTGAGCATTTTGAGCAGGTAACAACACAGTATTAAGAATCAAGTGTATGTAAACTTTTGAACAGAGTCATTCATTTTTATAAATTCAACTATTATTTTCTCTTGTGGACTATATGTAAATGTATTTTATCTTATTCAGGTCAGTGCTAAATAAAAAATAACATGCATTTTGTATGATCACTCTTACTTTGGTGGCAAAGTGTATGTAACCTTTTGACTTCAACTGTAAAAGCTATAAGCAACTTTGTGAAACTGTACCAGTTTCTTTCTGGTGAAGTTAGTGTAATGCACAGCCTCTTTCGGATTATATTAGACTATCTATCCAGTTTTTCTAAGCAGATTCTGCTTTTCTCATGATGTTGGTAAATCAGTAGATGGAGCTGACTTTAAGTTCCCTGTCTCTAGTTTTCAGCAGCCGGATGTTAAATCAAAGCTATTGTGTGAGGCTGAGAGTCAGGGACAGGCTGTGGCAGTAACTAGAGGAGCTGATTCAGTGGAATCGGCAGATGAGACGGGGAGAGTCGGGGCACTGGGCCCGAATGGAGGTAGTGTTTTTAGATGGAGATTCTCCTGCAGAGCTCCATGGGGAATCGAAGTAATGAGCCAAAACTCTGGGCCTTCGCGGGTCTGTGGATGCGTTTTAATGACTTGGAACAACCAGCCTCCTGCTTGGTCACTTACACAGAGAGGTGCAGATAGAGGGAAAGAGAGAGGAACAGACAGAACTCCTCTGTGCTGTCCTCTGAGCAGTTTGATTTACTAATGAGGGCTGCCTCAGAGACCTGAACAACATTCACTTCTCACTGCTGCTTTGAAAGTTTATTCACACCAAGTCTATATGTTTGGCACCAAAAAGTGCAGAAAATGTTTATTTCTTGATATAGAGTAATAAAATAATATTCTTGTTAATCTATTTTTTTTTAATAAATACACAAGACATGATACAGCAAACAAATTGATCCATTTCACTTGATTTAATGAATGAGTGAGTGAATGAATGATGAATGAATGAATGAATGAATGAATAAATGACTGACTGATTGAATGAATGAATGAATGAATTTATTGAGCAGCAGTTTTATTTTATTTTATTTTGTTTTATTTTATTTGATTTAATTTAATATTTTATTTAATATTTTATTTTATTTTATATTTATTTATATTTATTTTATTATTTTTTTATTGTTATTATTTTAATTTTTCACTTTTTTGAATGAGTGAACGAATGAATTAATTTATTTAGCAGCAGTTTGTATTGTTAAGCCCTGACATTTTATTTTATTTTATTTTATTTATTTTTATATTAAACCCTACCATTTATTTATTTATTTTATTTTATTTTTATGTTAAGCCCTGACAATTTTTTTTTGCTTGATTTAATGAATGAATGATGAATATATATAGCAGCAGTTTGTATTGTTAAGCCCTGACATTTTATTTTATTTTTATTTTATTTTATTTTTTTGTTTTCTTTTTTATTTTTGTTTTGTTTTGTTTTTATTTTTAGTTTTGAATTTTTCACTTGATTTAATGAATGAGTGGATGAATGAATGAATGAATGAATGAATTTAGCAGCAGTTTGTATTGTAAAGCCCTGACATTTTATGTTATTTTATATTATTTTTTGTTTTTATTTTTATTTTTATTTTTTTATTTTGTTTTATTTTATACTGCAATTGGTGTGAAACATTTGGGTGTAAATTAACAAATTTTATCCTTAGTGGTCAAAGCTTTGTTTGTAAATTTTACTTGGTCTAGTCTAAAGTAGAGAGACAGAATGCATGTATATATATATATATATATATATATATATATATATATAAACGATAATAAAAATCTTAATATGCACTGATGTATTTTTACTGTTTTTGTTTCAGACAAGAATTTGAATTTTTTTTTTTTCCTAATTGCTATAATACATAGCCTCTCTTGCCCATGGCAGTATCATCATATGAATGCTTTTCTCTATAAATACTGACATATGTGATTTATGTGATTTATTTGATTAATTAATCAGCATATCATACAGTAAACTTAATGTATTGTCAGTAGACAGCCCTAATTAACATATCCATTTTAACCCTGACGAACGTGCAAACTGTCAGAAAGTGAAAATTGCTTTTATGTGTCTTATACTTAGGTTTCATACTTAGTTCTAGCACCTGAGGTAATTTATGTATCACTTGAAGGTATATTTAGCTGAGCACACATACTCAGTTGCTGCTCTGCTGTCAGACCTCTACTGTTCAGAGAGCTTTTGCCTGTGTAAGTCACTGTAAATTGTGCTTTCAATGTGACTTAATTAAAGATGTGTGTGTGCGTGTGTGTGTGTGTGTGTGTGTGTGTGTGTGTGTGTGTGTGTGTGTGTTCATGTACAGGAGCTGACAACTCCATTCATTTGCACAGACTGCCAGCACAGTGTTGAACACTCTGCTAAATCAATGCAATTTAACTCTGCTCACTAACGTAGTGATTTATCCCAGCGATCTGAGTGTGTGCAGAAACAGCTCACCATATACACATAAATCTGCAGTCTCTGTGCCCTCCGAGCATAGATAAATATTTCTGAAGTGCTGTTACAAATCTCTCTCTCTCTCCGTTTTGGCCATCAGCAGTAGTATATTGGCTTGATTTCCAGTTTGTGGGCTGCTTGGGTGGGAATATTCCCTCAGACTAATTGATTCTGGCGGATTCGCTTTCACCAAAGCAACGCACATCTAGCAGAAAATCCCTTAAATAGCATAAAACACATTTCCACTTAGTGTAATTTTATCATGTGTTGGAAAGGGAAAATTTGTGCTACCATAATGGAGTTCACTACATCCTGGCGGTTCAATAATGCAGATGGGTATTTCCATACAAAGGCTACTGCCAGATGCATGAGTTGTAAGATGCAGTCTATTAAACTGGCTCAATGATCACTCTTTCCTCGAAAGGAAGATATTAGCTGCAGATCTCGTTAAACCTTTAATGGGGTCCAGAAAGTTAATGAGCATTTATTTTGGCTTACTGCAGAGATACAAAACAAGTACTAACAATGTGTTAAAATGGTACAGTAAAGAAGTTTTAAATGATTTAAAATCTGTTAAATGAGAAAGTTAACACTGTAAAGGTACAGTATGTAGTTCCTGCATCACTAGTTATAGACAATTCCATCCATCCATCCATACATAAAAAACATGGTGAGTAATTAAAGGCATCTTAGAATGATTTTACTCAAAATGACTGAAAAAATCATAAATATAATCACTAGTAGTATGATTTACTGGTTTATCACTTTTGACCAATAGGTAGCATTGTTATCAAATTGTTATGTTGTGGATGGTGTGAGGCAACACTAACCGCATTCCCATTACCCTTCAAATTACCCTTGTCTGAGGGTTGTCCCCCCCTAAAATATATCATTACAAATGACTCTGTTTATTGTAAATAATATAATGGACATATACTTAAAATAATTGTGTAAGTAATAAAACAAAATAAACGCAAGTTAAGAAATGTTTTGAGTCCCCCCTCCCTTGCCTTACAGTGAAAGTGTTTTTATTGTCCCCGCTATTGTTAGATGAAATTTATGCCCTTGGACATTGATAAAATATTCCAAAAGTTTTGTGCAAATCTGTAATGGAAACCCGGCTACTGACTAAGTGCTGCAGAGTTGTAGCCTCAGTATCAGCTTGGCATCATGCCAACAATTTCATTGAAGTGTTATTTGAAAACAGTTTGGCCTATCAAAATGCTTTTGAAAACTCTTTGTCGGCATGGTCTGGAGATAATCAGAAAGTCAAATTTGTTGAAAATCGGAACAAAGGTCTAGGAGGAGTTTGAAAAAATACGTTTTCAAAGAAAATCAAAATGTCAGACTGGAAGTTTGGCCGATTATGGCATAATTGGGATCAGTGTTGTCAGCATGATCCAAGAAATCTAAAAAACAAAATCATCAAAAGCTATTAGCATTTTTTGAAATTTCATTATAATATTTGACAACAAGGTGGCACTGGTGCCAAACTGTTTGAGTACCTTTAGGGCATTGTGCTGAAGACACATACCAAGTTTTGTAGCGATATGTCAATATGTTCGTAAAATATCAAATGTTTTGACAAAATTCAAAATGGCTGATATGGGAAAATTACGGTATTCTGCTTCGAATCTAAATTGTGATTTTTGGACGAAACATTCAGAAGTTATAGAGATTTTTTCATGTCTCCTGACCCCTAGGTGGTGCTGTGGTGAAACTGTGCCCGTAAAGGTCATGGTTATCATAACACACACCAAGTTTGGTCTGAATACAATAAAGCATGGAAGAGATATAGCCTGGTGTCTGATTTGGCGAGCTTTTTCACTGAATTCATTTGTGTGGTTTTCGAGAACAGATGGGTCTACCAAAATGCATTTGATAACTTTTTGCCAGGATGATAGATGATATGTGTCAGTTTTTGTGAAAATCTAATGAACCGTCTATGAGGAGTTCGAAAAAGTAGGCTTTTTGAAAAATTTTGACAGGGTGCAATTGAATCAGAAGAAAAAAAAAATTTTAGCCCTTACAGTTAAAAAGTTATGAGTGCAACGCTGATAGCCCAGTGGTTAGTGTGCGCAGGTGTGCTGCTGGCGAACCGAGTTCGATTCCCGCCACGAGGTCCTTTGCCGATCCCGTCCCGCTCTCTTCACCCTGTCTGCTCTCAACTGTCCTATCACATAAACGCAAAACCCCCATAAATATAATGAAGAACAAGAAAAAAAAAAAGTTATTAGCATAAACATGTTTGAGTTTGAGACACCAAATTTGTTGTGGTTAATGTTGAGACTGTCCTCTATCAGTGTGCCAAATTTCGTAACCTTCCTGCAAGGGGCTTCATGGGCTGCCATAGACTTCCAGAAGACTAACGAATAGAATAAGTGTCATAGCACCTTCAGGAGACCACTTAGAGTCTAATATTTAGTAGTAAAAAAAAAATTACATTTTGAAATTCTGTATGTTATTTCTGCATCACTAACAGTATCAAACTTAACTACAGAAACAACTAGATTTTTCTGAATGTGTTTCTATGTGGTTTCTAGGGTTTCTGGGTATTTTAAATGGTTGCATACTCACTTAAGCTCACCTCGATATTAGGATCCCTAGATATGGCTTGTGCCTCTTCTTTAAGGTCTATTGATTGGTTTTTAGGGAAGTATTAGTTCGGTATCTTTCATGTTACATGCATTCAATTATGAGCAGCTGTTTTCACTGCACATTTAATTGGTAGTTGAGAAGGGAATTTCACGTCCCCTTAAAAATAAAATACAATCTTGAATAGAACCATATTTCCTTGAGATATTTCCTGGTTATAAAACATGACATTGTGAAATTTCTTTAGAAAACCATATGTAAAAGTTGGGGGAATTCTGGAGGTGTAGGACTTCGAGAGATTCTTGCACTCCATTTTAAATAACAGTCAGTGTGTCTTTTTGCAACATCCATTCACTATTCATCTCTTTCTCTCGCTATCTTTCTCCTCTGGATAGCTGAGGAGGCAAAGATCAGTAGCTGACGGCTGCATGTAGGAAAACTAGAGGAAATGCTGAAATGCGAATTGCAGTTGACGTGCTGTTTCTCCCTTACGCCGAGCACAGGAAGTGTCAGATGCTTGTGTAGGTGTTCCACTGATGAAGCCATGTTGACTTACAGAATCAAAGCTGTCTCGTGTGACACGACAGACATTCAGCTGTGATGTCTTTATGCCACATTAACCAAAATATCAGCTTTGACTTCACTGAACTCTTTGGGAATAAATTAGAGATGTGATGGAGGGCTCTCGTAGTTGTTTTGACAGCTTTTTGAGGATGTGTGTGGCAGCAGAACCGATAAATTGCGGAGCTGAGGCACTGTAAAGTACCAGACATGTGATTTATTGCTTGTATCAGAAAATACTTTAAACAGTTTTCCTTCAAGCAGAACATCTCTGAATGTTGGTTTTTACGCTCTTACTTACATTTAGTGCAATTATGATGATGTAAAGTTCACTACAGTACAGAGAAACCCTCAGATGCAGTACAAATGAGATATGGGATATTCTTCTTTGTCTTTATTGTAAAAAGGTATATGTTAAAACAGCCACTTACATCATGTGTAGCAACTGTTTTCTTGCCAAAGCACAGCAATTAGTGAAATGTAATTACTACTTGATGTTGCTGTAATTCTGTTAATGTAATTATGTCATAATTCTCAGAGATAATTATTTACATTTCAGAAACAACCAGTAGTAATTACATTTTTTATATACACATACACATTTTTTTACATTGTTATAAAAATAAATAAATAAGAAATACTTCAACCTCTGAACTTCATCAGAGAATCTTAAAAAAAAAAATGTATCATAGTTTATTAAATAAAAAATATTAAGCAGCACAACTGTTTTCAAAATTGATAACAATAATAAATGTTTCTTGAGCAGTAAAAATATAAATGTATCTACAATTAAATTTACAATCTTAATTATAAACTTACCTAAATCTCATTCAAATCTGTACATTTTCTATTAATATATTGAACTATATATTTTGATATATTTATTGGGGCTGTCAAATGATTAATTGCGATTAATTGCATCCAAAATAAAAGCTTCTGTTTACATACGATTTCTGTGTGTACTGTGTATATGTATGTATATATAAATATGCACACATGCAATTATATATTAAGAAAAAATATTTTAGATTTGTATAAAAAATATGTATATTTATTTATAATCTAAATTATATATAGATATAAATATATGATAAATATACAGAGAAAACACATATAGTATGTAAACATCAACATATATTTTGGATGCAATTAATTGCGATTAATCGTTTGACAGCCCTAATATTTATATAAAAAATGTAAATTTATTAGGGCTGTCAAACGATTAATCACATACAAAATAGAAGTTTAAGTTTGTGTATATGTGTGTGTGTGTGTGTGTGTGTGTGTGTGTACTGTAATTATTATGTGTGTATACACACAAATTAATGTATATGTTTAAGAGAAATATGTTGTTTATGTACAAATAATTTTTATTTATATATAATATAAATTATATAAAATTACAATAAATACATATACTTGTAAATATTTCTTAAATATGTACATGAATGTGTTTGTATTTATACATATGTAATAATCACACACAGTACATACACATATAATAGGCAAACTCAAACTTTTATTTTGTATGCGATTAATCACGATTAATCGTTTGACAGCCTTAAGTAAAATAAGTTTAAAAAAAAAAAGGTGAAATCACAAAAATCTTGACTTAATAAAGTCCATGTGTACAGTACAGAAATGATGACACTGTCTATTTTTCCTTTCCTTTTTTTTTTTTTGGTTCAACTCTCCCATGAAGCCACCATAACCTCATTCTCAAAACAGCTGAAACTGCTATTGAAAGATCTGAATACACATTCTGTCTATCGTTGTCTTCTCTTTTATTCAGAGGAAGCCACTGTGTCATTTGATCAATATTTAATCTCTTTCGCGTCTCCTGCTGTGGCTGCTAAAAGGCAGATCAGGTTAACTCCTCTGAACTATTGATATCTACTCTTTTGGACAGACTTCTTCATTGTTCTTTGAGCTTAGAGTTCATTTTTTAAAAATATGTTCTCTATTTAACTTTTAACTCTGTGTGACTTTTTAACATATCATGTTCGTGCTCTTTCAACATGGGTGTGTTTGTTGTTTTTTATATGTTGGATTCAGTAATGGACAAAGAAGAGCTGTGGATAGCGAGCTTCAGCTGGCTAACCACAGATTTCCTGTAGTGGTGAGGTTTATGTTGCCAGATATTCCTGTGGAAGCACTGGTTGCCAGATTTTAGGAAATGCTTCTTGACCAGATGCAGGTGGTTTAGATGAGTATGGTAGAATGGAATAATCTCTTTCCCTCTCCCACCAGATCTCCGTGGTTTTTTGTGTTTGCTCTCTGAGGCCTTGTGGTCACTCAGAGCGAGCCATTCTAATTTACTCCACATGACCCAGCATTCATCAGCAATCCGAAATACCAAAATCTTTCCAGATGCTGTAAGATTTTCTTTGGTTTTGTTGTGTCGCATGTTCACCCTTGCCCTTCTTCATTTGTAAAAGATAAGTGTGTAAACACATGGTGGGTTTCTGAAGCTTATTATTTGCTTCATTTCATGACTTTTGAAAATCTATTTTACTAATGGTTTTAAGAGAAAAAAGGGTTTGCTGTATCTTGCCAGAATACTGACAGCACAAAATCATTTATGTGACCATTAGCACTGACTGCAAGTGTGAATAATCAAACTTGTACAAACAGATGTAGTCATTTTATATTACTTCTCATAGGTAAATAATATAAAGTAGTCCTTTTCACTGGTAACTATATACATTTTTACTGCAATATAAACACATTTTTATTGTTACAAAGTGTACTGTATATAGTGCTCGAAGCTTTCCTATTCTAGGCTTTACGTCCTCTGGATGTCCTGAGTCAGATGGGTCTTTGACGAAGGAAAAAAAAAAAAAGCCTGATTGAATTGCATGTCCTGGTGAATATTACCCTACAGAGGCAGAGATAAGGACAAAAGTGCATGTTCTGGTTATCTATAAACATTCCAAATGTGTAGGTTTGGATATATTCAGTGAATTAACATACTTTCAATTGCTGATACTTCAGTGTAAATATTTTTGTGAAAATTCATACTGTTTGATTCTAAATTTGTACTGTACATATATAATCCTACTCTAATTATGTTTCATTTCATCTTCAAATGTATTCATTTACAGATTGTCCAACTGTAGATAGCTGTAGTTCATTTAAACAGGCAAGGTCATGTTTACAGAGCTGTGCAGTATTGTGCCATTTGTTTTTCTTGTTAAGTTTTGCTTGTAATCACACAGTAATTGAGTAGAAACAGAGAATGATATCAGACTTGCTGGAATAGTCACCCAATGATTATCATCGAGAAACATGAAACAGATGCAAGGCTACGGGAATGATTTCTCTTTTCCTTTTTTTTTTTTTTTTTCCTATTCCAGTCCATTCTTATGTCTTCTCTTTCCTGTCTGCTGTCCCCTGTCCTGTCCCTTTCCTGTCCTGTCTGCTGTATCTCTCCCCTGTCCTGTCCTTTCCCCTTTCCTTTCCTGTCTGCTGTCCCTTGTCCTGTCCTCTTTCCTTTCCTGTCCTGTACCATCCTCTTTCCTTTCCTGTTCTCTCATGTCCCCTACCCTTTCCTTTCTTGTCCTGTCCCCTGTCCTGTCCTTTCCTCTCCTTTCCTGTCTGCTGTCCCTGTCCTTTCCTTTCCTCTCCTTTCCTGTCTGCTGTCCCCTGTCCTTTCCTTTCCTCTCTTTTCCTGTCTGCTGTTCCCTTTCCTTTCCTGTCCTGTCCTGTCCTGTTCCTTTTTCCGCTCATTTTTCTTTTCTCTGTTCCCACTTCCTTTTTCTTTCGTCTTCCTAGTGTTTAAAGGGTATTTTACATAGTTGTGTGTATACATGTTTTGCAGTAATTTAACTGATATCATGAAGGTCTCAAATGCAGAGCAAGTGGATAACATCTCTCATTGTCCTTTTCTTTTCCCCCCATCAGAACAAAAATGTTTCAGTTAAACTGGAAAAGAAGAAATGGGAGGAGATTGTAGTTAAACGTCAGAAGGAGGCCGATGAGAACGTGACCCCTGACATAGACGAGAATGGCTTCGACAATCTGGCCACCAGCATGGGGCGAGACCAGGAGCGGGTAAAAGATCGCCTGCTGAAGAACACATACTCCAAGAAGAGCAAACGAGTGAGTCTGTCATCTGTTTCTGCAGGCTAAATGATATCTTGACAGACAAGATCAGCGGCGTTTGAAACCCATGTGATTTTATACCTGTTTGTGAGTGTTGACAGCTTTGACCGGTGTTGACCAGATTAATGTGGCCGTCGCAGTCATTACTGAATGCCTGCTGTTTCTGGAAGGGCCCAGTGAGGTGTGTGCATATGAATGTGACAGCAGTACATCAGCAGTTGACAGATTACTGGTCTAGAGCTGTGGTTAAGCCGCACAGCGTGCTGTTAATGACCAAGAAGAACAAATATAACCATCTCTCGCTTCCTGTATTCAATTTCTCTCTCCACTTTTTTTTTTGGCTTATTTGTAGCTTTTCCTGATGGTGATAGTGATAGCTGTCTATCTATCTATCGTTCTATCTATCGTTCTATCGTTCTATCGTTCTGTCCTTCTGTCCTTCTGACATTCTATTGTTCTATCTGTCATTCTATCGTTCGTTCTATCATTCATTCTGTTGTTTTATCTATCTATCTATCTATCTATCTATCTTTGTATCTATCGGTCTGTCTGTCTCTCTGTCTGTGTTTCTGTCTGAATGTGTAGCTGTTGTTTTGTCAAGCTATCATTCTGTCGGTTCAAAGTGGCAGTGACAAATTTTCCAAAAGTGTAGTTATAGTGGTTACTACACCCATGGTGCTAACAGCTACTTCAACCCATGATCTTCTTTCCTTCCTTACTCTCTGTCTTCTGTCACTCATGCTGAGTTTTCCAAAAGGACAGCTTTCTGACACCATGAGGAGAGATAGAATATCATCAGGCCAGAGTTAAAGCAAAATGGACAGACAGAGCACGGTTCATTCTATGTCTGTCACTTGCCTCCTCCCAGAGCCATCTGATTACCCTCCCCTGAAGACTCCTCCATCACTGTAGCCCAATGCATATAAAGCAGCCTCTCTCCAGATGGGATCTCTCTCTGATCACGGCCTTTTGTGCGTTTGCTCACACTGGCAGCGCGTTTAAATGCAGGGTGTTCTAGCCCGTGTGGGCGTCTATCAGACTCTCATACACCCGCTGGCAGCTCCGTTTCCCTCTCTGATCAGAAATAATGGGGAAAAAAGAAAACCACTTTCATATCGCTGTAATTGCAGAGCGGAAGGCTCTCCACAAAGCAGCCATCTGGACGGGGAGAGACTGTGAATGTGCATGGGCCGCTGTTGTGTATGTGTGTTTGTGTTTCCTAGCTGGAGAGATGCAGAGGGACACACACAGCATGTCTCTGATCAGCGTGTCGGGGCTTTTGATGCACAGCTCGGCTTGATTTCTGTCTCTGAACAGTCCGTGATCACACTTAAAGGGAGATTCATCAAAGCATTTAAGCGTTAACTTTTTTTTTCACGCATGTAACTCATAATGAGTGAGTGGAGCATGTTCAGTGATTCAGCTAGTCATATGCTTGTGTTATTTTTTTTTAATAAGTAATTCAGATCACCATGCAGTGCAGCATACATTCCACACTAGCCCACAGGACCTGATTGAGGCATCTATCTATGTGTCTATCTCTTTCTATCTAAGAATGATATCTGAGTGAGAAAATCTGTCTGTTGTTCTATCTCTGTCTGTCTGTCTATTGTTCTATCGTTCTGTCTGTCTATCTATCTGTTGTTCTATGTCGTTCTCTCTGTCGTTCTATCTCTGTCTGTCTGTCTGTTGTTCTATCGTTCTGTGTATCTGTGTATGTTTATCTATCTGTCTGTCTGTCTGTCTGTCTGTCTGTCTGTCTATCTATCTATCTATCTATCTATCAATCAATCATTGCATCATGTCGTTTATTCTATCTGTCGTTCTATCGTTCCTGTCTGTCATTTTTTATATTTTATTCTATCTGTCTGCCTGTCTCTCTATCATTCTATCATTCTGTCTGTCTATCATTCTGTCTACCGTTCTATCACTTTATCATTGTTGTTCTAGCATCCTGTCTGTCGTTTCTTTCATTTTATTCTATCTGTCTGTCTCTATTGTTCTATCATTCTTTCTATCTATCTGTCGTTCTATCGTTCCATCATTATATCTATCTGTTTGTCTGTCTGTCTCTTTGTCTGTCATTCTATCATTCTCTCTATCTGTCTTTCTATCGTTTAATCTATCTCTCTATCTGTCTGTCGTTCTGCCGTTCTCGCTATCTATCGTTCTGTCGTTCAATCTATCCCTCTATCTGTCTGCCTGTTTCCATCTATCTATCTATCTATCAATCTATCAATCTATCATCTATCATCTGTCTATCTATCTGTCTGTATGTCTGTCTGTCTCTATCATTCTATCTCTCTATCTCTATCTATCTATCCCTCTATCTATCATCTATCTGTCTATCTGTCTATCTATCTGTATATCTGTCGTTCTAGCTATCGTTCTATCTTTCTATCTATCGCTCTGTCATTCTATCATTCTGCTGTCCTGCCTAACGTACTTATCAATCTATCGTTTTATCTATCATTCTGTCTTTCCATCTGTAGTTCTGTCTATTTTCTATCTAGGCAGCTAAATAACCTTCAAAAACTTATAGTAAATTTATCTTTATTAAAAACGAATAGAAGTCTGTTTGAAGTCCCTGTTTAGATTGTAAACATCTGTGTGTGAGAGAGACAAGCGAAATAGCGTTTGATTGAATGTACTAGAAACACACACACACACTTGTATGTTAGCAGTGATTGGTCTATTGTTGGGTCCAGTGTCATTGTCCCCTGGACCATCAGTATTAAATCTAGCCCTGACTGCCTCATACCGCTCTGGGAGAGATGGAGAGTGAGAGAGAGCACCCACTAAACACACAGAAGCCCACAACTGCATGATTTTTCACAATGAGCTCATGTAACTCAAGGGAATCTTTTCCTTTGTGCTTTCATGGCAGAAACTCCATTGTGTGGAGTTAAACTCATAGCTGATCCAGTAACCGTCTTTAGATTATCACCCCTCAGGGCACATCACCCACAGCAGTGCTAAGAGCCAGGACACAGCTCATAGAGCAGAAACATGAAATACAGAGATCTTAGCCAAATATCTTTTAACATATGTACACTCTACTGTAGGGTGGTGTAACCTGTTGGTTAAGGATATAGGCAGCTAACAGAATGGATGTAGGTCACCGCATGTGATCTACAAAGTATTGCCATTGTTCCTTAGACACTTAACCTCAAGTTACTCTGTCCTCTCTGTAATTACTGGAAGCTTCTGCTTGAGTTACAAAAGCACCAGCTAAAGGGCAAATCAGATTAGATACAAGTGTCTAACTTTACACAGTCTTCTTAAAGCTGAAGTGTGTCAATTTCTTTCCTACACAGCATAATATGTAGAGACAACAAGTGAGCCAGTTGTAGGTTGATTCCTTCAAAAAAAAAAAAAAAAAAGAAAGGAAAACACTCTGACAAAATGTTACTTACGTTAATTATTTGTTCAAACTAATTGCAGGTGTTTTTCTTGCAATTCTGTTTTGATGACACTAATGGCACATAAATTGCACACTTCACTTATTCTCAGAAAAAATGGTACAAGTGCTGTTACTGGGGCATCAAGTAAGTCCAAATCAACAGAAACTAAAGGAATTAAGGTTTTTGAGGAAAACATTCCAGGGTTTTTCCTCCATACACTTTAGAAAAAAAGTACAATTCTGCCACTGGGGTGGTACCCTAAGGTACAAAAGTGAAAAGGTACAAATATGTTCTTTTAAAGTATTAATACGTTCCTTTTAGTTACTCATACACTCTCAGAAAAAAAGGTACAGTTCTGTCACTGGAGCGGTACCCTAAGGTACAAAAGTGAAAAGGTACATCTTTGTACCTTACCTACCCCTAAACAGTATATATTAGTACCTTAAAGGTATGTTTTGGTAACTTAAAGGTACATATTAGTACTTTAAAAGTACATATTTGTACCTTAGGGTACTGCCCCAGTGACAGGTTGAAGGTCCAAATTGCAGTTTCAATGCAGCTTTAAAGCCAAGGAATAAGGGTCATATGTAGCAAAACAATTGGTCATTTTCTAAAAAGAATTAAAACATGTATATACTTTTTAACCACAAATCACATTACATACAGTAGTCACACTGGACAGGTAACATGTGATGTAGGTAGAAGTACGGACCCAGTGTTTACAAAGTGAGCATGCAAAGAACATGAAAAACCCTATACAGTAGAAGGTAAAATAACAATGTCAGAACAATTTTAAAGCTGGAGAAGAATATGAGATGGAGTTTTACCTACCCTACCTTTTTGAACCTGAGTACACAAACAAAGACCTACCTGTGCATGACCTTTCCAACGTGATTACGTAATGCGTAAAGTAGTGGACGTGCATCGCAGAGCTTTTGTGGCTAAAAAGTATATAAATTGTCATATTTTTTTAGAAAATTACCTGATGGTTTTGCTAGAAAGGACACTTGTGGAAACAGCATTGAAACTGCAATTTGGACCTTCAACCTGTTGGTTCCCATTGAAGTCCACTATATGAAGAAAAATCCTGGAATGTTTTCCTCAAAAACCTTTATTTTTGACCTAAGAAAGAAAGACATAAACATCTTGGATGACATGGGAGTGAGGTTTTTTTTCTTTCTAATTTTCCACTTAGAACAAAAAAATCATTGAACAAGGTGAATTTACTTGTGAAACAACAGCATAAGATATTAAGGTTTCTTGTTTTCAGAGATTGCATCTTTAATATGAGTGTATTTTGTCTTGCTGCACTGGGAGTATAAACAAGCTCAAAAGAAGTGTAAGACAAAATAAACTTATTCAAGATACTATAATATCTTATGCAGTGTTGCTCTCCAAGTAATTTTGTCTTGTTTAAAGGATCATTTTATGTTTTCACTGGATAATAAGTCAAAAAAGCTATTTAAAAACTCATTAAGTAGTCTTTTTTTTGGCAGTGTAGTAGTACAACTGGTCATACGTTATGCAACTTGCAATTTCATGTAAACAACTTAGAATTAGTTTGTCAAGCAGGCCAACGAGTTTAAGCTAATCTGCTAATAGTGTCATGTATTTGCATTTATTAATTCATTTTCTGTAGGCAACATTAATATAATGTTTAGTTTTGTGAATAAGGCGTAATCTGTGTTTGCACTGTAAAGAAACATTGACTTGGCACAGCATGGTTAAATTGTAAAACAGTACACAAAAGGGTTTAATCATCTTATTCAGTGTATGCATGTCTGATGGTGAAACTATTATGATTTGAGAAAAGTCAAAGAATTTTTAAAAATTTCCGGCATTTTATTGATTTGCATGTAGTTGTTGAATAGTGCATGAAAACACAGTTTCCAGTGTATTGTGATCTGAGGCTGTAACCAACATGAATCAATGCCTCTCAGACTATAAAGAGAGAAACACACAGCAGGCCTGCACTCACTGCACATTAGCATTTAACAGAACATCCCGTACCAGAGTATGCACAGAAAATTGAGAATAACCTTGAATGCACACACATCAATGCTCAGCTTTTATTTTTTGGGACCGTTTTTGTACCAGCTTGATTAGATCTTTCTCATGGATTGCTTACTCAAGGCATTTCTGGCCTTTTAAGCTGAAATTGGTTCAGTATTGCGCAGCCCCCTGTACAATTTATGCCCTACAGAATGTGACGTATTCTTCAAACGCTCACTTTGTCTAATAGCAGCTGAGAGACTGAAAGGGCGAGCTGTAATTTCACCCAGGCTCAGATGTCTCACGATAGGGATTTGCCCAGCGCAGCACTTGCGAGGTTGTGAATTAGCTGCCCGGGCCTGTATTCAACAGCCAGAAACTATGACGGATAGAGTCTGAGAAAGGAGAAGTCTGCATATTTGAAGTACTGCACATTGCTCAGTCTGATTTGAGATGATTTCTCCTGGTTATGCAACAAAATGAGCGCTGAGAAGTGCAGAAGACCAAAGTGTGAAAAAGTCTGTCTCGTTTTGTCTGTAGCCAAACTGCTAAATAAAGAGGTTAGAGTTGGCATGCTGAGTGCACTTTCGTTCTGTTTTAATGCTGACATCTTTACACTTGGTTTCCTTTAGCAGTTTTGATGTATGTCGGTTACGCTGAGTTGTTTCTATATGTGTATTATAGTGTGAAAATGCACTTGACTTTAATGGTTTAGTTGTCAGACAACACAGTTCAACATCAGTCTGCATTGTTGTAGATCAGGAAGCCTAGACTGTGGTGCTGGATTGTATTGAAGCTGGAATGTGGAACCGTTGGTACTTAGCCAGAGGAAAGTTTCTTGATAGCGTAACTTCAAAAATGATTTACACACCAGACAGTTTAAGGAGGAGGAGACAGACTTGTAAGAATTTAAATTGGAGAAATGTAATACTTAATATGGTGGCTAATATGGTTCCCTTAGACGCTGTAAAAAATAAAAAACACAATTTGTTGAGTCAGCTTAAAATAATTTGTTACCCTTCTGCCTTAACATTTTAAGTTCAGTCAACTAAAATAAGCTTATTCAACTTGAAATGTTAAGTTGTACTAAGTAACTTAACATGGGTAAGTAACCCAGCTGCCTTAATTTTAAGTTGATTCAACTCAAATATCTGAGTTGTCAGTATAATTTAACATTTCAAGTTGAATAAACTTTTTTTTGAGTTGACTGAACTTAAAATGTTAAGGCAGCCAGGTTACAGATTATTTTAAGTTGACTCAACAAATTGTTTTTTACAGTGTAGTGGGTGCGGGACACTATAGTTCATTTATGCAGTGAGGATAGCAAAATAAAGGAAACTGTGACATATTATACCCAAAAATTCTGCATACAGTGGACTTCCAGTGAAATTGTTAAAAACATGTAGGTCCAAAAATTATTCAGACACCTTGACCTGATGTTTTGCTTAAGTGTTTTTTCTTTACTTGCTAATGCAAACTTTTTAGACTAAACAAAATTAAGCATTGCTTGGAAATTGTTTGACCTAAATTGGTATTATCTAATTGTGTACTTAAATTTAACAGCTGACAGCTATTCAACCTAATTTATTACACCTTTTTTTTTTATAAGATGCATCATCAATGTGTGTGATTTACCGTACAGTCTGGACCAGCTTGAAAAACAAAATTTGCCATTGTTGTCAGAATTTAATACTCATTTTGAACTACTTTATTAAAATGTTTGGAGAAATCTTTGATCTTTCCCCATTTAGTTTCTGAGAAGTTGTACTTGTATGCTAATTGCCTTTCATTATAACACCCCCGGCAGCTATTTTCTCAGATGGTTTCTCTGTTGCTGAATAAAAGTATTAATTTCTTTGGGGTTTTTTTCTTTTCTTTAATTTAACTTTTTTCTTTGTGTGTGTCTGTGTATCCCAAAATTTTTAAATGGTAGTGAATCACAGTTTGCACCAGGGCTGTGCGATATTGAAGAAAATTGCGATATGCGATACGATAATGCTTAAATGCCACATGCTAAGATGAAACAGTTTTACTCAGCTGTTACTGAGTGAGTTCTGTAAACTTTTAGAAATATCTTGTCATTTATAAATGATTATTTATATGTATGCATGTATCAAGAGCTTCTGTAAAACCACAAAAAATTCCTTTCTACACTTTGAGAGAATAAAGCTCATTCTGTTTCTAATATAACTAGCATACGTTTCACTTTTTGTGAGAAGAAAGCACCCCTACAACAACTTCTGAAAGTAAATTGTAGTGTTTTACTCTAGCATTACATAAAAATGTCTTTTTAACATTAGTGTAATTTAAACATCAGTTTAGGAACTGAATAATAACACAGAAAAATAAAACACTCTGCTTAGTCTTCACTCTATGAATTTAATATGCACTGGTTGTTATTTAAGCTATAAAAGTTATTCAGGCAAGAATGAGTGATTTTCTCTTTGTCTTTTGTTTATGCCCCCAAATATTGCAAGCTGTAGCGATATGCATATTGCCATGTGTACATTTGCGATATTTCTATAATTTCGATAATAACTTTTTGCACCTGAAAGCTTAATAAATAAGCTTTCCATTGATGTA
The DNA here is from genome assembly GCA_012976165.1 of Labeo catla. Classification (NCBI taxonomy): domain Eukaryota; kingdom Metazoa; phylum Chordata; class Actinopteri; order Cypriniformes; family Cyprinidae; genus Labeo; species Labeo catla. The sequence goes on along the minus strand of VONZ01000015.1, from coordinate 3,088,472 downwards.
TGGTTTGTTTGTTAACTATTGTTAAAATCTGGAATGTGGTGGTGTAAAAAAAAATAAAATATTATATATATATATATATAAATCCCTGATCGTGGTTAATGGTTATTTAACCAAGAAAATGTGACTGAGACATGAATTTACATTTGAAGCACATGTGTATGTGTAACAAACAATATAATAAAGAAAAGCTAAAACAAAATTACATATAAATGTAAATAATATATAGAAGTGAATACATTCCGGTAGTATATATAATTTACATTTTTAAAGATGTGCTTTAAAAAGTGCAAAGTGTTTTTAACCAGAAGTTTCAGAACCTTGTTCTCTCTTTCTCTCTCTCTCTCCCCCTCCTATGCTCCTTTGTCATGGATTGTTTGTTTTGACAGGCCCACTTAGAAGTATGAAAACCAACGGGGTTGCGAGACCCTCTCTGACAGTCTGGGTTACTAGCCAGCTTGTGTGTTTATGTGTGTGCGTTTGTCTTAAGGTTTCATGCTCCCACAGTTGTGTGTCTGTGACCTAGTAAAGCTGCTTTCAGATGCATTTAAGATGATTATCACTTTAAACCAATCAGATTAAACTCATTCCACAAAGCTTAACCTGCTCGTAAGTACTGATCTGGGGTCAAAATCTTACACCCCACACTTACATAACACAAAAATGACAAAACTATCAGCACCTTCTGTCCTTTCTTTACTGGAGACTCCCATATTTTGCTTAGTGTGTGCTTTTGGCCAGCATGTCTGTTGTACACCACTGCTCCCTGCTGGTGAGGACAGGAAGTGCATGTGAAATGTGGGGGAAGGGAGTATTGCAGCTTGATAGTATATGAACATCTTGCAGTCCTTGGATCTTTTATGAGTCTGTTAGTGTTTTTAGGCCACTAGGGGGCACTGTGTCTTCACGCTAGAACTTAGTGTACTGCAGAAGCAGGAAATGGTGGTGTCCTTTTGTGTTGTGGGTATAAAGCTCCTGCTAGATGTATATACGGTTGTGATGCTTAATATAAAGAAGCTAATCAACATGCACCGGTTTTCCTCAGGAAAAAACAAATCAGATTGCAGTTTAGGTAAATGTTAAATTTTTTGTAGTAAAATGTGTACAGAAATGCAGATTCATTGAGGGAAATGATGTATTCAGGTAGCTTAGCTCAAATTTACCTCAGTTAGCATTATAAACTGCAGATTCAAGCTCTTTCAACTGCATTTTTTGCTGATTTTTAAACCGATTTATAAACCTCACGCGCATTTCTGTTAGCAGTTGGCGTGATGTTGCAATCACAATGCTGCGTTGTTCGTATTCACATTACGCATTACGGACCTGAGTGTGATGTCACTTTTATGAGCTCGAGGGACAATAGATGGGCTAAAGGAGGATTACGGTTGCTTTGACAGCTCACGGCGGCATAAAGACCATCCCCTGCCCTTTTCCTCTCTCCTCCCCTTCTCTTTTCTTCCCGTCCTCTATCTCCTCCCCTCTCGCCAGCCTCCTCCCCACCCTTATCCGAAGTGTGTCGTGTACATGTCAAACAATGTGGCATCTGTCATTCGCCGAACAAAAGGGCCGCAGACTGATAGCCCACAAACAATAGCTCTAGAGCTCCCCAGAGGTTAACCGGGCAGAGGGGGCGTATCACTGCTTCTGTCCCAGGGGGAAAGAGCCCCCCAGATGGGGCCGAATCGGTCATGAAGGCCCCTTGGCATAGTGTGAATGCTGGAAGGTTAGGCCCGGCTCTGGTGGGAGCTTCGCATTGTGGTTTTGTCCAACCAGCGATGGCGGCCAAGCGGGCAGGCTGCAGCTAAGCTGATTACCGAGAGAGCAAGAAGCGGCGTGTGTGGCGGCACGATTGCCAGACAGGAGGAGGAAGTGGGAGGAGGGATATAGATTCGGGTTAAAGTGTTAAATATGTGGTAAGACCTCATTTGAGGCAAAGGCGACATGTTGGATATGTGTGTCAGTGGATGCATGCATGGTTGCTTGTTTTTATCAGTCTGTGTCGTTGTGTGTGTGTGTGTGTGAGCGGTTCATGCCAGGAGATTGAATAGATTTGTTGTCTTGTTTTGCAGCTCTCTTTGGGTCTGTCACCGCTAAGTTGAGTTGTCAGATGCTGGCGTGTTTAGAGGTGACCCTTTTCTGCTTCGCATGTGTGTGTCGCACATGTGTAGGAGTGTTTGTGTGATCGGTGCACGTTCCAAAGCACAGGCTGCCTTTTTTTTAAGGTTTGTTTTAAAAATGCTCAAGGGTTTCAAAACACACTTAGTATGCAGTATGCATGAACAATAATATTAAAGCTACAGTGAGTTTTATAGATGACAGATATTTAAAGGAATACTGTAGCCTATCTATCTATCTATCTATCTATCTATCTATATATATATATATATATATATATGCACGTTTCATCAAATGGTAAATGGTATATCAATGTGAAGTAAACATTGTCTGCCAAAGCACCCCCCTTTGCTCATGCCTGATTAAGATAAAATTCTGATTAAAATAAATACTTTCTATTTATTCAAAAATATTGGAGCAGTGTATCATGGTTACATTATATGTATGTCACGTTTTTTACAAAAAATATTAAGCGCCACACCTTTTTTAACAGTGATTGTTCCCTTGAGCAGCAAGAATAATGCTGAAAATCCAATTTATATATATATATATATATATATATATATATATATATATATATATATATATATTGGTAAATATTTTTTTCTGGTAAATATTCTTTTAAAATAATGTTTTAATACTAATTGTATTAGTAATAGTACTATCATTACATTACAGTTTCTTTAAGTTAAAACAAACTTTTATTTTGACAGGTTACTGTGAAGACCTTGCATTTGTAGGATTCATATTTAAATAGTATTTTTGTGGCTTAATATTCATAGACACTATATCATGTTATTTTAAGTGTACTGACCTACTTTTTACATTCCACGTTATACAGTAAATTCCATTTTTATGACTGGATTCCGTGATTCCGTCCGTGTTTTTCGGCACCACAGAAATCATAGGACCCTATATGTATATGTTTGTATTTATGTATGTATGTATGTATGTATGTATGTATGTGTATATATGAAGAGTTCAGATGCAAAAGCCTCTAAATCCATCTGACATATTTCTTTAAAATGAGCATTTCTTTCTAGCTACTTTGTATAGGTTTCTATGTAAGTACTGGTACTTCTGATTGGGCTGAGGCTGGAATTTAGCAAGTTTGAGGTAAAAGTATTTGATGGACATATAATAAGTGTCTGGAGCATTCACTCAGTATCATTATCTCATTTTTGACCAAGATGACTTTTAGCTGGTTTTGCATCTGAACTCTTCATATATAAATATATATGTTCCTTTAAGTGCTTTAACACCAAGCTCTCTGTCCTCCCAGCTTTGTGTCTTCCGCAGCCCATCTGCAACCTCACAAATCATTAAAATCATTATTTCTTCTTTGCTCCTGTGATGACATGCAAGTTGAAATTCCACTAAAATAGATAACGTCGTTCAACGTCTATCGATCTGCTGAGGCTGGTAAAACTGCTAATAGAGTGAGAAATACTCCCTCTCTTTCTCTATCTTTCACACACACACACACACTCTCTCTCTCGCTAGGCTTTGCTTAACATCTGACAGGCTCATGTCATCCCTCCTCTGACACGTCTGGCCTTCGGAGGCCGAGGGCTCAGCGTACTTATTCCTCGCTCAACAAATGAGGGCGACCTGCCTGCTCCCCCGCCAGCACTCTGCAGCATTGATTAGGGATAATTGGAGGGAGTCAAAAGCCGAGAAGTGTCACTAAATAAATTTGGCTGTGTTAATTGCAGATTCCTCTGGATGTGGGAGAAACACTTAGCCGCAGGGCCTGACAATGCAGGATTAATTGGCCCCCTTCAATGAACATAATTAGAGCGATTGTTAAGAGATAAAGAAAAGGTTTAACGAGCACGGCTGCGCTGTCAGAGGGAACATCACACTCTTTCTGCTTCGCTTCTCTCTCTCTTTTTCCTCTCGCAGTATTTCTTGCTCTCTCCCTGATAAGAAAAAAAACGTTGTATATTTTGATATAGACTAGCGTCGCTCTCTCTTAATTAAAAAGTGAAATGCATAATTATGTGTCAATTTGTAGCTCATTATTAGTTTATTAACGACACTGAGTTAATGTATTATGCACATATCAATCTCGGAACTTTTCTTTTTTTATCTTTTTGTTTGCAGGCTTTTTTCCGCATAGGGAAATGCAGATGAATTCAAACCCAGTGAGCATAACACATAAGCTATTTCCTATGAATGTGTGCTGCTAACCAGTGTGCTTATGATTATAATAATGAATTACAGTTATATGATGATGACAGATATTAGCTTGCAACATCAAGCAGCATAGTGGACTGTTTTCACAGCTAGAATAACTGGAAGCAGCTGACACCGGAAGCCTTATACGAGCTAGAAATGGCTACAGACGCTCTTACGTTAAAAATAAGGTAGATATGTTTAGTATGCCAGTGTATCACTTAACAGGAAGTGGAAAAGGAAATTCAATGTTAGCCAGGGTTGTGCAGATCTATCTATCATTCTATCGCTGTACAGCCTATAAGCCTAGATACTTAAAGGCATAGTTCCAGCGGATGGCGTAGGACGTAGTGTAAGCTCTGGTGAGAAGTGACGAAAACGGAGGCACAGAGGCGAGAGCAAAACAAATCACCAGTCATGAATTAAAAGTATAAAGCAAGGATTTCTAAAGAAAAATGTCAGAGGATTTTGATATAAGTCAAGAGGAGACTGGTTTTCCTTTGCTGTAAACAAAACTTGCTTCTCACGAGACTAGCATATTCTTACCAGAGCTTATGCTACGGCTACATCCTTTCATCATCCACTGAAATGCCACTTTCTTGTAAATGCATGTACAACAGGTAGCGGAAGCTAGAAATTGTGGTTTATAAAGTTTTAAATATAGATATTTTTCTTACACAAATGCATCGGTTCACTTCAGAAGGCCTTTATTAACCCACTGGAGCTGTGTGGAGTACTTTTTATCATGGGTGGATGCACTTTTTTTGGGCTTCAAAATCTCAACACCCATTCACTGTCATGATAAAGGTCAGAAGAGCATTTTAATTATTACTCCAATTGTATTGATCTGAAAGAAGAAAGTCATATACACCTAGGATGGCTTAAGGGTAAGAAAATCTTGGTTTAGGTGAACTATTCCTTTAAATGCTTTTATTAGATTTATACATTTTATTAGTTTACACTTTAAGGTGTCCCGTTGGAGTGTAATTGAGTACTGAGTAATTTACAGTATTTCGTATAGTGTTAGTTGGTTTACAGTTAGTTGCTTATAAGCAGCATAGTTTACTATAATTTACTAAGGACACTGTAAAATAAAGTGCTAAGTATATTTACTTTACACAAAGAATTTTTTAGTTAATGTCATTGCGTTGAACTAAAACTTGCTAACTTTGCTAACAACCTCCCCCCCAACACAAATATATTATATACACAAAAACTTTTATTTTGGATGCGATTAATCACAATTAATCGTTGCCCAGCACTAACAACTATATATTGTGAAGTTTGATAATTAATATAGTTGTATACACTGTATACACACACATATATTATGTACACCAAAACTTTTATTTTGGATGCGATTAATCACAATTAATCGTTGCCCAGCACTAACAACTATATATCGTGAAGTTTGATAATTAATATAGTTGTATACACTGTATACACACACATATATTATGTACACCAAAACTTTTATTTTGGATGCGATTAATCACGATTAATCGTTGTCCAACACTAACAACTATATATCGTGAAGTTTGATAATTAATATAGTTGTATACACTGTAAACACACATACATATTATGTACACAAAACGTTTATTTTAGATGCGATTAATCGCGATTAATCGTTGCCCAGCACTAACAGCTATATATAGTGAAGTCTGATAATTAATATAGCTGTATACACCGTACACACAAACATATATTATGTACACTAAAACTTTTATTTTGGATGCGATTAATCACGATGGTGGCAGAAAATGACAGTTTTCAAGTAGCAGTATGTGGAAGCCATGGAATAAAAGAATTAAAAAAGGGCAAAATTGAGTATATTTATATTTTAAAACTCAAACTTGCATTCTGTTTGCTACCTCGATTCAGGTTCGATTTTTGTTCAAGGCATTCCCAAATCAATTCTCAATTCTCAATTCAACCCCGCTGTCAGCATTTCTATTTGTAGAGAGTGCATCTTGTAACTGCTCATTTTCATACAGTTAAAATGTGCTTCACCGCTCTTCTCAAATCACTGCCATTGTAAACGGTCCTTTATGTGCATTATCCATTGTGTTACAGCTCTGATGACCTTAGTAATTCGTTCCAGCGAGGAGGACACTTTAGATCTTTCTGTAGTGTTGTTTAATAGAGCAGCATATTGCTTGTTTACAATGTTTATCTATCAGTTCATAACGTCAGTGCTGCACCTGACTGCTTCAGTGCTTAGGGGTTAATTTACTCTAATTTCATTATCTGCGCGTACATTTGGCCATCTGTTGACTAATCAACATCTTTAGTTTAAAATCTGTCATCAGCTATTTTTTTTATTAGCACTTTACAGAGTTAAATATACCACATGAGACACGCACCTTTTGCTTGAGCTCCTGTGATGCATTCAAGAAACTGTGAAAAGAACTATAAGCAGAAACCTAACAGTGTTTCCATGGACACCGAGACCAAGACCTCTCCCTATTGGCCTGCCACAGAGCGGGAGCAGTTGGCCTCTGTGTCAGACTCCTCTTGACAGCCTGCCTCGAGGTGAAAAGCATTGTGGGGGATGAAGTCCTTGACCTCTGGCCTTGATGGCTTGATAAAGAGTGCTGGCCTTCTGGTAGATATATGAGGGAGGAGCGCCCGAGGAGCACTTACGCCTGTGGGAGACATTTTGATGTACGATTTCTGAAATGAAAGAGTGGGGAAGGATAGGTTATGGCTGGGAAATAGAACAGGTAGATGTGAGCCCTCTTGGCTGTCAGCTGCTATACAGCAGCTGCCTTTAGCTCATAAAATCCCTTAGATACACACAAAGAGGAGTTTCTCTATTTTATCTGCACAGGCAGGTCGTTGTTTCTCATATCGAATGGCCCGCTATATATCAAGTGGATAAATGAAACCTTTGTATTTTTTGCTGAATGTACACTACTGTTCAAAAGTTAAGGGTTGGTAAGATTTATTTTATTTTATTTATTTATTTATTTTTAGTTTTGGAAGGAAATCTCTTATGCTCACCAAGACTGCAGTGATTTGGAAAAAAATACTTAAATATAGTGAATAATTGTAAAATATTATTAGAATTTAGAACACCTGTTTTCTGTTTAAATATATTTTAAAATGTAGTTTATTTCTGTGATCTATATCTATATCTATCTAATATGCTGATTTGGTGCTCAATAAACATTTCTTCTTATTATCAATTTTGAAAATAATTGTGCTCCTTAATATATATATATATATATATATATATTTATTTATTTATTTATTTATTTATTTTTTGTGAAAATCATGATACATTTTTTGAAATGCAAAAAAAAGAACATTTGTTTTTTATTTTTCCCAAACATTTGCTTTACTGTCACTATTGATCAGTTTAATGCATAATTAAAATAACATTTTTTATTTATAAAATATGTGTGTGTACTGATTTATGTATATATAAAGACACACACACACACACAGTATATATTTAGAAAATATTTACATGTGTTTACATGCATGTGTGTGTATTTATATATACACAAATAAATATAAATATACACCGTACACACAAATATATTATGTACAAAAAAACTTTTATTTTGGATGCAATTAATCGTAATTAATCGTTGCCCAGCACTGTCAACTATATATTGTGACGTCTGGTAATTAATATAGTTGTAATGCATAATGTACTTGCATGTTGGATTCAAACACTTAAGTCTAAAACAGAAGTTATCATGAAATTAGAATTATGAATTGTAATTAGAATTGAGTTCTATTCTCCTAACTAAAATTCCAATATTATATTTCTTGTAATAATATCTAGGAGATATTAACTTGCATTTGTGAGAAAAAGTCAGAATTGTGATATAAAATAGAATGTTATAGGTGTATTGTTATAGGTGTAATGTAAAATGTTATAGGTTTTAATAGTATTTCATGCTGTAACTGTAGGGCTAATACAATATGTCCCCTATGAACTGCATATATGAATATTATGTAGACGTTTATGCTTTAAAAGTAAAGCAATCATCGCAGGTTTTATCGATTTAAATGTCTGCATTTAGCTTCAAATGGCATCCAAAGGCAAAACAATACATTTTACCCATTTCCCTCCACTTTTTACCAGTGTTTTTCTGCCAAAACAATGCACGCACAACTGCAAGTGACATAACTGTGATGTCTACTTCAAATTGGTCTATAGCATCTGGGCAGGCTGTCCTATAGGCTGTGTCCTATACCATGGAACAAATTTGTGTCCATTTTCATATTTTTTTTTTGCTTTGCAGTTGGCTGTTTTGTGATTCATAATTGTGACCCTGGACTACAAAACCAGTCATAAGGATACATTTCTTAAAGGGGTCATCGGATGCTAAGTTCACTTTTTCATGTTGTTTGAACATTGATGTGTGTTGGCAGTGTATGTACAAATCTACCCTATAATGATAAAAATCCATGCAGTGGTTTTTAATGAATCTGTAAAAATAATATCCCCTTTTTCAAATCGAGCCGTTCTCAGATGCCTGTCTGTGTGCCGTCACACCCACAGAGGCGGCTCCCACGATAGTTGATTGACATGAGCTCTTACCTCAGACCAGCTGTCACAGTCTAGTAACTTTCCTTGTTTCGATGTCAAAGCAGGGTTGTAAGTTAGACAAGAATATCTCTGATTGAGCGATTGAGGTGTTGTGTTGCTGGATGTAATAATGAACATAGTGGTCGTCATTTACTCCCGACATCTGAGCCACTGAAGATGCAGTAGATTACATTTGTTTGTGATTAGAATGCGCCTCCCGATCTACATATATCCTTCTATGTTCGCATGAATCATTCGTGATCCAGCTTCACTTACAGCAGAAGTGAGTATAAGCGTGAGAAGTGAGTATTATGAATCTTTGCGATCGCCTTTCCTTATAACGTGGTAGTTAGGAAGTTTAGCGGCTAAAGTAAACAAGATCGTCATTCCAAAGAGAGAAGAGGGGGCGGGGTGAGCAGAGCTCATTTGCATTTAAAGGAACAACCCCTTAGAATGAGATGATTTTTGCAGAGCTCATTTTGACAAGGTAAAAAGGGTGTTGTTTTACAAAACCATTGAGAATTTTTAATCAAAGTATATTAGAGACTTTTCATTAAGACCTTCTTAAAGAGTCATATCAACTTGTGGAAAATGCATCCAAAGACCCCTTTAAAATTGAGATTTATACATAATCTGAAAACTGAATAAATAAGCTTTCCGTTGATGTATGCTTTGTTAGGACAATGTTTGGCTGAGATACAACTATTTGAAAATCTGTAATCTAAAGGTTGCAAGCAAATCAAAATATTCAGAAAACCGCCTTTAAAGTTGTCCAAATGAAGTTCTTAGCAATGCATATTACTAATTAAAGAAATAAGTTCTGATATATTTACGGTGGGAAATGAACAAAACATCTTCATGGAACATGATCTTTACCTAATATCCTAATGATTTTTGGCATAAAAGAAAAATCGATAATTTTGACCCACAATGTATTTTTGGCTATTGCTACAAATATACCCGTGCTACTTCAGAGTGGTTTTGTGGTCCAGGGTCACAATTGTCCTAGTGAGATTTTTTTTCTTTTTTTTACTAGAACATTCCTATTGTAACAACTTGCATTTGTCCCATATGTTGTCAGCATGCACCATCATAGCACATACAGCCATGTTTTTAATGGAAAATAAAATGGGCAGTCTATAAACTTGAGTCACGCTGTAGCTTTTAAAAAAAAAGCAACTGTTATGAGCTTTATTATTCGGGGTAATACGTAAGATGTTAAATATTCTTACCCAAATTAGACCCCATAAATGCATTACAGGTCTCTCAGAGTGTCACATCTTTGGATTTTCACAGTGTGTCACGTAAGAGCGTGATTCATATATGCACAAATGTGTCCAGCAGTGACTTCACGTCTTTGCGGCCTTGTGTCCCTCTCATATTACCTCCTCAGGCTGAGGTTGTGGCTTCCAGATTAACTGCAGTATTTATGAACCTGGCCTGTCTAATAGCAGACTAGAAGGGGGGGAAATATAGCTCACTTAGCAGGATTACTGGATGCAATTGGGCCCCAAAGGCCTTCTTTACTGCCTGCTGTAAATGTTCCCTCAGAGAGCGGGACAGTCTTGGGATTGATCGCTGTTAAGGAGAAAGTCGATCTGTTTCCTGTGTTCCATCAAGAGCGTCAGTGATGGATGCTTCTCAGGAGAAGGGGACACTTTTCTCCTCGGAATGCCAGTCTGAGGCATCCACCCATCTTCTCTGGAGTGATGGAAAGCTGGTAAACCGTGTTTCCTCCTCTCCCTCTCTGCAAAATATTGCCGAAGCGCCAGCTCAGTAGCTGACACGGAGGACAGAGATGAATAGAAAGAGACGACCTTGCCGTGCATTTCCATTTAACGTGGCGCCCTCGGCACCGCTGATTCTCCCCAGACATCCATTTTCAGTAAGGAGCTCGGCTTCTGTCCTGGGAGAGATACAATATCTCAGACGACTCCTGTTCCTCTGGGCCTGAGGGGAATATCTCAAGAGAGATCTCAGGCACAGCAGTGCCTCTTTCTGTGCTTCTGACTGTGAGCACTGTGAGAGTTTCTGGAAGAAAATCTAGGTGTGAATTGATTGAAATAACCATTGTTAAACATTTAAAGAATATATAACGTACAAATTTTGAAATTTTAAACATGCGATTACATGCAAATTTTCCCCAGTAATGCTTGTGAGATGCTTATTATTATTATATTGTTTTTTTTATGTATTTTTATTCCTAAGTTAACGCCCTCAAAAGGACTTAGTCTACCACCTTAGTGATTTTTCATCAATTGTACTCCATTGCAGTGAAGTGGAGCTTTGTAACATCTATGATTCATGTTCAGATCAAACAAAAGCAGTCCCACATTTTTCTTCAGTTTCTTCTTAGTACATGGTTTACACTGTTGTATGAGTTATATGAAGCACTCTGTTACAGCCTTTAAGTTATCCTTAAAGCTACAAATTATAGACACTGTCAGAGAGAATGAGATAAAGAACAAGTAAGGCATGAGCACACTTGTCAATATGAGTTTCCTTTGGCCGGCTGGTGTACATTCAGGATATTTATTCACAAGTGTATCTTGAATTTCACCAAACAGCTCAAGCTGTTCAACACTATTCCAGAAAGCAGCTGCGGAAAGAGTGGCGGTCTTTTATTTTCTCACAGTATGCCTCAACGCTATTGAGTTTCCTATTTGAATGCTAGCGCTGAAATGCAATGCTGCCATTGAAATGCTCCTCATGTTTATGTGAAACATTTTGAAGCCTGACATTTTCAAAGCTTGAAATTAGAATACGAGCTGGAGTGGAGTCAGGTAATGGTTAAAGTAATTTGTAATCTTTTTTTTTGTTTTTTTTTTTTTGTTTTTTTTTTCCCTTTTGAGCAGTTTTACCATAGTAACCATAATTTCTGTCAAAATTTCATTGTTACTATTATTGCGCAGCACTAAGAAAGAAGTACCACAACTGAAAAAGCACCATAGACTATATTAAATCAAAGTGTACCATGGTAATACCAAACAAACAAACAAAAAAAATACTGTATTGGTGCAGTGATCTATGAAAGCTTGTTTCCGCCACTGAATAAAAAATAACAAAAAGGTAATTGTGACCTTTTATCTCAAAAGTCAGACTTTTTTTCCTCAGAATTGCATAATACAAACCTACAATTCTGACTTTTTTCTCAGAATTGTGAGATATAAACTTGCAATTGCCAGTAACAATGTCAGAATTGCGGAATATAAACTCACAGTTCTGACTTTCTCAGAACTGCGTGTCTGTATCTCGCAATTCTGACTTTTTCCCCCTCAGAATTGCATGATATAAACAATTGCGCGTTTTAAAGTCCACTTCTGAGGGGAAAATAAAGACTGATATTTTCTCAGAATTGTGAGTTTATATTTCGCAATTGTGTCAGAATTAAGAGATATAAACTTACAATTACGAGTTTAAAAGTCAGAATTTAAAGTCAGAGATATAAACCCGCAATTCTGACTTTATAACTTGCAATTGTGCCAGTGGTGTGCAATGGTGAGTTTATCTCATAATTCTGACTTTATAGCTTGCAACCGTGAGATATAACTATGAATTGTGAGATAATAACTCACATTTGCGAGTTTAAAAGTCAGAATTTAAAGTCAGAGATATAAACTCGCAATTCTGACTTTATAACTCATAATTATGAGTTTATATCTTGCAATTCTGACTTTGTAACTTGCAATTATGAGATATAAACTGAGATATAACTGTGAATTGTGAGATATAACCTTACAATATAAAGGTCTGATTTTAAAGACAGACATATAAATTCGCAATTCTGACTTTTAAACTTACAATTGCGAGTTTAAAAGTCAGAATTTTAAACTTGCAATTGTGAGTTTATATCTCCCAATTATGACTTTATAACTCGCAATTGTGAGATATAAACTGAGATGTAACAGTGAATTGTGAGATATAAACTTACAATTGCGAGTTCAAAAGTCAGAATTTAAAGTCAGAGATACAAACTCGCAATTCTCACTTATTCTTACTTTTTTTTTTTTTTAAAGGTGCAGTGTGTAATATTTAGGAGAATTTATTGGCAGAAATGCAATATAACATACAAAACTATGTTTTCAGAGGTGTGTAAAGACCTTACATAATAAGCCGTTATGATTTTATAACCTTAGAACGAGCAATTTATATCTACATACACCGCGGGTCCCCTTACATGGAAGTCGCCATTTAGTGCCGCCATGTTTCTATAGTAGCCCTAAACGGACAAACTTCTACAGAGCGCGTTTCGTCAGTACGTTGTTCTACTTCTTCGTTGGTGTTTTAAGAGGCCGCTCGTGTTGTCACCACGTTGAAATGTTGAAACGATGTTGAGCCGGCATCGTGATCCCATCGCACCCCCTCCTCCCTTTCCCCTCCCACAAGCCACCGCATCCCAATGCCGTGTTCGGACAGAAAGTTGTGTTTTAAAGGCAATAAACATTAGATGGAAAAATATATATATTTCATTACTTTCTCTCGCAGTTATATCGTTAAGTAATTATACTGTATATAAATTGCGGGCATCAGGGGGCCGCTAGTAATGTGCATGGCATTGAAAGTGATTTCGTATGCACGATCGCATTTCACTTTCACTTTTCATCATGGTGTTTCACTGTAGACTTCGCCCGATGCCAATTTGGTAGACGTCGCCCAACCCTACTAACTGTCATACAAAAAATCTAACTAAAGTCAGCGAATAAACCTGAGACAATGATCAATGAGTAACAATAATATTCGCAATAACATATTGGTTTACTGAATAATTAAGTAAATATAATTCTTTGACTTACCTTTGTACAGAAACCTCATCGCTTGATTGACTACTGTCAGGTGTAACAGACGATGACATTTTTGTCCTGTGTCAGCTTCCGTAGCTTCTGTAGCTTCTGTATGCGTTTCGAAAGGGTGGGGTGAGCAGGGGACTTAGCCGTTGGTTGAAATTCGAATCCTCACCGCTAGATGCCGCTAAAAATTACTCACTGCACCTTTAATTCAGTTGGAGAAATGGGCTTTCATAGTAATTAGTATCAACTGGTACTGTATAACCGTGGTATTTTGTTATTTACATGGTAATGGAATTCATCACACAGTCTGAATGAATGAATGAATCACAAAAAATATACCATTGTGGTTTTGTGATACTAGTGAAATGCCACTAAAATGAATGTACAATGGCATTTATGTAGAAGAAGTACTTCCAAAAATACCATGGATCTACTATTAGATTTTGAATATATGCTTTACTGTAGCATTTGATAATTTACAGTGTTATTTCAATGCCATATTACCATTTGTAAAATTATTTCATGTTTCAATTGTTTTGTTTTATGATTCATTAGTGGCAAATACAGGTTTACTGTACTATCAGTAACAAAATACTATAAGTACAGCAGATGTGTTTTTTGTTTTGTTTTGTTAGGAAAATTAGCATTAGGAGTTAGCTTAGCGTCCCATAGCTTCTCTTTCATCACATTCATTGTCTACACAAGATAGTGCTTATCGAAATGCTTTACAAGGCCTATCAGAGAGACAGATATGATTAGTAGTTATGGAAATGAACCCAGGATCAGTTGAGATAACGTGCTTCTACAGCAGTAAACAAAGATTAGGAAGCAGGAAGGACAGGGTTGCTTTAATAAATCATAGCAGGGCTACTAGGCTCAATGTAAATTCGGCCCGTGTCAAAGTAGTTTTCCCCCATTGATTTGAGTTTATCCAAACCAGCAGATGTATGCACACGCACGCTCCTCAGAAACAAACACACATGCAGAAAACTACTCATTCCCATTTGTTTTGGCTCGTTTTCATTACTGTCTTCCAGGCCAGAGGGAATACGTCCAGAGCAGGCCACAATAGTCCTGATGACAGATCAAACTTCACTGAGCCAGAGAACAAGTGTGTGGTCTGGCCTCAAGTAACAGGGTCACTTAACCTCTGAGAGCGTGTGTGCGTGTGCATAAGCACGTGTGTTTGTTTTACATCTGTTATTCCTTGAACTCATACCGATCAGAAGCCCCTGCTGACCCCATTCGCTTTGTCTTTATTATAAATGAGCCCAGGAAAAGGAAAACAGACCCCGCCGTGGTCGCCTTCTCGCACGTCCTTTCCTCAGAGGCAATAAATGAGGTGTTGAGAATCGCCAGACACACTTTAGAGTTTTTTCCCCCCTTCCGTTTAGCTGACATCATCGCTTTGAGAGTGTGAGGGGACTGCACTTGAGCTGCTAAGAGAATAGGGTGTGACACAAGGTCAAGACCATGGCCCAGTTAGGCACACACATATAGACACACACACTCTTGTGGGTTTCCCTCCCCCCCATCCTCAAGCTTCTGTTGCCTATTAGTCCTCCTAATGCACTGCTGTCAAGTTCGCTCCTTACAGTCTCTTGCAACAGTAGTTCTGAGTAATAATACTTGCACTTTTTTTGTGCAGACATATAAAATCCTTACAAAACTTTGCCATGGTAACCATGATTTCATCACCATAGTGTCTACAGTGAAAGCATAATCAAAATAACCTGTGTACCGCGGTACAGTGATAGTATGCAATGGTACTTTAAGATATTTCTTACAAAAAAAGATGGATGCTTCTAGCAGGAGTTTTGATTTGACTTTATTATTGTACGCTAACAAGTAACATGCTAATACTATGTTTCCATTGGATATGTACCGTGATATTAATGATTTTACTTTTTGTTTTTATTTTATTATTTTATTTAATTTATTTTTAATTTGATTTATTTCATTATTTTTTGTTTGTTTGTTTTGGCTTTTACTGGTTTTACTTTTTATTATTTTATTTATTTATTTATTTATTTTGGTTTCTTTTTATTTAATTAATTTTTTGTTTGTTTCGGCTTTTACTGGTTTTACTTTTTATTTTATTTTTAATTTGTTTGTTTATTTGTTTTGGCTGTACTGTTTTTGCTTTTTGTTTTGCTTTTTTTGTTTTGTTTTGTCTTTTTGTTTGTTTTGCTTTTCTTTGATCAAAAAAAGAAACGAAAGGGGTTATGAATGCTTCTAGATCTGATTGATTTTTTTTTTATAAATGACAAGGCTATAACAAGGACCGTGGTAATACTATGTTTTCATTGGATATGTACCATGATATTACCAGTTTTATTTTATTTTATTTTTTATTTTAATATTATATATTTTTTATTTTTATTTTATTTTTTTTCATTTGTTTGTATTGGCTGTGTTTTTTGCTTTTTGTTTTGCTTTTTATTTCTGTATTTTTGTTGTTGTTTTTTTTAATCTTGTTTTGTCTGTTTTGTTTGTTTTGCTTTTTGTTTTACTTTTTGCTTTGTTTTCATATTATTGTTATTGTTGTTTTGCTGTTATTTTATTAATTTATTTGTTTATTTGTTTGTTTTGGCTGTATTTTTTTACTCTTTGTTTTGCTATACTTTTGTCGTTGTTTTTATATATTGTTTTGCTTTTTTGCTCTTTGTTTTGCTTTTTTGTTTTACTATATTTTTGTTGGTTTTTTATCTTGTTTTGTCTTTTTGTTTGTTTAGCTTTGCTTTTTCTATTTAGAACATTTTCTTTGCTTTCATGTTGTTGTGTTGTAATTATTATTTTATTAATTTATTCGTTTATTAGTTTGGTTTGGCTGTATTTTTTACTCTTTGTTTGCTTGTTTTTGTTTGTTTATTTTTGTTTGCTATACTTTTGTTGTTTTTTATCTTGTCTTTGTTTTGCTTTGCTTTTTGTTTTACTTTTTTCTTGTTTGTAGACATTTTTCTCATTTTGTTCTCATATTTTCATATTGTTGATTTGTTGTTGTTTTTATTACTATTTTTCATTATTCATTTATTTGTTCATTTTGGCTGTTTTGTTATGTTTGTTTTGCTATAATTTTGTTGTTTTTGCTTTGCTCCTTGTTTTACTTTTTCTTTTTGTTTTTTAGAACAATTTTCTTTGTTTTTATGTTGTTGTTGTTGTTTTGGGTATTTATTTATTTATTTTTAAACTACAGTGACCATGGTAAAGTTTTGCAAAGGAGGCAATATATAGATCATGTATATTTCTGTCATCAGGCGGTGTGTGTGGATTACAGTACGTTCAGAACAGAATGACATAGAGAGTGTTTTATGTGCGTGTCCATGTGTAGAAATGGCACACCATGTGTTAGTGTTTTGACAGATTATGCAGCTTTAAATCCGGGTCATGTTACCACATATGTAGTGTATCCCAGCATGCAGTGTGGGATGCTGTCATGCCTGCCGTTTTTTTCCCCTCTCCAGATTACGTTCTTGAATGCTGCTTGATGTTTCAGACATCATCACAGGGTAGTTCATTTGCTCTGTTGATGTCCATCTGAGCTTGCTCATTCAATCCTGGATACAAAAAAAACACCAGAAAGACAGCCAGGATTGGATATTAGGGTAAAAGTGCGGCTGACAAAAAACGCTAGGTTGAATATTCGTCTTTTGGACACATACACATGTCAACTCTGGGAGGTATTTTAAGACAACATCACAAAAAATCAGGAAAGACAAATATTTGTGTCTTACTAAACACAAACACACATTTTCCTTCAGTCTGATGCAATCCCAGGTCCATACCTTGTTTTTCATGCTGTGCAATAGTACAATCTGTGCACATGTTCTTATATTTGTATTGTTGTTGCGGTTAAACTGTGAAATCCTGGCAGTTGTGAGAGATATGGTCTAAATAATAAATAGGTTTTAATTATTTACTTTTTAAACTGGTTGTTTCTTAAAGTAGTTTATGCACAAATCAGTTGAGTCAACAATTCAATGACTCATTTGTTTAGTTTCTAAAAGAATGAGTGTGTTTGAATGAATCATTTGAGTAAATGACACATTGATTCAGCTTGTAAAGACTTGAATAAAGACTGTCACTAGTCACCACCTACTGGTGTAATAATGTAACATGCCACAAGATGTGGTGGTTGCTTAAGCACAACAAAAAAGATATTTACAAACTTATACCAGTTTGTCACCTCAACCAATATGATGCTCACTCCTACTAGTATTTTCTTTACAAAATGAGGCAAAAAGTCATTAAAACTGAGAATAAAAATATCAGTTTATTGGTGACTAGCAAGGTTTTTTAGTAGAAGCATCTGAAGAGCTGAGTTCATTGTTGTTTTTGAATGGAACATTTTGAATATGTAGAAGAACAGATTAGGCTCAGAAATATTTTCATTTTTGTTTAACAGTGCAAGAATTAGCACCCCTATAGCTAAGTCTTAAGTGATAACTGTGTCTGATTTAATTAAAGGGATATGTGGCATCTCGAGTGTCCTTTTTAAAATCGTAGGTTTTAATCAGCTGTCATTGTGCAGTGTGAATGTCACACTCAGAAAATATCTTTGCAAAGGCGATAACAGGTTGTAGAGTTCTAATAAAAATAGCAATTTAACTGTATGTTTTTTTCCCTCCTTTTAATATCTAGCAGACTGTGTTCTATTTAGCAGCTGGGATTAAAGTCCTGTTTATATTTATCAACATGGTATTGTCATGTTGATTAGTCATTTTAACATAGTACTAGGACAGGTATTCTTGAAAATAGCTGAGATTGCCATTAACATTAATTATTTATTTATTTTAGTTTTTTTTATGCTTTTGGAAAAAAAGGATGTTATGCTCACCAAGTCTATTTTACAATTTAAAATAAGTTTTTGAAAATTTAAATGTATTTTAAAATGTAATTGAATGAATTTTGGCATTAAGTTGCCACATGATGGCCACTTCAGAAATCATTGTAATATAATGATTTCTTATTATTATCAGTGATGAAAACCATTTATGCTAGATACATTTTTTTTCCAGAATTTTTACGAATTGAAATATATCACTTTGTATTTATTTACAAGCTGTACCTTAAAGAGGACCGCTGTACTACTACTTTTTTTTTTTTTTTTAGTGTTAATAGGAGTGTCTTTGACAACTTAACAGCCTTTGCCTTTGGCTAGTTTGTGTATGTCCAGTGTATTTTGAATGGATTTTACCTGTCACAGTTGGATTAATACTTGAGTCTCACTGGGTTTAACAGCCAGTGTTCTCAGCAGGTGTAGTACTATTGTCTTGATGGAGCCAATTTACACCGCAGCCATTTTAACAGCTCACTCTTGTAGCAAGCCGTGTACATTACAAATGAACGCTGAAACATTTGTTTAGCACCAGATGTTTCTGCACTAGCCTGGGGGCCTTTTTGTCTTTGTAAAGAATTTAAAGCTGAGATTTTGCCTTGCAAATGAGCAATCCAAGTGGGCTGCATCACAAAGACGCCTTATTTGAATTTGCCCCATTAGTTTTCATAACATCTTGCAAAACACGTTTCTTCTTTCAAGTTTCAAGTTGAAAATTTTGTTACGAGTGAAGGTGGAAAAACAGCGTCTGCTGCCACATTAGGAATGTTGACAAACAAACACACCAGTTTTTTTAAAATCCGTGTTTTCAAAAGTGTTTCTACTTTTCTTTCGTAATTGCAAAGGGAGAGTTGCATCGTGGGAAGCAGCAGGGCAGCGGTGTATTTTAGGTAAACACTTGGGGCGACATGTGGTCTAATTGCCCTCCAGGTGTCACATGTGTCTCTCTGTGTATTGGTGTTATGTGTATGTATTTCGGTATATTGGTTAGGCCCGCGGTGCCCCCCGAGACAGTTGGTGGCAGAGATGACGAGAGCTCATGTTTAAGCCCATGTGTCATCTTTGTGCCTCGGTCTCCAAGGCATATGGCTGGGGAGTGGAAAATAGGACTGGGGCGTACAGACAGACAGACAGACAGGCCCGTAGGGACCACTGATCTACCCCTTTCATTAACCCATGGGCCCTGAGGGACCTGGGGTCGGTGGGTAAAGACACCACTGAACATGATATAAGGCCATATGGGGCCCTGCCTTTCAAAAGCACTTAGTATGTGCAAATCTGTTTTGTCAAAGGAATAAGAGCTGCTCTGATTGGTTGGAGGCAGTTGTTATACTCCAATCACTGATCTCAATGCTGACATAAAGGGTTGCATCAAACCTTTTTTTTTTTGTTTTGATGTATCATAGTAATTCAAAGACTTTTCAGAAAGATTTTTCAGCCTGTTTTCTCTGCAACAGAGCTAAACCATAACCTTAAATATCTATAGACACTTTACAAATATGCTAATATTAATCAATGCAATAGCTAACATGGAATAATAATGAAAAATACTTTTATAGCATTCACTTAGTTTGGATAATGTTGTGTTTTACATTAATTTATAAATACATTTTTAACATTTACTTTAAAAATTAATCTTAACTCAATTAAATCAATTTATGTTAAAGGGGTCATCGGATGCCCATTTTCCACAAGTTGATATGATTCTTTAGAGTCTTAATGAAAAGTCTATATATACTTTGGTTAAAAATTTTCAATTGTAGTGTAAAACAACACCCTTTTTACCTTGCCAAAATCAGCTCTGCAAAATTCATCCTGTTCTGGTTGAGGTTGCTTTAAATGTTAATGAGATCTGCTCGCCCCGCCCCTCTCTTCTCTCTGTGGAGTGACGAGCCTGTTTACTTTAGCCGCGTTTAGCCACTAAACTTGCTAACTACTGAACTGTTACAGCTGATTTAAAGTGGGTCTGATGTAAGACACTCATGTCAATCAACTATCGTGGTAGCGGCCTCTGTCGGTGTGACGCCACACTAGTTCACCCAAAAATAAAAACTGTGTCATCATTTACTATTCCAAGTTGTTTCAAATCTGTATGATATTCATTCTTTACAGTAGAAGAAATAAAAAAAAATATGGGTAACTAAAAAGTTGCTTTAAATAAATAAATAAATAAACAATAGAATTCAAAGGTGGACCATCACAGAATTATCCCTTTAAACTATGCCAAATTTACACTACAAAGGTGGCACAGAAGCACTTCTGAAGTGGCATTAGGTGTCTTTACACAGACTGTTAAATACAGTGACATAAATACATTTATACAGCAATTATAAATGTATACTTTGATATTAGGGGTTGAGGTAGATCTAAGCAGGCATAATTTAGTCTAGCATTCTAAGCAGGCACAGAGCAGCCTTAACTCAGCTATCTAAAGAAGCCTCTAGTTCCAAATTTATATTGCAAAATGGCACAGAAGTGCTTCTGAAGAGGCATTTAGGTGGTACGAATATAGTTAGGCAGCAGTTACAGTTGTAAATTATGATTCTAGGGGATGAGGTGGCTCTAAGCAGGCATAATTTAGTCTGGCTTTTATTCAGCTTTGCGTCTTTAAACTGAATTTTTAGCAGCAAAGGGCTGTCGTAACTCGGCTATGTAAAGAAGCCTCTAGTGCCAAATATATACTGCGAAGATGCCACAGAAGTGCTTTTGAAGTGGCATTCAGGTGGCATAAATATATTTAGACAGTGGTTACAATCACATATTTTGATTCTAGAGGTTGAGGTGGCTCTAAGCAGGTATAATATAGTCTGGCTTTTATTCAGCTTTGCATCTTTAAAATGAGTTTGGAGCTGGCACAGAGCAACCTTAATTTGGCTATGAAAAGATGCCTTATGTCCAGCAAAATTCACCAAGCAAAGATGGCACAGAAGCGCTTCTGAAGTGGCATTTAGGTGTATTTACACAAACTGTTTTATTGCAGCTCAGAGGTAGCATAACTATATTTACACAGCAGTTACTTTTGTACATTTTGATTCTAGGGGTTGAGGTGGCTCTAAGTAAGCATAATTTAGTCTGGGTTTTATTCAGCTTTGCGTCTTTAAACTGAATCTTGAGAAGGCACAGAGCAGCCTTAACTCGGATATATAAAGAAGCATCTAGTGCCAAATTTATACTGCAGAGATGGCACAGAAGCACTGTTGAAGTGGCATTTAGGTGTGTTTACACAAACTGTTTTATTGCAGCTCAGAGGTAGCATAAATATATTTAAACAGCAGTTACAATTGTATATTTTGATTCTAGGGATTGAGGTGGCTCTAAGCAGGTATAGTTTGGTCTGGCTTTTATTCAGCTTTGCATCTTTAAACTGACTTTTGAGCAGGCACAGGGCAGCCTTAACTCGGCTATGTAAAGATACCTTATGCCAATTTACCCAGCAAAGGTGGCACAGAAGCACTTCTGAAGTGGCATTTTGGTGTCTTTACACTGACTGTTTAATGCAGCTCAGATGTGGCATGAATACATTTACATAGCAGTTACAATTTTATATTTTGTTTTTAGGGGCTGAGGTTGATCTAAGCAGGCATAATTTAGTCGTGCATTCTGAGCAGGCACAGAGCAGCCTTAACTCAGCTATGTAAAGCAGCCTCTAGTGCCAAATTTATATTGCAAATATGGCGCAGAAGTGCTTCTGAAGTGGCATAAATATAGTTGGACAACAGTTACATTTGTAAATTTTGATTTTAGGGACTGAGGTAGCTCTAAGCGGGCATAATTTAGTCTGGCTTTTATTCAGCTTTGCATCTTTAAACTGAGTTTGGAGCAGGCACAAAGCAACCTTAATTTGGCTATGAAAAGATGCCTTATGCCCAGCAAAATTCACAAAGCAAAGATGGCACGGAAGCGCTTCTGAAGTGGCATTTAGGTATATTTACACAAACTGTTTTAATGCAGCTCAGAGGTAGCATAACTATATTTACACAGCAGTTACATTTGTAAATTTTGATTTTAGGGGTTCAGGTGGCTCTAAGCAGGCACAATTTAGTCTGGCTTTTTTCAGCTTTGCATCTTTAAACTAAATTTTGAGCAGGTACAGACCAGCCTTAACTCCATGTAAAGATACCTTATACCAAATTAACCCAACAAAGGTGGTACGGAAGCACTTCTGAAGTGGCATTTAGGTGTCTTTACACAGACTATTTAATACTGCTCAGATGTGGCATAAACATATTTACACAGCAGTTACAATTGTATTTTTTCATTCTAGCGACTAAGGCATAATTAGTCTGGCTTTTATTCAGCTTTGCATCTTTAAACTGTATTTTAAACAGGCACAGAACACTATTTAATGCAGCTCAGAGGTGGCATGAATACATTTACATAGCAGTTATAACGGTATACTTTGATACTAGAGGCTAAGGTGGGTCAGAGCTGGTATAATTTCTTCCATTTTTATGAGGCACTATGTCTTCACACTGAATTTTAAGCAGGCACAGAGCAGCTTTATCTCAACTGTGTGCCTTTAAGTAATCTTAACTAATTTTACTATATTGTATTGTGTTACCTTATTTTCTGTTTTTATTTTTTTGTGTCCCTGATACACCAGTGCATTTTATTCCCCTCAAAAAAGGTTGATGTATTTAAAAATTCTACTTTTTAGGTTGACGTCACCTAATCTACTAAAGTATCCACCTGTGGGATACTTACTTTCTATAATCTAGTCATTTTCTAATGGAATAAAATCAAGCTGTGCCCTTTTTCCCCTCATTGGATATCTTTTTTTTTGATATTTGCCACATTATGTAAATAAAATGAGTTTTGAATGTCATTTCTTGTTGGCAATCTTTAGTGGAATGTGAGACCACTGCTATTATTAGCTTCATGTTAGTGTCTGTCAACCAACGCAGGGCATTATTCGCACATACGGCACTTATTTAACAGCCCGACTTTAATGAACTTCTGCTTTTGTTTGCTTTGATTCCATCTGTGTAAGTGATTTCCACTCACAGCATAATGCAAAGTTTTTTTCTCTTGCCTTCAAGGGTATTCAAGTATGCAAATAGCTCACCGTAGAACCGCATTTGTGTAAATTTGCCTCCGTGCAACCCCCATCTTACTGGAAAGCACGGGATGCATGTTGGGGTTTTGAACCTTGTGTAATACGTTTGGCCACATAATGTGGACATCAATCACACTGAGCTATGAACAATGCACAGTGATGATAGACGTTTAATGGATACTCTGGGACTCATCGTAATAAAAGCAGGAATCCATTTAGTGTATAAAGCGCTGTGTCCTTGGAATACAGTCCAACCCAGAAGGGTTGTTTAGGTTAGTGTGACCGCGAAGGAGAAGGTCAAATGGTGATGAGATTATAGCGAAGGTTGATGATGTCATCACAAAGAAACTTTATGGAATAGTTGATTCTGGTCAATCACAGACATTCTGTGAGCAAGTATTTTTGTATAATGCACATTAAACTGTCACAGGCAAGCAACTTTCTTTAATATACTTTAAAACATAACTTATTCTTGTGATTCAAAGCTGAATTTTCAGCCATTATTGCAGTATTAAGTGTCGCATGATCCTTTAGAAATCATTTAAATATGTCATTATTAGAGTTATTAAAATTATCTACATTGGCAAAAGTTGCTGAATTATAGTATTAATTTCTTTTGCAAAAAGAAACAATAAGCATTTACTGACCCCAAACATTTGAACAGTATTGTATTTATATATATATATATATATATATATATATATATATATATATATATATATATTTCTATTTTAAATAAATGCTGTTCTTTTTAACCCATTAATTTTTAGATTAAAAATTAAGCAGCACAACTGTTTCCATCACTGATAATAAATCAGCATATTAGAATGATTTCTGAAGGATCATTTGACACTGAATACTGGAGTAATAACGCTGAAAATTCACCTTTGATCACAGGAATAAATTACATTTCATTGTTACTGATCATAAACTTTTGAACAGCAGTACAATATAATATTAAAATGTTGTGTCTTTGCTGTTTTTTTATTATTTATATATATATATATATATATATATATATATATATAGAAAATATATTAAAATTATATATAATACATATATATTAATGCATTTTGTTTTAGCTTTTTTTTTTATATAATTTTAGCACCTCAGAAATTAATGTTATTTTATTAGTTGCCATTGCTACAGTTTTATTTTTTATTTATTTTTAAGCTTAAATTTTTCCATCTCATATTAATATTTTATTTTATTTCAATTACCTATTTAGTTAATTAGTTAACAATAACAAGACTGTTTTCCACATAGCTGTGCTAGTTTTGTGCTTTTTGAATTTTGGCTACATAAAATTCATCCACAAAATATATGAAAACTGAAAATGTGGATTGTTATTTGGCAACGTTGTTGGAATATTTAGAAACATCTTATTTGGCAAGAACACATTAAATTGACCAAAAGTGTCAATAAAGACATTTATAATGTAACAAAATATTTCTGTTTCAAATAAATGCTGTTCTTTGTCAAAGAAAGAAAGAAATCTTGCAAAGAAGGAATTTTCACCATTTCCACCAAAAGATGATGATAATAATAAATGTTTCTTGAGCATCAAATCAACATATAAGAATGATTTCTGAAGGTTCATGTGATGCTGTTTAAAATTCAGCATTGGAATAAACTATTTTTTTTTTTAAATGTATTGAACGAAGAAAAGAGTTAATTAAACTGTAATAATATTTATTACTGTTTTTTTTTACTGTATTTTTAATCAAATAAATGCAGCCCTGGAGCATAAGAGACTCAAAAACATTTACTTGAGCACCACAGTACCTGCTACATCACAACTCTGACTTTTTAACTCTTAAAATGTTCTTTAGGGTCTGTGTTTCTGTTATACAATGCAAGGAGACAGGCTATTCTGCGGCAGAATACAAAGCCTTAAATCTCCCTCACTCCTCCTTTCCTCCCTCACTCAATCCCCTCTCCAAGCAGCTGCCTCTGCTGAGACAGGAGCAAATGAGAGCAGATGAATCCATTTGGCCCCTGGCCCTTGTGGCCCTGCCATGCTCAGCTCTGCTCTGGGCAGCTCGGGGATAATGAGCCTGGAGATTGAGCCACTGTAGAGGTCTCTCTCCTTCTCTTTCTGTGTGCCTCTTGTCTCGTTCCCTCTTTGTCTCTCTTTCACTCTCGCTTTCTAGAGGTGAGGCTCCTCTAGTGGGACACTTTTTCCAGCAAATTAGGGGGGATTCTGTGTCCCAGAGCCTGCCCTCTGTTATTCCCAGCCCGCCTCACCGCTGGCAGCGAGCTTCATCAACGGGGAGGGTGGTGGGTTCGAGACTTAGGGGTAATGGACTGACAGGGCTTGATTCCCGAGCAGGATGAGAGAAAACAGCTGACAGGTGAAGACGAGAGTGAGAGAGAGAACCGGCTGAGATAAAAGAGTGAGAAGAGATGGAGTGGAAGGAGGAGAGAACAAGGGCGGAGGTGAAATTTCGCTAATGGAGGTGGGACTTGTGGCTCAGGGGCTCTTGGCTGGAGACGGCAGGCCCTTTGAGGTTAGACAGGATCAAAAGAGCAGAATAACAAAACAGAGAGACTTCACCCCAGCATGGCTCTTCACTGCTCACCACCTCCCTTCAGGGCAGAGATTCAGTGGTGTGTAGAGAGGGGATTTACCTTCAGAGCCCGCAAGAATACATTTACGGTCTATACCCCTTATCGCTCTTGTTAAGGTCTTTTCTGTATGGTTTTATCTCTTTTAGTTCCCTTTGTTTAAACCAACATATGTAACCCGTGTCATCTGCAGCTACAAATGGTCACTCTTTAAAGTTGGGTGGATTCTGATTGGCTGGCAAATGGGTTTGTCATTTTGAAAGTGATTCTAGTTTTGTTATCATTAAAGCTGTTATGTGAACTTCCCTGTCCCAGAATATTATTAAACATCTTTTTTAACCCTTTTTTTTTGTCTTAGACCAGGGGTCGGCATTAAAACTAATAATTTTACTCAAAGTTGACAACAAGTTTCTGTGCTCCTGAATGTTTCTTTGTGTGCCTTGTGGGTTTATTGGCACAGTGGTTAACCAGAAAAAATTTAAATGCCACTTCATGCCCAAAAGGTTGCTGACCCCTGGTCTAGACACTAAAGGCCACGGGTGTTCTTTTTCCATATTCCAATCCGTCTTGCTCACAGCAGCATCAGCACAGATTTCAAAGTAGGTCTACACAATAAGTCTAAATTAAATCAAAATGAAACTCCAATGAAAGAATCCATGAAAGATTTACGTTATTTAGAAAATCCACATTGTTTTATACATGTTATGGACTGTGGGGGGGGACCATTATGATGTGAAATGGTTGCACTCGGTGATCTACTTGCGCTACCAGTTGCTATTTTTACTGCAGCTCAACTCTGAAATTAAAATACTGATACGATCAGGGTTGCCAGGTTTTCACAACAAAACCTGCCAAATTGTGACGCAGAACTAGCCCAAAACTAGCACAGTCATGTTTCGGTGGGGGCCCCCCGGTAAAAAAAAAAATGCTTTCCGGTGGGTAAAGTGTGTGTTTTTTTTTTTTTGCCGGGGTTCCCTTGGTAAAATTCACATTCCAGGGGATAAATATCAAGTTTTTTGGGTTGCTTAAAGGAGAAGTCCACTTCCAAAACAAAGATTCACATATAGTGTATTCACCCTGTTGTCATCCAAGATGTTCATGTCTTTCTTTCCTCAGCCTTAAAGAAATTATGTTTTTTGAGGAAAACATTTCTGCATTTTTTTCCATATAATGGATTGATATGGTGCCCCGATTTTGAACTTTCAAAATGTAATTTAAATGCGGCTTCAAACGCTCCCAAATGCGGTTGTAAACGATCCCAGCTGAGAAAGAAGGGTCTTATCTAGCATAACGATTGGTTATTTTTATAAAAAAAAAATACAATTGATATACTTTTTAATGCCAAACGCTCGTCTTGTCTTACTCTGCCTGGACTGTTTTTGTTTTGGTTAGTAACTTTGTTTAGTTAGGGTATGTCAAAAAACTCCCATCTCGTGTCCTCCCTCAACTTCAAAATCATCCTATATCGCTGTTTTACCTTTTTTGTTAAGGTTTTTGTTGACTTTGCAAAGACTGGGTCGATACTTCTGCAGTGATGTAGGATGATTTTGAATTGATTTTTGAAGTTGAGGGAGAAAATACGATTGGAGTTTTTTGACATATCCTAACTGTCTTGAGTCTAAATACACAGAGTTCAAGGAGAGCAAGGCAAGATGAGTGTTTGAGATTAAAAAGTATTTAAATTGTATTTTTTTTAAATGAAAATAACCAATCGTTTTGCTAGATAAGACCCTTCTTCCTTGGCTGGGATCGTTTACAACTGCGTTTGGGATCGTTTGAAACCGCATTTAAACTGCCTTTTGGAAGCTCAAAATCGGAGCACCATATAAGTCCATTTTATGGAGAAAAATGCTGAAATGTTTTTCTCAAAAAACATAATTTCTTTACGACTGAAGAAAGAAAGACATGAATTGGATGCCAAGGGGGTGAGTACATTATATGTGAATCTTTGTTTTGGACAATATTCATGTTATATTAAAGCATAAAAGTACCTGGGGTTCCCTTCAAACATTTAAAATTATGTTTTCTGCCACTTTAAATTATTCTGATCTTTAAAGTCAGGGAGATTGTGATTGGCTGTCAGTGTTTTTATATGCTATGTACTGCCATCTGGTGTTTGAATTTTAGAAGTTTTGTAGTTTTGTAATAACACAATGTGTTGTTGTTAGCTTTAGCGTGTTTAGCTCCTTTCCCTATGTGAAGAAAGCTATGGCTGTTGAGTGAAGTATCTTTCCACACTTGTCCACTTCACTTGAGAAAGTACACAATCTGGGTACTTGAGGTTTTCTAGGGCTCACTATTGGAGAAGAATAGTGCAGAAGTATGTAAAATAGGATGTACCAGTTGTCTGTCTATCAGGAAATCAATTAGAGAGAACATCACAAGATGTGATTAAGATTCAAAAGCAAAGCTTTTAAGCAAAGAGCAACACCTTTTTTGTAATTCTACAGTACATATTTTAGAGTAACTGAATACTTCAGTGAAAAATATATAGAGCATTTGATTGGTTTGTGACATTACTGGTTGTTTTGCAGCTTTACATACAAAAATTGTGTAGAAGGTTTTGTTAAGGAAAATTACAGATGTTTTTTCCTCTAGAATAGTGCTGTGATAAATTGAGTCCAATAATCCCAGGGTTATTTATTAAGTAAATATGGTAATTTGACCTCATACTGGTTTTAAACTCCCTACATATTTGCGAGAGAAAAATGACAGAGAAATTGTGTCTTTTACAGATTCTTACAGTCAACATGTTTGACCTTGCACTGCACCTAAACAAGACGTGAATCCATAACTAGAAAACACACAAACAGAGAAGTACTAAAGTGCATTTCAAACACTTTGCATGATTTGTCTCTCAGGGATAGACCAGCAGAACTTTCGGTCAGCTGCGTGCACATAGCCTCAGTTGAGACCTTCAGAACGCTAACCGAGTAAAATCCATTTGTATTTGAAGTAAGGTCTCACGAAACACACAAGGTATATCCAAAAATGTGTGACAAAAGTCCAAACGCTGCAATCTCAAAATCAGACTTCTGTTTCCACATCAGTGAAGATGCTGTTTTTGAAAACATTAATTTTCATTCTGTGTTCTGTAAACAAATCAAAACCCCGTTTGGCACACCACACACAGAGACCCCCGCTCTTCTGCCTGCTTTTACAAGTATACACACCAGCAATTCCGCAATTCTCTAAGCAGCCCTGCCGATTACGTTGAGATAGCGGGATTGATTAGCTTGTCAGCTTTTCTGACAGAATCGAGCCCCTGTCTTGACTACGGCAAATTACTCTGACTTGATTAGGCCCACCTGCAGCTCTTTTTTTGGAAATCCTCAACGTAGCGCCAGCGTCGTGCCTATGTCGCATCACTCCGTCAGTTTTCGCTTCTGACCTCAACTGAATGGTAATTCATTGCACCAGTCATCCAGTGCTGGCTCGGTGTTGTTCCAGCGCTGGCTCAGTATTGGCTCTGGTAATTAAATGGGGCTTGCGTGCGTCCTCTGGGAAGAAGGGACTGGGAAACGATGACCAGGTGGTGGCAGAATGCAGGACCTGTCAGACTAGCTGATGACCGTTTTAATTCTGCTCTGCCTGGGGCTATAATTGATATTTAGCAGAAAGGTTAATTGTAGCAGTGATCTGTTTAAATTAGAGTAGAGATCTAGAGACCAGGGCCAAGACCTGCAAGCCACTGGGGACACGCATGAGAGTTGCTCGAGTAATACACACATACTCATGCTCATACTTATGCACACACACTGGGACTAGATCACATACACTTGCATTTTTAAAAACGAGCTGTTCATATAGTCCTGATTGACCAACAGTGTGTCCCAGCTGTGCTGCAATAAAATCTAAACATCTAAATACATAAATTACATCTACATAAATTACATCTGCATATTGCAGTGAGGAAATGTGTAATTTTTTTTTTATTATTTTTTTTACATTTAATCATGCAATCTAAATGTATTCTAGCAAACCCCCAAAATAAAATGAAAACTAGTAAATTGCCGTTAATTTTTTGCCTCAATTGATTGCAAAACAAATTTGCACACACAGTCAAACCTATATAATAAATAGGACACACTCACACTTATGTATATACTATGGAAACCCATTTCTGCCACTGAATAAAAAAATAAAAAAAGGTAATTGCAACTTTTTATCTCACAGTTTTGACATTTTTCTCACAATTGCAAGTTTACATCTCGCAATTCTGACTTTTTTTCTCAGAATTGTGAGATATAGACTCACAATTGCGAATTATAAAATCAAAATTGCGAGATGTTATTTTTTTCAGAATTGCAAGATGTAAACTCACAATTGCGAGAAAAAAAAATTAAATTGTGAGAGATAAAGTATATACATGTGTATCTCGAGTTTGTTTCTCACATCTCTGAAAAAAAGTCATAACTCACAATTTTGAGTCTGTATCTTTAAGAAAAGTTTATATCTTGCAATTCAGAGTTTTTTGTCAGAATTGTGAGATATAGACTCGCAATTACAAGTTATAAAGTCAGAATTGTGAGATATATGCTTTTCCAGAATTGGAAGATGTAAACTCGCAGTTGTGAGGAAAAAAATTGTGAGATAAAAAGTATATGTGTATCTCGAGTTTGTATATCACAATTCTGAAAAAGTCATAACTCGCAATTGAGAGAAAGAAGTAAAAATTGTGAGATTAAAAAGTTGCAGTTACTTTTTTATTCTTTATTCAAAAAAAAAGGAAAAAAAGTGGAAAAAAAGTCAAAATTGTGAAGTATATGTGTATTTCGAGTTTGCAGCTCGCAATTCAGAAAAAAAAGTCATAACTCGCAATTTTGACTTTATGACTCGCAATTGTGAGTCTATATCTTGTAATTCTGAGAAAAAGTCAGAATTGCGAGATGCAAACTCCCATTTGTGAGAAAAAAGACAAAATTGTGAGATAAAAAGTATATGTGTATCTCGAGTTTGTATCTCGCAACTCTGAAAAGTCGTAATTCACAATTCTGACTTTAGAACTCGCAAAAGCAAATTTACATCTTGTAATTCTGAGAAAAAAAGTCAAAATTGTGAGATAAGTTGCAATTACCTTTTTTATTCTTTATTCAGATGTAAACTCACAATTCTGAGAAGAATTTTTTTTTTTCTCACAATTGCACGTTTATTCTAAGCAAAAAAAGTCAGAGTTCAGAGTTCAGAATTCAGAGTTTTCTCTTGCAATTGTGACTTTTGAGAAAAAAAGTCAGAAATGCTAGTTTGTATCACGCAATTCTGAATTGCGAGATAAAAAGTTGCAGTTACCCTTCAGTGGCGGATTCAGTGGCGGAAACAGGCTTACATAATATAGACGTGTTTATTATCTTTGCAAAATAAAATTTGTGTGCACACTCTCACGTAAGCTACAATAATGAAAATAATGTGGCCAAGCCTTTAGACAAAATACAGATCATTCTGTATTGAATCATTTCATGTGTATTCTTATCTGCAGATGGCCATCCAAACATAGGACAAGGTCAGTGAATATCATTTCCAGGTGAGCTGTGGCCCATTTGCATGCATTCAAATCATCGAATCTTCAAATGCAGGTCAAACAGGGAGTTTTTAGAGCATCCCTAAGCTCTTCCACCAGTCAGGTCACAGGAATGCATAAAGCTGCCTTCATCACCACCTACATTTCAATGTTTCAGCAAAAAAAAAAAACACCACCTTCACCTGCCCTCTAAACACATTTTGAGTTTCCCTTTGGGTTTTCACAGGCTAATGCTCTGGGTGCACTGGACAAAAGCAGTAAAGACAACAGTGCTCTGGCTCCAGACACAACTAGGAACCTCTTGGGAATTAGGGCCTAAAATTTCCAAAGGAAACAGATGAAAGAATCACCTTTCAGAGTTTCTCAGTCAGCTGCTGAAAATAATGTGTCTCTTCAAATTCTTTTGGTGTCATAGTGTCCATCGATGAGATAATATGTCTCTCCTTGAGGATACAGGAGTGCATCGTTTCACAGTGGTGCTCCAAACATGCGTGAAAAGCCAGGCTTTCTAGATCAGCTGTTATTGTAGGGTTACAACAGCCATATAAAGCTCTTGTCCTACTTCTAAAGTGTTATTTTTCTTTGCTCTATCTAGTCCTTGAGTCTTCTGAGCCAGGCTGGGAGGAAAATGGAGGAGACGGAGGTGAACGCGGCACCCAGGAGCAGCTCCAAAGATCGGCTCAGTGAGGTAAGCACAATGAAGTGTGTCATTAAGACGCCAGTATTCATGACAACCAATAGGTGAGGTCTTTACCAGCCAAGTTTGTTATAAGACAGGCAGAAGTCTCATACAGTTATAAATGCATTCAGGTCTATAGAAAAGATTTTCAAGCAAAATGCCCGTTGGATACACAACAGGTGCATACAAACATTAATTTGCTCTTACCTTTTTCTAATCTTACTCTCTCGTCACTGACAGCAAACTTATTTTTACCAGTCATAAGAGTCAATTTTTTGAAACTGAGGTTTATACATCATCTGAAAGCTGAAAATAAACTTTCCATTGATTTATGATCTGTTCGAATAGATCAATATTTGGACAAGATTATTTGAAAATCTGGAATCTGAGGATGCTAAAAAATCAAAATATTGTGAAAATTGCCCTTAAAGTTGTGCAAATGAAGTTCTTAGTTTTGATACATTTACGGTAGGAAATTTACAAAATATCTTCATGAAACATGATTTGTGCTTAATATCCTAATGATTTTTGGCATAAAAGAAAAATCGATAATTTTGACCCATACAAAATGCTACAAATTACATGCATACAAATATTGCTACAAATATACCGTGCTACTTATGACTGGTTTTGTGGTGTGTGTGTGTGTGTGTGTGTGTGTGTGTGTGTGTGTATGTATGTATGTGTATATATATATATATATATATATATATATATATGTGCTGTATATTTATAAAGGCATTAATGCTGTAATAATTAATAGTATTTAAATATAATAATAATAATAAATATAATTCTACAGTATGGTTTATATTGTATTATTATCATTTCAATTTTATTAATTAATTTTATATATATGATATAATATAGGTGGCATCTATATAAATAATATATAGAGATTATGTGAATTAGTTGTATATGTTGTCATAAATTTAGAAAAAGAAATGTAAGTGCAAATGTATTAATTAAATCATAATTTCTGTGTGAAAATGTTTTGCATACAGATTTAATGGTCAAATATGTCAGATTGTAAGCAAAGAATATTCTTGTTTATCTAATACAGCGGTTGTTAATCAGGGGGCCAACAACCAATATTTTTAAAGAACCAGGATTCCGACAGTCTTGAAAAATCTAAAAAGAGAAAAAACGAGGTGGCCTAATGTACAATAATATGAAATAGAATATAAAAATATATACTGTTTATAAAAAAATGTTTAAAACATTTACATAGATATGCTAAATATTTTTAAATATATAAATAAAACAATTATATAATATATGTTTAAAATTAATTTATATATTTACATTTAATTTTTAGCTATACCAAATAAAAAAAAAAAAAAGGGTAGAAATTGTTTTTTTTTTTTAATCCTTACCCAGAAAGCAACTCGGCCTACGAATAACATTGAGGACAGTGGGGGTCCTTGGAGTCAAAAAGTTTAAGAACCATTGATCTAATAGTTTTCATAAGCAGTTAGTTTGCGTTAACTCGGGATCAGCTCTGAGCATTTTTCTCACCACTGTCTTTATAGAAAAGATTCCTTGCCTGGCTGGTGCCGTTTCTCAGTAACGCAGCTGAATATTGAAGAGAAAAAAGTAGTGGTAGGGGTGTCGGTTAGGCCTTGGATGAAGAAATAATGTGATTGAGAGAGGGGTAATGAGAATTTGTGTCTAATTCTCCCGAGACTCGCCGAATACGCGTCCCTAACTAACGCCTGTCAAACGCGTGTCCGAAATCCCCAGCAAATTCGTTCGGATGGATCCGTAATACGGAGACGGCGAGGCTGCGCGCCTCAGCGAGCCGAGGATGAAGGGAGGAGAAGATGATGAAAAGAATAAAATGTTTTTAATGAAGAGATTAAATGTGATGCTTAGGCTGTTAAGGATTCGGAGGGAAATTTCAGTCTTCGCTTTCCGCCTCCCCCCCTTCAGCGCCATCATTTATGCATTTGTGCAAAAGGCTGTTTTTCATGAAAAAGTCAGAGAGGGAGAGTGAGGAAGAGAGAGAAACGAGCTCGAGGCAGATAAAAGCGTGATCCAGGCTGACAGTTTTGACAGCAAAAAGCGACAGAACAACGGGCAGACAGAGAGAGGGAGGGAGGGCTGAAAGACTGCAGAAAATTGCAGACTGTAATGGCTGACAGTGCCAGATATGACATTTCCCTCTAATCTCCTGCCAAAGAAATGGTGCTAAAATGCAGAGCGCCATATCCATGTCATCTGTAGGCCTATCTGTCCATCTCGGAGCGGGAGAAAGACGCAGACAGCTAGAGATCCGCGGAGCCCGTTCGTTCCCGTCCCGTCGCACCAGGCCCGGACACTGCGCTAACGCTAGCTTTGTAAACAGGATCATCTTTCATCACTGTCACATCGTTAAATGGTGTAAAAAATCTTCCCTTGTGATTCGCCATACATGCTAATTTTCTTTGCATACCAAATACGCTTTTCATACCCACTTCAAAGACGCTTAGGCGTGTGCGCCGCTAGCTAACGATCTCTGCGCTTCAGAGGCGGATAGAACTGGATTTCTTTTTTGTCGCTGGAGTGTCAGAAGGAAATGGAAACAAACGAGGGGGATGGCAGTGTCTCAAAGAACTGGGGGCAGGAGCGCAGTGATTTCAAAAACAGCCAGTGTGGGGGCTTGCCATTTGAGCGGTGCGTGCGTTTGCTAAGATCTTCTTATTATAACGTAACGTGTCCACTTGTTTAGCATGGCTCTTGTGAAGACATTACAGACACAGTGTGTTAATGAATTAATGAGGATAGTCAGACAAGACTTTCTTTTATTTGACTTGAATGAAAGCGAGAGTGTTGAAACAGAAGTCTGTTCAATACTCTCTTATATTCACATCACAGCTGAATATGGCTCAAATCTGATTTTTTTTTTCCCTCTCTCAAATGTGACACAGATCTGTTTTTTTGGATGACAGTCTGTACAGCATTTCTGACATTTCATCTGACATTTTCAATTCCGATCTGGACCATTTTCAGATGTGGAAATAAATCTGATGTTTTTGCAGTCTGACCTTGATGTAAGCATTCCTGACTTTCACACTAATCAAACTCAGCATTCATGAATTGCATGCTTGATTTGCACTGCATAATGTTAATGTGTTCACAAAGAAAATGCAAAATGGCATTACAAACAATTTAAATATTTTCGCTCATAAGTGGAAAGACACGTTTTTAATGTTCTGTCACCCGAATGATTGATGTCAAGTCATGCAACAACATACAACAACTTTCTCCGATGAAATTCTAAGTGGTGCTTGACTGTACGAAACTCATAGACACAAGGTATTGTGGGCGGCTGCCAAGGTGTTGCTTTGTGGTTGCTAACGTCATGGTTGTTAGGGCATTGTTAAAGGAGAAATTCACTTCCAGAACAAAAATTTACAGATAATTTACTCACCCTCTTGTCATCCAAGTTGTTCATGTCTTTCTTTCTTCAGTCGTAAACAAATTATGTTTTTTAAGGAAAACATTAGTGTACCTTTTTTGGCGCCCGTCGAGTTTGAACTTCCGAAATGGAGTTTAAATGCAACTTCAAAGGGCTCTAAACGATCCCAGCTGAGGAAGAAGGGTCCTATCTAGTGAAACGGTCTAGCTCTGCGTGAACTCTGTGTATTCTGGGTCAATACAGTTAGGGTATGTCGAAAAACTCTCATCTTATTTTCTCCTCCAACTTCAAATTCGTCCTACATCGCTGCAGAAGTACCGACACAGTAAAGGTTAACGCGCAAAGAGGGTCAAACACCCTTTACAAAAAAGATAAAACAGCGATGTAGAACAATTTTGAAGTTGGAGGAGAAAATGAGATGAGAGCCCTTTGAAGTTGCATTTAAACTGCATTTTGAAGTTCAAACTCACGGGCACCATAGAAGTCCACCACATGGAGAACATTCCTGAAATTATTTCCTCAAAAAACAAGGGGGTGAGTAAAGTATCTGTAAATTTTTGTTCTGGAAGTGAACTTCTCCTTTAAGTGTGTTCTGGTCCCTAGATATGAGTCCCTCTTTTAGTATACTCTACAGTTCAAATGTTTGGCAAGTAAGACTTTTTTAACATATTAAAGAGGACATTGGATGCCCATTTTCCACAAGTAGGTATGATTTCTTTGAGTCTTCATGAAACGTCCACAATATACTTTGGTTAAAATTCCTCAATGGTCTTGTAAAACAACACCCTTTTTACCTTGTCAAAAACAGCTCTGTTCACAGCAACCCATGTCAGTGCATTTCTCTTTAAATGCTAATGAGCTACAGCTCAGCCCGCCCCTCTCTTTTCTGGTTTTTGTGTATTCAGTGGCACGTTACCATCAAAAACAAAACTAATCCAATGCATTTCCAAGTGCACTTCTTACTCACTTTTACATCCAGCTACAAAACACCTGCATTGCTTACGAGACATTGTTGAAAATGGCGGAAACCATACAACTGGCTGAGGGTGGAAATATGCTAATACAGGATGGTCCATCAGTGGTTATAGGCGTGGCCTGAGCAGTATGATGTCATATTTCTTTGAAAATCAAAACGGCTTGAAAAATTAGACTGTTTAGGTTTTTTGGGGATTAAACAAAAGGAGTGAATGGATTTTTATCATTATAGTGAGGTTATGTCCACACACAGCTAATATACATTTATATGAAAACACCATGTAAAAGTGAATTTTGATGTCCCCTTTAATATTTGCAAGGGTGCATTCAGTTGACCAAAAATTAATCATAAATGCTTTTGTAAACCTTCTGTTTATTAAAAAGTCTTTAAAAATTATGTTTCTACCAAAATATAAAACTACTGTTTTCAACATTGATAATAATAATAAATGTTTCTTAAGCACCAACTCAGCATATTAGAATGATTTTTAAAGGATCATGTGACACTGAAGACTGGAGTAATGACTGCAAAAAAATTCAGCTTTGCATCAAAGGAATAAATTGCATTTAAAATGCATTAAAATAGAAAACAGTTATTTTAAATTGCAATAATATTTTACAATATTACTGTATTTTTGATCAAATAAAAGCAGTCTTGGTAAGCATAAGTAACTTTTTTTTTTTTACCCTGTCTTTTGATTGGTAGTTGACTTTTTCACATTTTTTAACCAATTTTATTATTCGACAATTGAGAATCATAAGTCTTCTGTCACGAATCATTGTAGAATTGTATTTGCCCCTTATAATTTCATTGTCATTCGCATAATATAAATATGCTATGTCTAATCTGACTATAGAAGCTTTTGTGTTTCCGAACAGCGAGGATGTTTTCGAGTTTGGAGTGGATCTGGCACGAAGGTAATGACACTGATAGTTTCGAACCCACCCACCATGTCACAGAAGCTGCCCACAGAGACCCGGCAACACCTACTGCATCTCAGCCGTCTGTTCGCTCGCTGACTTCACGCTCCGTTGCGTCCCGATTGGCTTCTTTTCATCCGCTGCCCTATCTTAACCAATAGTCTGGTCCGTAGCTAAACAATCCGCCCCCTCCCACTTGTCACCAAATCTGTCGGAGCCCAAGAAGTGTAGAGTGATGCGGGAGGGAGGGTGCAGAGGGGGGCTCGAGTTAGTGTGAAAATGGGTTTGAATTAAGAAGCGGGTTCACCCCCATTTCTTTTTTTAAAGAGGTTGTTTGGTTAACCCCAAAACAGCTGCTGTCCCGCTCGCACTACCGCCCCGTTTCTCCCTCTTTCACGTTCGCTTTTCTCTCATTCTCTCGCAGCCTGCATCTTAATCCTTTTTTGAAGTCCTAAGTGCTAGGCAAATCCATTGAGTGCTGCGTATAATGGCTTTTAAGGCAGCGTGTTTAGATGTGGCCCAGCCTCATGGCTTATGAACCGCGGATGGTGTAATGGATTTTTTCTCCTCTCGCTGCAGCACTAAATCCAACGTATTGTTCCTCATTATCATTTAAATAAGTCTCCCTTTCAACTCTGAATGTGGCAATGTGAATGAACCAGGGCATTGTAAGGCTAACTCTACAAATTTTTGGGCCTCCCAGTGAGCCTCGCACCCACTCGCTCCTCTCATCGCGTTACGCCTCCTCGCTTTTCTGTGGTTCTGGAAAAGTATTTGGATCCTGCAGTGCCGCCTTTCCGGGTTTTCTCAGGAACACTTCTCTAATTGTCACAGTGGGAGTTTGTACTGAGTGTGAGAGAGAACAGAGGAACTGATGAGGGTTAAACCCCTGTAGCAGGTGTGTGTGTGTGTGTGTGTGTGTGTGTGTGACTGAATTCTGCGCAAGGACAAAATTGGTCTTGCGGAAAAGTCACCCCCTGAGACAGAAGCAGAAATTGCCAATCGCACAGAGGAAAGAGGTAAAAAGAGGGGGAAAATGACGGGAAGGAGAGCTGGAGAGATTTGGAGATTGGTATTCAGGCCTAGTCTGTGGTGCTGGCATGTGGAAGTTGCCGTCTAGTCTTACTGGAGATGTCTGTAACAGGCTGCGGTTCTCTCGTTCGAGCTAGCATGGCTTACGTGGATTATGGCTTTACTTGTTTCTAAAGGTTTTAGTTTTCTGCTTTTGTAGAGCAGTTATTTGTTTAATGTTTCAGCTGAGGTTGAGAATCAGCAGTGACCTGGTTATACAATAATATATCAGTAAACTTCATTATGATAAACTTTAGGTTTAGTGTGAGATACTGCAATCTTTTCAAATGATCGAATATTAAAGAAAGTTTGCTTTTAACACGTTTGCTAACATATTAAACATATTAAAGTTAAAAATATAAACACATATTAATAAAGCATTTTAGGGTAAAGATATCACAATACTAAATATCACCTTCCCCAAGACATCTAATTTAAATTTTGCGATGAAACCGATTTAGTAGTGTTTTTTTTGTTTGTTTTTTTTAACTTTCATATTGTGACTTACATCAAATTTACAAACGTGTCAATTTTTTGTTGGATGAATGGATCTTGCTGTCTATTGTTGACGGCAAGGATTACAGTAAGTGGATGAAATGATTGATGCTTTCCTGGAAGATAGTTATGACATATTGATGTAAAATTACAGGGTCTAAATAAATAAATAAGATCAATGACGTGCATTAATAATGTGAATTAATATTGTGAATTTTTAATTTTATGTTGATTTTATATATGTATATCCAATATTTCAAGAATAAAATTTAAATTACAAGAATAAAGTCGAAATATTACAAGAATAAAGTTGAAATATTTCGAGAATAAAGTTGAAATTACAAGAATAAAGTAAAAATTAAAGTTAAAATTACAAGAATAAAGTTGAAATATTACAAGAATAAAGTCGAAATATTTCGAGAATGAAGTTGAAATATTATGAGAATAAAGTCGAAATATTTTGAGAATAAAGTCAAAATATTACAAGAATAAAGTCAGAATTACAAGAATAAAGTCAAAATTAAAGTTGAAATTACAAGAATAAGGTCGAAATGTTTCGAGAATAAAGTCAAAATATTTTGAGAATAAAGTCAAAATTACGAGAATTCATTCATAACAATTAACGAGATTAAAGACTTTATTCTCAAAACATTTCAACTTTATTCTCGTAATTTCGACTTTATTTTTGTAGTATTTCGACTTTATTTCGACTATATTAACCTACTATATTTCGAATTTTTAAAAATATGAATACTATCCTTTTGAATGATTAGGATTTTATTATATTATCTTATTTAGTAAATTATTAGATTAGGACTAAATTAGATTATTACTATTCTCTGTATTAATCTTACTAGGGTATGTCTTATGATTTTTAATGGCATTTAATCATCTGTTTGGTGAAAGGTCATACTATGTGCAGATACTTGTCCACAACAAAAGAGAACTTATACTATACTTTTCTAAAGTATACATTTAAAGTATACTTTGGGATTTACTCTGACCAAGAACTGCCCATGTTGACAGGAAGGCTGTCTAACCAACATGTAAAGTGACCAAAAACAAAACTTTTTTTTTTTTGTAATGCAAAGTATCGAGGCAGGCAAATCTGCAATCGATGATGCCACAATACTAGGCCAGTGTGTAAAAAAAGTGGTAACTCATTCAAATGATGGTGCAACAGTCTAAAAAAAGGTTCTGAAGACATTAAAGAAATGTTTTTATGGACACATCTGAAAATGTTGTGCTTGAGAATGTCTTGTTAACTAAATAAATTCTTGAATCTCTTTCAGAGACTTGATGCCACAAACTAATAAAGTTACAGACTTACAGAGCTCAGACTCAGTGACTAGTTTATTTATAAGGAGCAAATGTTTTTCTTTCCAAGCATCTTCCCAAACTGTGGGTTTGGGTAAGGCTGTAGCCTGCGGTTAACCTAGCTTTCTTGCTTGAATGCATAATGACAGTAGAGCAGCATTAGAAGATCATTAACTGTCATAAAGTTCTTACGTTACTTTTTGGAATGTTACATGTAACCTTTGCATTGTGCAGAATCTGAACTGTTAAATTACCAATGTTAACTGTATAGTTTTAGGGACATTCATGTGTGGACAGCTGAGATTTGTTTAGTTTGTTGAATTGCTAGAGTTTAAAACTATTCAGCACTCCATGTAACTTCTAGCTGTTTATGACTCACTCAGGCAGCCCTGAACTGTTTTAAATGCCCCTATATGAATCTGAATCTGACAAGGAATCTGTCACGGCGAAATAAAATGCTTTCGTTCCCCCTCATTTACCATAAACTGACAAGGGCTGATGCAACAGCATGGAAAATGGATGCAAACGTTGGGTGTCTTGGTTCTGATCTGAAATGTCATTTCCTTTATGATGACAATCTATGACACAGTTCTCGAAAATGATGTAACCTGCTATATAAGAATCATCTAACTACTCTGTATTACTAAATAAATGCCAGAATGTTTAGTTGAATGCAAAGTACACAACTAAACGGCTTCAAATGTTGAAACATGCTAGCGGAAAATGTTATTAGTGGCTAAGGCTGTTATTGCTCATAGGGTTTAGATGGTTTGTTCAAGTGTTAAGCTTCATATTAAACCATTTGTACAATAGAAAAGATCTGTGGTGATGAAATCATGTGACTTTTTAAAAAAAATGTGACAGGTGAAAGAAGTGACACCAAAGCCATCAATGGACCAGACTTGAGCAGCTACCCAGAACACCATGGCATTCAGCGATATGTGACCCTGGACCACAAAACCAGTCATAATTATCACGAGTATACATTGAATGGGTCAAAATTATTGATTTTTCTTTTATGCCAAAAATCATTAGGATGTTAAGCAAAGATCATGTGCCAGGAAGATACTTTGTAAAACTCTTACCATAAACATATCAAAACTTCATTTTTGATTAGTAATATGCATTGCTAAGAACTTTATTTGGACAACTTTAAAGGTGATTTTCGCAATGTTTTGATTTTTTTGCACCCATCAGATTCCTGATATTCAAATAGTTGTATCTCGGCCAAATATTGTCCTTTCCTAACAAACCATACATCAATGGAAAGCCTATTTATAAATCTTGATTGAGATTGACCCTTATAACTGGTTTTGTGGTCCAGGGTCACATATCACCCTAGCATCCACATAGCAACACCATAGCAACTACTCCGAAAACCTTAGTAGGGTCATTCTATAATTGTGGGTACATCTCATGTCCATTAAGTATATTTTTAATATATATTTTCATCAATATAAAGCCCCGATGCTTAATTTTCTAGCATACAATTACATTTTTCCCGATCACAGTACTATATGAGGAAAGAGCCATATGTTTTCTTTAAAAATGATGTTCATATCACATACAACCCTGGTATTCAGCTGTCCGATTTTGTAAAGTTGCTTATTCTGCTCTGCATTTAAGCATGAAAATTACCTACAATTTAAAAAAATTTCATAGTTTTGCCTTTAGTTAGATTAGGTTATCAAGACATTTGGGTGTGTGCTACAAAAATAATAAGTGTTTATTGTGATTTAACGTTTTATTTGTGCCCGAAAAACCATTGTCAACTAAGTTACCCACTAGAAAACCCGCCCTCAAAAAGAAATGGTTTGTCCCATTCTCGCATAATTTGCACAGTATGATGATATTTCCTCTAGAAGCACATGGATGAAACACTAGAAGTTATGTTCTCTCTCTTTCCCCTAATATTGGTTAAACTAGCAAACCTGTGTCAAGAGTGGATTAATTGACTGTCAACAGTGTTACACAAGTATTATTGCTGCCAATTTTAACAAGACAGTTTAACTAAAACTTTTTTTTATGAAAATATTTTTATAAACATACCATATGCTCAGCAATATCTAGGCTTCCATTTTGAGTATAGGCCCAAAACACTAAAAATGTCAACTAAGTTACCTGTCAACTGTGTTACCCAGTAAAGGTAACATGGTGGACCGTAGCAAACATAGATGGTATTTTATGCACATATTCCTACAGATCACCTATGTTTATATAGCACTTTATACAATATAGATTGTTTTAAAGGGGTCATCGGATGCCCATTTTCCACAAGTTGATATGATTCTTTAGGGTCTTAATGAAAAGTCTATAATATACTTTGGTTAAAAATTCTTAATGGTTGTGTCAAACAACACCCTTTTTACCTTGCCAAAATCAGCTCTGGCAAAATCATCTCATTCTGGTCAAGGCTGCTTTAAATGTTAATGAGCTCTGCTCGCACCGCCCCTCTCTTCTGTCTGTGGAGAGACGAGCCTGTTTACTTTAGCCACATTTAGCCGCTTTTAGCAGCTCAATCTGAGATATTCTTGTCTAACTTACATCCCTGCTCCGGCATTGAAACAAAGAGGGCGGACTGTTACAGCTGATCTGAGGTGGGATGCTCATGTCAATCAACTATCGTGGGAGCGGCCTTTGACGGTGTGACGCCACAACAACAGGCATCTAAGAATGGCTCGATTTGCAAAAGGGAATATTATTTTTACAGATTAATTAAAAACCACTGCATGGATTTTTATCATTATAGGGTAGATTAGGAACATACACTGCCAACACACATTAATGTTCAAACAACATGTAAAAGTGAATTTAGCATCCGATGACCCCTTTAAAGCAGCTATGTAAGGTCATGTTTGGGTTTTTGGGAAAAAGGAAAACTTTTTTCTTCCCATTGTCAAATTCTAAATGTACCCCTAATTATAGAATAACCCAGTTACTGCATATTGTACCTGCTAATCGCAGGAGGAAACCAAGTGTTTTTCTAGATTAACAATGTAGGTTTTCCGCTAAAAGCCCATTTTAAGATAATCTCAAAGTCTCGCTGAAGAGAAAAGTCCTTGGGCGACCAGACGGCCAATTTGTCCAGAGCTGTACTGTGCTCGAGTCATATGAGTCATATGTTCTAGCAGATCCTGAAGAGAGAGAGTGAAAGAGAGCGAGAGAGAGAGAGAAAGGAATAAGGAATGTCATTAGGCGAACGCTAGGAACGAAGGGTGGGAAAAAGGTTAATGTGAATATCGATATTAAAGTGCTAGAACTTCATCATGTCTCTGTCATCTCATAGTATCCCTCAAAGGTCAACGTTGTTCTCTCTCTCTTTGTCTCTCTCTCTCTTTCTCTCCCCCAGAGCTCCACTCACTCTCTGTCAGGACGAGGGTACTCGGTAAGTGACATTTTCACGCTCTGCGGCTTTACGGCAGAATTACAGTATCCTCTCCTCCCGTTTATGGCCCCGGCAGCGGACATTTTAATTATGTTAAACAGAGAAATGGTGGAATCATGATATTAGGGACATCACTCTTGGGTGACTGACTGATTAAATGGTGAAAGGTGTCCCGTTGCACCTTGGGTAAATGAGCCTTTCTTTATATTTACGATCGTTTTATTTCCAGTGCTCTGGTCGTTTAAAGTGTCACTGGCGATGTCTTCTTCTACCGTCTGCTGTGGTCATTGGTTAGAGCTTGTTTAAAAGCCATTGATGGATTTTGATTTGGTTTTATTTGGTTGAGACTTAAAACAAATCATATGCTTCTGGTTACGCAAGCATTTATTTGGTTTCGTAGTATTGCCACAAGGTGCGCCATAGCGGTCATTAGCGTTAATTTGTTGTCCTCTGGAGCTGGTTTTCATTCAGATTAATTGATTTTAAAACAGTTTGATAAGAACCTTGCTTAGTTAAACTGTGTTAGTTAAACTGTCAACATGTTTACAGCTGGCTACCTGGCATTTGTAGATAATTTTCTCCCATGAGGACTGAAGTTTGCTACTGCTTACTGTATGTTTGCATGTATAACTTAACACCAGACTGCAATGCATTGACCAAACAATCATTCACTTGTGTAAAACAGAGGTTTTCAAACTTGGGGTTGCAAAGTGGTGCTAATGGTTTATTAAAAAACAACATAAATGTCAAAGATTTTTTTAGATGTACATTTGTTAATAGTAATATTTAATTATTCTGGTCAAAACAGGTCAGTAATAATGAGATTAATCGTTATATTTTATTTTATTTTATT
Source organism: Labeo catla (assembly GCA_012976165.1). Taxonomy (NCBI): domain Eukaryota; kingdom Metazoa; phylum Chordata; class Actinopteri; order Cypriniformes; family Cyprinidae; genus Labeo; species Labeo catla. The sequence goes on along the minus strand of VONZ01000015.1, from coordinate 3,043,771 downwards.
ATTGCATATATATTAACATTTATATTATCGATTATTACAATAATAGAATAAAAAGAAAAATATAATAAAAAAGTATTTATATATATGTGTGTGTGTATATATATATATACATATACATATACATATATACATATATATATATATATATATATATATATATAAGCATTTAGAATATTCATATTTAAATTATTACAAATTATTACAATGGTGGAATAATTATAATTAAGTATACAAATTAAGTATAAAAACTGTTTATACAAAACATTAAAATTAAATATTTGGCCATTTTTTGTCATTGTGCGAAAGTAAATGTTTATAGATGTTTAAAAAGTTCATACTTCTGGTTCAGTCAGTAATAATGAGATTAGTCATTGTATTTTACTATATAATTGCATATGTATTACCGTTTAAAATATTAATATTTAATCATTATATTTTAACATTTAGATTATAAATTATTACAATAGTAAAACAAAAATAAAACGTTGCTGAAGTAAATGTTTATAAAGTGAGTATGACTATGTTTGTTATAAAGTGAGTCACTGCATATATTCACCCTTAAAATAATAATAAATGTGTTTTTATGCACAAAAAATAGAGCCACTTTTATGTTTTCTGAAGAATCATTTGCAAAGGGGCCACAATATGGGCGTCCTTGGCATCAAAAAGTTTGAAAACTCCTGGTTTAGAGTGCTTCTTTTTTATGGAATTAGATTAGAGTAGATTAACTGTTTCCTCCTTCCTTTCTTCTGCTTCATTAGAACCGTATGATGCATTCATAAGATTTTCATGTTTCATAATGTTTGTGTTATGTGTAGAAATGTTCAAGTCATCGATATGTGAAGAGTTATGCACGCACACAACTACGTGAATCACATTTTACAAACATAGGCTCATAATCTACTTTTTAAAATGTGTTTTCCCACTGTTTATTCCCAGATAAATACATTACACAGAGAAATAACGCTTCCCTGAAACGAACTGGTTTTCATTCCATGCTCAATACTCTGCCATGATCTTCTCATGCATTAAAATAAGCTTTGAAAATTGCAGGGATTCATTGCATTATTGATTTACCATTCTTATTCTAAAGATAATCATATTCTCTATAAATATATTCCCTGTACTTCTTTATTCGAAAGTGCAGTATACACTTGACACTAAGGCTGAGAGAAAAAAAAAATGTGTTGTATACCCTTGTGAAATATTCAAAAGCAGCAGTGCATTTTATATGCTAAATTTCCACAGGCATGTCAAGCAACATGTCACAGGATCGCTGTTTATGCATGACAGAAAGCTCACTTTTCATCAGATGCTCAAATGTTTGTTTGCAAGGGCACACACACACATACAGACACATACACGCTGACATTGCCTGTCACCTAAGAATGTCAGGTAACGACTGCCGCTATGAGCCGCTAGGTTATTTATTTCATATGTTTTGTCAGTATGAAGAGATGAGAGTTTAAAGGTTTCAGGACTCATTCTGTCATGCAGTCAGTTCTCAACCTCTTTTATTGTTTGGCCATTTGCAAAGGAAGTAAATCACTCTGACATTTTCTGTCATTTCTAGCTATTTCTGTGTGTGTATGTGTGTGTGTGTGTGTATATATATATATATATATATATATATAATAATAATAATAATAATAATAATAATAATAATAATTATTATTATTATTATTATTATTATTTTTATTTTTCAAGAAATCTTTTATTCCCAAATAAGACTGCATTTATTTGATCAGAAATAATACTAAAATAATAATAATAATTTTAGGGCGTAACTGCATTTATGGAGTTGTTGCCCTGCATCATATTTGTCAGTAGTCAACTGTATGAAATATAAGATGATGTACAGGTCTAGGGCAGGGCCAGTGCGTTAACTGCATTAAAATATTGTAATCGTGTTATTTTTTCATAAATAATTAATTAAGTTAACACATTAAACTGACAGCCCTCATAATAATAATAATAATAATAATAATAATAATAATGTAATATGTATTTTTTGCTGCCATAATTTATGTAATTACATTTTTAAATGAATTATTCTAATATTAGTTATTCTAATAGTTACTGTAATTTTAATGTAATTACATTTTGTAATTATGTCATTTATTTGTTTATTTATTTGCTGCCATAACTGTTATTATTTGCATTTATTTATTTTTTTTTTATGCAGATTTTTTTTCACCTGTAAGAAGTTATGGTTGCAAAACACAAGAAGAGCTTATTTAGTACTACTACTATATTACTACTACTAATAATAAAAACAATAAGTAATATGTAAGCTTTGTTGTTTTGCTACCATAACTTCTTACAGGTGAAAAAAATATATATATATATATATATATATATTTGCATATTTATATTCCATTGCTTTTTTGAATTAAAAAATTGGATAAAAATTCTTTCAAACATATAAAATCTTACTGACCCCAAACTTTTGAGCAGGCGAGTAAATTATATGTTATGTATATGTTTAATAACATTTTGAAGCTTTAGACTACTGTTTATATTGCCTATATTGATATTAGCTAAATGGTTTTGTGATCTACTATTGTAAGTTTGGTTTCAAAGATGAAAATGATTTTTCCTTGTGTTCTCAATGTTTAAAAACAGCTGATGCAATATCAAATCAGCTTGTTTTCATTTAGCATGATAATATCTCCATGAAGACCCTCACCAGAGTAAAACAATGTCAGTTTAGTTATTCTTATCATGATTTATATTCTCTAGATGGCAAGATACTCAATTTTGGTCTTGTCTTGTTGTTTCTTTTTCACCCCTCAGTGAAAAATAGAGCATGTTAAACTCATGTTTCCTTACGGCGACATTCCGACATGGCAATGAAAAGAAAGCCTCTCTGTAAAAGGCCTGTAGCGGCCGTGAGCCTCGACTGTCATATCAGTTTAGGCTGAGAAAACATGACCAAAGAGCCACGAACCTTGTCCTCCTCTTTACACGATGTTATGAGTGAGATAAAAGAGAAAAAAAACTGAGGGAAGTGAAGAAAGTAAAGAAAACAGGCAGAATATAGCAGGGTGATTCACTTTGACACCAGCTCCATCAAATCTGGTTATGTGTAGTTGGGCCCTTTAGCCCTCACACTGTGTGTATGTACTCATGAGATTAGCAAAGAACCAAGAGCTCCAGGCACAAGTTTGTGTGTGTGTGTGTTCTTGTTTATGTGCATGAGTCTGTTATCTTCCAGAATTCAAGGCACAGTGTTACGGTCAGGGGCCCCTGGGGACACTCCGACACTTCACGTTGTGTTCGTAATCATCTGCTAGGAGTGAAAGTGCTAAGGGCTAACGTACAGAGAGAGAGAGATATGTCAAGAGAATGATGGGGGGAGATGCAGCCTTCCGGCTGGATAAGTGGGCCACCACCTGGAAAGTTGTGAGTTCGGCCCCCAGCGGTAGCGGCTTATTCAAGCTGGAGAGTTTTGACTCTAAATTCAGTTGGGATGAACAACATTAAATCCAAAGATAGATGTACACATACGATTGCATGTTTTTAAGGACATAACAGTAGAACAGCATTTGTTTAAATCGCTGCATTCAAGTCATGTGTCAGATTTATGATGATTTATTATGTATTTATGAGTTGAACGCACATGATTTCTAATTACCTTTGGGAAACCTTTTGGGATTTTCATTATGCCGGGCTGAGTCAGTTACAGACGTATGGTGCAAATAAATTGTTTTTGATTATTGTAAGTTGTATTTCTGAACATGGACTGTGGCATTTAGTTTGTGTGCAATT